>KK502667.1:19242-299370 GCA_000688735.1 Glossina austeni
TACAATATATTGTATTGATATTCTGTGAGCCGGGTTAGTCGCTCCACATGCAATACTTCTAGCGACCGAAAAATTAAGGCAATCGCAGAGAATGTACTTTATAGTGGGAATTTATCCACAATTGCAGAGTGTGGAGGAAGACTTCTTCAAGATCCATTAGTGAGTTGCAATTGTATGGCCAAGGCGAATTCGCGAAAATGTTTGGATCTTGGTTTTCTCAACATTTGTTGGATATAAAGGTGGAATTAATTCAAGGTTAGTAGAAGAGTAGTGCTGTTGATTGTATTGTAAATTTCCTTCTGCAATTTTCTCTTTAACTTTTTTTCAACGTATTTTTGAAGATACGACTATTCCATGACATCATCCATAATTAGAGATGCAGATGCAGCATACTTCGACGCTCGATCAGTCTGCCCATGTCCCAATAAACCGGTATGACTTGGTAGCCATAAGTTTTTAATTTTTTCGCCGCTTGTTGTAATGATATTTCTTAACTTGTTGATGGTGCTCCATCTCGAAGTGGAAGGATTGCGTATAGCTTTTAATACAAACTGTCAGTAGCAATGACGGTTTTGAGCTTGTCTTTATGGGAAAGGCTCGCAGCGTGAAGGATATCTCTGGCTTCGGTTGTGAAAGTTGAAGCACTTTCGTGAAATATGTGATTGAGAGGAACCTGTACTGAAGGATCTATCACGCCATAAGCAGGTGGCAGACCAGAAGATTTTGAGCCTGTGCGTAAAAGATTCCAACCGATTCCAGTACTTGGGTTTTTTCAGCGGTTACATTCCTGAAGACGTAATTGGGAGTATCTTCTTTCTTGTGCGTACACAGCGAAATATCAAAAAAGCAGTCTTTCATAATCCATGGAAGTTTAACACCAAAGTAGCACAAAATTTTTAAGGGAATGTTCAATTCCGTTCCGGCGTACATAGTCAATTGTAGATGGTGACTTTGGAATTTTCTTCGCAATAATAATCTTTCTTACATTTTTACCGAGAATAGATTTGTTTGAATTAAGAAGCTTGGGGCTATTTTAGCTTTTAACTCATAGAGTCTATTTTCTAAAGCTGGGAGACCAGTTTCAATTAAAATATTATTTATGGGCGTCGTCCGAAATGCATAACAACTAGTTCTGAGGGCTTGGTGATAGACCGGTTTAAGGATGTTGATATTAGATTTGCAGCTATTGTCATAAGTTATCAAAGCATAGTCAATCTTGCTTAAAACAAGCATTTTGGTAAGATAAGCAATTGTGTTAACGTACGCATGGCTTTTGCAAGCAACGCACTGTATGAAATTCACTCTTATATAGAATTTTTTAACCGAAGATAGTGTGTTTTCCAACGATATTCGTTAGAAAACGTGAGCCCGAGAATATGGAGCGTCTGCACGTTTAGTACTGGTAAGGCATTACTATGCATCGATAGATTTCCTGCATCGCATATCTGCTTTCGACAAATGTGCATTTTTTTTGATTTTTGTATAGAAATTTTAGCCCCTGAGGAGTTTGCCCATGTGGAGATCTGTCGTCCAATAGATTCGAGGATGTTGATTGCCTTGGTGCTATCTTTTTCTTTTAAAATAATTTCTTTCAACGTTTATAATATTTTTTAATTTGTTGTTTCATCAAATAATTTTTCGTTTGCATTAACAAAAATTTTTGAACATTTCTTTCGAAAAATTTTTTTTGACTCATTAAAAATTCTTGACTTTTACACTGCTTTTCGCTACTTTCTCTGTCTGTCTTCAACCGTATCTTTTGGTCTCTTATTATGCAAAGAGTGGATTCTAATGGCAGAACGTAAGAGCAATTATAATCCAACAAAATGGCAGCGTTCGAAGGTTTTTGATCAGCGCTTCGGTATAAAGTTGAAGTTCCAGCAGAGAAGTCCAGGTAAACTTAGGAATAAAAATGATATAACACATCAGCTTTTAGGCGAACTTAGATTAATATTAAGGTCGCATTTCTGCCAGCTTGCATTTTTTGGTGAGATAAAATAATAAAAAAATGGCACATTAAATTGAAGTAATAACGTGGCACAACATTGACATGCTGAGGAACACGTCTTTGCCGTTTGATAGACAAATTGTCTTTGAATAATAACTTTTGTGAGGAAATTCATTATTAAGATGCTAATCAGCCAATTTTATTAATCTGTGCAAATCTCTGGTTATCTGTTATAAAGGATTAATATATGAAACAACCAAATTTCTTAATGTATACATAGACTTCTTTAAGAGCGACACTATTAGTCCAGCACTTATCCAATATTTCTACGTCATTTTTTATATAACTTCTCAGCCCTTGAAAATACGATTCAATTTCGGTGACCACATTCTCACTGGAACCATAAGTCTTTCCGGCGAGCATTTCTTTACTATTCGATATCGCCTCGATTGATGTCGCAAAAAAAAATCCTTTTTACTTTGACACAAAAGCTCCAAAGGTATTGGATTTTGTCAAAAGTGGGCAAATTCCATGCCCATTTTGAACATAGCTTGCTCAGGGTTCATGCGAAGTAGCAAATGCATTGTCTTCTGATATTGTTAGATGCTAGCTATCTCACGCGTATTTCACTTTTCGATCTTCGTGCACTTTTTATGGTTTCTGGAACGGTGAATTTGAGCCGAATTTGGGACCAGAGTGTCCAGCATCGTGGGTGTCGATACAACTTCGTTTAAAACGATCCACAAATTTATTTTTTCGACAGATAAGAGTCGCCATAACATCTTCCAAGCCAATGCTAATTGTGAAAGTCAGTGTATCTCTATCAATGTATTCCGATAAACTTTATTTAAAGGTTCATAATATTTAAAAATCATATGAACTCAATATCATATGGGTCAATAGTGGCCACTTCTATATTTCATGCTTAGAACTTATTGATTGATGTGTGGAACGTTCGCGTATATAGGGTAGGAGTGGTTCCGCCGGTCGGCTTTGGCCCTGCTCTTTCTCAAAAGAGTGGCCTATCCATAATAACAGAGTTCCCTTAAGTAAAGTCTCTTTCCATAATTCTTCGCAGTAGCATTATGTAGAGAAAGATTATTATGGAAAGAGAACAAAGTCCCAAGTCCGTCTGCATAGCATGAGCGAAGTTTCGGCAAGCGAATTTTGTTTTAAGAAAACTGAAAGAGGATCTAAAAGGGCAGTAGAGCAGTGAACAACCAGTTTGAAACGATCGGAAGGTTAATTAAGAGGAGTGCGAGATCAACGAACGTGCGAGCAATTATTATTTAAATAAAGAAATAATATAATTGTACTTTTAAACGACAACTTACTTAATGTTAATATGCCAGAAACAGTATATAAGTTAATTAAAAAGTAATTTGAATAAATCATGAGCTAAACTGTAAAGAATTTTAAGATCAAGAAACAATAATAATGTAAAAGTAATCGAAACGGTAAATTTAATTTGAAGAAAGTACATGTGCATGCTGTTGTTGCGCTACATATGTAAACCTAATTGTGTTAAACACCGCAGACATAAATATATAATTGTAAAAGCGATTTCTTTATATTTACGTACTTAAAACTTGTGTACCGCTTTTTTTGAATAATTGCCTTTATTATGGAACGATGAGCAAAAGTAATGAACAAAAAAAAAAAAGGCAGACAAATAACATCAAAAAGTTAATGAATAAGGAAAATAAATATAGAAAATATAGAAAATAAATACAGAAAGAAAAATACGGACTTGTTATTCATCTCGAAATTGGAAGGGAAATTTTGTAAGAAGTTCATTAAATACAAATCAAAACAATATTGAAAAGAATTCTTTCAAACCAATGGTGAACATGTGCCTGCACTTGGGGGCCTAATCAAAATTTTCTGTGTTGTTCTTCATAATCCTAATTGGTGGTCGCCGTCTTCATACGTTCCTATTATCATCATCACTGTCATCGCTGCAATCGCCTTATGATAATTTGTGGACTCTCTTGGCGGAAGGAGTTGTAAGAAAACAGAGTGTTATATGGTAGAGTGTTATAATGTTAGTTAAAAACATTACACGTACAGGTTCCGTGAAGATAGAGTGGATATATGTGTGTGTGTGTGTGAGCATAGGAAAGTGATCATGAGTACTGACTAACGGACAAAGGAACGATACTATATACATATATTTAAAAAAAAATATATATATATATACATATATATCTATATATAAATTAACTGTTTTTTTTTTTTCATTTTATTTTCCTTGTTTATGTGTAACACTAAGCTCTACACTTAACTACATTTTGCGGTACTACATTTTATCTACGGCATTTGTAATTTAAATTTTTATTTGTTGTTATGTTTATTATTTCTATTTTATAAATATTTTTACACGTCGTTTGGATTTAAAAAAAAAACAGCAGAATTTTAAATGAAATGTAACACGCGATACCTACCGTTGAAAAGTGTTGACTATTCACCTTTCTCAATTGAAACTAAAACACTCAATAGTTACAGACAAAATAGTTGAACGCGCATCCATTCAATCAGTTGTTCTACTGACACATATATTACACACATTAAATGTTTATATCATTCTATGCAAAAGTTAAAAACCACTTAGTAAAAATCCTTCAGTCAAATTTTTTTGACTGACGAGTTGCTTACGATGCTACATAAAGATTTTTAT
Organism: Glossina austeni; assembly: GCA_000688735.1. Taxonomy (NCBI): domain Eukaryota; kingdom Metazoa; phylum Arthropoda; class Insecta; order Diptera; family Glossinidae; genus Glossina; species Glossina austeni. The sequence goes on from KK502667.1 coordinate 23,868, forward strand.
GTTAGTTGAATAAATAAAATTGTCAACCAAACATCTTGGCCTTTCTTTTAGTGCCCGGACTTTATTAGGAATACGCTTGGAGCCTTTTTAATGATTTTCGCAGGTCATTTTTGTACCTTCAAGCTGCCATCAGAACACCTGTCGGGATTGCTGGATTATACGATGGATTTTTAATAGTTTTTCTTCAACCGTGAATTTTGTTACTTTATTTTATTACATGACTCGCTCGACTCAAAATAATTATCTTCAATCAAACGTAGTTTGCTTCTTATTTCTACTATGTTCGTTTGGAGCAAGCTATTACCCTGAAACCGATTACGAAAGTCCTACATATTCCAAAAACAATGAATAACAAATTTCGGGTTTTGCTGATCTTTTACTTGCTGAGTTCTCCAGCGAATTTTTGGTAATCTTTTTGTTAATTTTCAACTACATAACGTGCCCTTATTTTACGACAACGGTAAATAAAGCATCGAAAATCTTTGCTAGCTTTTATTGCTTTTCCAACAATTTGGGAAATTTTGCTGGCAAGAGCAATTGGCAATTTTGAAGCAGATCCATTTTATCGACAATGAGCGTTATACTAGATTAGAAAAAGTTAAAAAAAAGCTACGTACTTACAACAAAACCCAAAATGTTATCATAAACGAGATTAACCAATTTATTTTTATTAAGTCATTTATTTCGTTACTTTTCGTTTACGACGATATATGTGGATATATGTGCGCATGTGCACAGAAAGATATATTTTCTTTTCACATCCAAAGAAGGTACCTTCCCTTAAACTTTTATCACCGCAAAGTTTTAAAAGAAATATTTAAACTAAAAAAAGCAGTCGTATTTATACGCATAAAAATGAAACTTTTGTATATAAAATATAAATATAAATAAACTTTTGTATATAAATTACATATATATATGTAATATATATATATTACATATTGTAATGACTAAAATGTGCATAATATGTGATTTCTTTTTTTTTTATTAAGTATATTTTACATTTTTTTCTTGCAGAATCAAAAAGAATTTTAGGAAATGTTTTGCTATAAAAGCTACTTTACGAAATCAAAAAAAAATCGATCTTCAAAATCATTCACTACTTTTAAATGTTAAATTTCTTTTGTTTATAACTTTTGAAGAAAGCTATTTTCAGTCTTGAACATAAAGCTTGTAATATGAAATCGCTAGAAAAGATGACATAGTTGGGGGAATTGTTATATGAAAAATACATCTCCAATCATTTCCTTGGTTATTAAATATTTAAGACAAAAATACAATTTTAGGCCACAGTTTCATGGCACTATACAAAGTTTTCTCTAAATCCACCATCTACAAAGCCGGAGACATACTAATTCATCAAATAATCCCTTCAATATCCGTATATGTTTGATCGGCATGATTCTGGGAGAATTTTGCCGTATTCATTCACCCATCTACAACACTTTAAACGTTCTATCGTCACAGTATTGTCTTCTTTCTCGGTCTGTTTAACATTTCGTTTGATAATTTTTTCTTCCTTCTTGCTTTCATTCGCTCTTTCTTCTTTATCTTCTTTGCAAGTCTTGTGTTTTTCCATTCGTCGGTCTTTTTGTTTCCAAGCCGCATATTTGTACATTTGCTAGCCCGAACATACTGGAGATCTCGAAATGTCGAAAATTAGTATCGCAAATATATTTTCAGCTTGGTTCAACATTTCAAGTGCGTACAAGAAACGAACAAATAATTAAGCAAAAAAATGGAACAAATGTTTAACAGAGCTAAATAATGTATATAACATAAGGATTAATAATATCGCGGACTGACATTTAGATGTCATTTTTAACAAAAATATTTATGTGTTTTGTGGACAATGTGAACCCTTAAGCGGCACTTGTCCTTGTCTTTCACGCTATTTGCACAATTTGTTTACAATTTACTAGCTGTAGGGGTGTTTTGTTCATTATATATCTTTTAATAAGAAAATCATGTAAAAATATTATAGTCGGGCAAGGCCGTAAAATACGAAAAATTATGCAATTTTTTATGTAAAAGAAAATTTTCCTTGAGAAACGGAAACATGCACACCACATCGACAGACGTCTAAGGTTAGCAAATTAAATTTTTTTGTTAAGAACGTTATAATTTTTCACCTATTTCCGTTTATTTTAATTTTTTTGGCATTTAAAGCTTTTCCATGTCAATCTGTTTGTCAGGTGAGGCCCAAAACGTAGCCATGTAAATTTAGTGTAGCTGTTCAAAATTTAGTATAGCTAACTTTTTTGTCACATTAATGCTATGGATCAATTTTTATCATGAAATATTAAAAATGAAACCGTTTGCGCTATAGTTTCATGAGAACTCTTATAACGGAAAGTATTGAAAAAATGACCTATTCGATCGAAATTTTTCACATCGGTTTTAGTATGTCGAAATACTATGAGAAGATTATGTCGCTAGGTCCGCAACAAGTGAATTATGGTAAGTACATCGCGAAATTTTTGCTTGATTAAAATGTGGTATTTTGTTTGTAACGAGTATTTATCTTAGATGGTGGATATCCATTATTCGCCTCAAGGCGAATATTTTTTGCTTGACAATTACATTACATACAGTTGAAGAAAAATAACAATTCTTTGTTAGTTTTTCAATTAATCATTACTAATTACAATTAAATAATAACAACACATTTATGCGTATGAACTTACACATGCAAAAATATAACAATTAATAAATTGCTTTTCTTCTTTATTTTTAATAATTACGAACATAATAACAATACGGTTAACTGCGGTTATCAACATCCATCCTAGTAAACAACGGTTGACAGCAAAGCTCTTCAAAAAAGTGGTCACTGCAAATATCTTTAAAAAGATAGTTAACAATAAGATCCAATTGCTAGAATTCTTATATACAATTTTGGACATACCTTTATTTAAAGCTACTTAAACGTTTTCATCTATAGTTAACATATTATTCCATGAGCATAAAAATCACACTACTTGAACCGTTGTAAAAGCACTAAATGTAACTTTTTTCGGGAACTCTGGTCCCGGTGAACCTCGAGTTTTTATAACTGGCTTTAAAGGTATACGGGGCTTGAGCGATAGTAAGCCGGCTGATGCCGCTAATTCACGTAGACGTTGTGAAAAGCCACTGGTTGGAGGATTCCCGGCAATGTCCCCGCCATTAACAGTCGCCGTTGTCGGCGATAATAAGATAGCATTGCAATCAATAACGTCGGAATAGCCGGATAAATTTGTGACTGCTGCTGGATGTAAACGATAAATCTGTCCGGCAGTTGAAGGATACAGGGGACTAGTTGTGTTGTGGCTATTCGATGAAGGTGTCGTTGTAGGACTTATGTAACTGCAATTATATAAAAGGCAACGTAATTTGTTATCATTTGTGGGTGAACACAGTTGTTAAGTTGAAATTATTGTTCTATACTTAAAAATATTTTTCGATTCGTTTTTAGATCGAACACAAAGGTATTCCAGATATAAACTTACTAAAAGCTTGTACAAATATTTGCTCTTGCTTGTTATAATATATTATAATAACAAGACAGCCAAGTTTATGTGTGTACAATTAATAGTTTAAAAATATGTACATTTTTTTATTGCGTTTGTAATAAAAATCAAAATCTCTGATTAAGATGGATTTTCTTTCTCGTGAGCCCGTCCTTCTATAGTTTGCTTTCTTGAAAAAACTAAAATTTGGCTAGTAGTCTGGAATTTGATGCTTACGCGTCTACTGAAAGTGGTCATATACTTAATTATAAGGTTGTCAGAAAAAGAAAAGTGTTTTGAAAGAACCTGAAAAACTATCTTATTCTGGCAATTTGTGGATAACCTCTCAAAATAGCCGTTCATCTTTCGACTCAAACTTGATGTTCAGAAAATGCATGCAACATCCATGCAAACAAATGATGAATTGATATATTGCCGAAAAGCAAGGTCACCTTGTCGTGTGTATGGAAGCATTCCGGTTTTTGATCAATAAATCGTCGATAGCGCTCAGTATAAACAATTTTACTTTATGATCCACAGAAGACATTCTTTCTGTACCGGCGTTTAACTTTCTAGTTTTAGGTTCCTGGCCTATGTGAACTTACGTGGCAAACCTTTGCCTGGCTGTTGGATTTTTACCGTGGTATTTTTATAATAAGGAAAGCAATATATGCCGCGATTGAAGACGAATTCGTCTAATTTCAGCAGCAAAAGTTGTTGGCTTTCAAGTTCGCTTTATGGACGGTTTTGAATCTTGACAGCACCACATCCGAGTGCGATATATATCATTACTTCTTAGAAAAACCAGTAAAAACTTATTTGCGAACTAAAATTCGAAAATGATGGTCCGACTATAACACCACAGCGGCTCAAATCTTGGAAAGTTCGACAAAAATTAGAAGTTTGAAAACTTTTATTGTTTGCAACCCTTATTTGCCTTGTATTGTTAAAATACGATTTTAGATTAAAAAATCATCGACATAGTCTACGTAATTTTTCGTCATCAGCCAATTAGCAAACCATGAACAAATTTTATGAAGGTTCGAGTGTTCGGCAAAAATGCGGTAAAAGGCCATTAAATGATGTTTTAGAGATATTTAATGCCATTCGCGTTAATTCAGCTCATGAATCATTCATGGTGGGTTCGATTATCACAAATTTCATTCACCATCATCATTTCTATCTTCAACGCCCTCCTTGAAGCGCGTCAATCGTGGGCGCACTCTGCTATGGAGTAACTGTTTACGATTATCAACTTGTGAGATAATTGAGGCTTTTTGACAATAGTTTCGCAAAGGTGAAAGCGTTGGCTCGCCCTTTAATGCTAATTTTTCCAATGATGCCGCAAGCTCCGCTTCGCTTAATACGCAATAACTCAGCTTCGACACTCTAAATTTCCACGTATTGTCGATGCCAGTGTAAATAGCGCCATTAGAATGTGCTATTTTTCTCTTCTGTCCACTTTCACTCTGTATATCTTAAAGCGTTTAAAATAAAAACACGCCGCGATTGGATTCGTGCATTATTAAATTAATTTGACTGGAAAGAAATTAACTGAAGTCGCTAACGGTAATGTTAATAAAAAATTTTATATTATTAGCTTTTGAGTTTGTGGTAATAGGGAGGGTGTGTGTTTGTTAATTATATTTAAATTAATCTTCTTTAGATGTGCTGTAAGCATTAAATATGTCAAAATTAAAAATAAGAAGAAAATAATTAAGTTCTAAAAACTCTTTTCAATGATCAGCGTTTTACTACTGTAACGTGTATAAATTTTCTCTTTACACTTTAAAAATCTTGTCGAGTTATTAAGAATCTCATAAACACACTCTTGTTTATCGTTGAAATTGTTAGAGCTTGCAAAAGGTGATTTATTGAGACAACTCTGTAGCTCAACGCGTTAATTGTAAACTTTAAAAACATATATTTAAAGTTATTTACACTCTATACCATTTGTGGCAGAGAATGCGTTAAGTTTGTGCGGATGTGTATAACTCGTAGATGGGGTTGGGATATGCCGCCACCTTTTATAATACCGATTGACTTAGAATCATTTTCTATATCATTTTTTGAGTCAGTTTAAGCATGACTATCCGTCCATTCGTCTACCTACCCGTCAAAATGATATCTATTAGTGTAGTTTTGTGTTCCACGTACAAGTCACAATTTCGAGATATTTTGACGAAATTTTGTATACTGATGCGTTTTGGTCCAGTGAGAAAACCCATTGAGAACAACTTGGCTCGGAATACTTTTACGATCATTCTCTATCCAAAAAAGTGCAATTTTTAAAATTTCTTGACAAAAGTACCCAAGTAATAGTACTTTGGAATACTAAATTGTTGTGAAAAATCTGAATCTGATGTTTTCAATCCCTTCTGGTACGGAAAGTAAGTTTTTATATGGGAAAACGCTCTAATTTTTAATACACAAACTGTATGTGGGGTTATACGTATCTACTTTTTGTACTCATCCCGTATAAGGGTTCTTTAATGAATAGTAAGACTTCATACGGCAAAATGGTATATTTTTTAATGTTTTGTGATGAAAATCGATATATAACAGTAATTCAACACAGAATTTTAATATATCAAATTTGGGCCTCGTAGGTCTATTTCTCGGATTGCACCCCGCATAAGCGTATCCACGAAAAGCAAGCCTCTATATGAGCTTATAGAACAACATCTTATTTTTGGTACTTTATGGCGAAAACAGGTTAATAAGGTTTTTGACAAGAAGATTAATTTTGCTAAACTGTGATCACGTGAAAATGTGAACTCATTTTGGACACTCTTCTGTATAAGTAAGTCTGTAAGGATTACCATGAAAAGTAATTAAAGACAAAATGTAACTTTTGCATTTTACCATGAAAATAAATGAAGAATTTTATAAAGTGAAATGGTACAGCCGTCGTTGTCTCCCTTCGAAAGCTAGACATATACCATGTTGGAACCTACCTTTACGGTGTCCGATAACACTTGGAGTGAATGAAGCGTCAATCAATGCCATAAAAACTTTTTACGATATATCGTCTTGTCTTGTTTTTGTCAACGAAATCGCGTGCAATGTTACAGTTGGAAATTTGCGTGTTTGTGATATGCTGTCTGAAATAGCGCAATTTTTTTCATTTGCTAAGTAGTCGCATATTTAAATGTGACCTCCTGGTCAACACAGTTACGACGGTATGCTAAGCTGTGTATAATATTTGTATTTTGTGCCTATATCTAGGTTTTATAATTGGAATGACAAAATTGATGCACCATCATGTTCCGCTAAAGAATATAAAGAAGGAACAATAATAATCTCCGGAAAAACCCCTTAAAATTCTGCTGCTTAAATCTTTGAGCTTAATGAAAAATTTCTCTTCTCCAAAAAATGATTAGAAGTAAATTGCGCAATTAATGGAAAGCATAATGTTTCCTAGCAATTCTGAATAAGCATGAAAAATATCAGGAAAAATATTGAAACTTTTTAGTTGTTATTATACTATTATTGCGTTTGTCGTATTTAAGATATTACTTCCATAAATTTGTTGGAAACTAAGCAACATATATATATATATATTTAATGTTTTTAATGGATCGAGCTGCTCCAATAGATGCAATTTTAGATGCCCTATGCAAAGTTTTAGAATGGAAATTGACATTTTTTAAAGACGTCCATAGCGGACTTCTTCGTCACATTTGATGACGATAATCCTATTGATCGCTCCATCATAGTTAACAGAAATGTTTCTTGTTTCTTCTTCTTAATCATTCGAAGCCGAATCTAAAACTAAATTCTTACTTGCTTTCTATTGCAATTATTATTATATAACTCATATTTTTGTCTTGTCAGTAAAAATAAAATTTTTGAAAATTTATACTCTTGGTGCTGTGAATGAATAGTTTAAAATAGAATTAAAATAGCAAAGACAAAAACAAAAATGCAAAAATTGCTTAGATTGCAAATAAATTGCCTTATGATACAATTAAAAAAGTTTTTTAATTATATTATTTTCATATTTAAAGATTTTTTTTTATATTACTAATATGGAGGGAAATACTTTCTCCAGGTAAAAGAAAAACTGCAACGGTTGGCTAAATATATCTAAAGCTGAGAGCTGAGACTATTCGTTTTCTCGTTTATATACAATATAAAAATTTTGTTTAATTCACCCCTGTTGTTTTGTGAAACACCACATCAAAAATTGTGCTGAAGTTAAAAAGTTCTGTGTATCCAATACCCGTTGATTTTTAATTTAGTTTAGTTTTATTTTTTTTGTGTGTTTCATTAAAATCCCCCTATGTCGTTATAAGAAGCATCAAACGTAGATAAGCGTACCGACGATAGCGTGCGAACGCAAAACTGAAATCCTCAGCAAATGCCAAAAGTTACAATCGAAAAAGTTGAAAGACTCACGATTTTACATAACAAGATTGGTAGAGTGACATTTTTAATCGCCTTTAACGGTTTATATACTCTTTCTAGTATAATGTTACATTTATTCGCCATTATTTGTAACATTTTGCATTGCATGCCAATAAATTTTTGTTTAATTTTATTAGTAAATAAATTAACATTTTTATTTTAACTAAAAGCTTAAAACACTAACTAAATGCGTAAAACAATTTACCAGCGTTTTGTTTTGTGTTTTCAGTTTATTACACTTTTACACATACAATTAGAATCGAAGAAAGTTTATGGTGCATTTAATTTTAACTTTTTTATTAAAAATAGTGTGAGCGTGACTTATTAAAAAAAAAAAAAAAATCTGCAGAGAGAATATATATAGGAAGAATACACAAGCCGTACCACACTAACATTAGAAAAAAATTGGTTGAGAAGTGTAATGCTCAAAGAGCATTTTGTTCGGATTTTAAATTTAGGTTTAGAATTTAACATACTCTTCAGGTATCAAAAATTTTAGTATCTTTCATTTCGTGCATTTTTTAACAAAGAAAATGAAAAAAGAACTGGAAGAGATTGAAGAGGGATATATGGATATTTCTTTTTTTGGAGTTAACAAGTTTGTGGAAATATTTAAGATTAATAATGCGCCCGGATCTTTTCCTTTGAAAGTATATGCGATAACCTTGGTGATAGAGGTAATGCAGAATATTACACGAAACAATTGTATGTAAAACCCTTTTTCATACGAATTTTGAAAGGTTAAATCAATTGATCTCAACAAGAAAATCAAGTACAATGCTTGAAAGATGAGATCTAAGCAGCACAATATTCGCTTTATTAAAATCGTGCTGTATATTTGAGCAAATGGAATTTAACATGCTACAGTTATTTGGCGCGTCATCCTGCTTGTAATGAAAGGGTGAACAGATTTTTGAATGATATGGATAAATAAAAAGGTGAACAGCATCTAATAACTACCTCCGGGAAACTGACAAAGCAAAAATCTAGCAGTCTAGCATTACAATTAGGGGCATGATGTATTGGAGTAGGTTTCGGTCAAGTAGTTCATTGAAAAACATACTAACTCTATCTTAAAGCAGGGCCCAAACGGCGTGAATTATAACTCTACCACGAAGCGACTTGTTGTAAATTAAATTAACCCAAAACTATAACCATATCAGCATGTTTTGATGTTCCAGTCACGTCACAAATGAGGGCAGCATGTTTCTTATAAAGTAGATATATCCTCGTTTCAAAAAGAGCGCAAGCTCTATAAATGCTTACTACTAGCGGACAAGTAGCAAAAAATTCGTTGGAAATTCAAATGAGTACGGCGAAAAGGCAACTGATATGCGAATTAAAACCACCGGTAAGATCTAACGCAGTTGGGAAAAGTTCCGATGAACCCAGATCCGTCTTAAGCTAGGTTTCAGTGAAAGTGAAACAGGAAAACTCGATGCTTACAAAATTTACTTAAGTGGGCCGAATTTTGGAGTTTAGGCCTCTTGGGTTTGGTGAACGATAGTTACTGAACCTGAGGAAACTCTCAATTGTTTGCGCTTAGAGAAACTACAGAATTAGTAAGTTGAGGCCTATCGCGCGGAGTAGATTCCTTTATTAAGGATTCTAGTGACCATAACGATCTGTTTAACAAAATATTTGCGTTTTCCTCCGGAGCTAAATTCGTAAAGGAATGAATGGCTCTATTTGGAAATGAAGATAACTTAAAAATGCTAACATGATTAAGATTAACTGATGTGGCTTTTGCAGTGGGGGAACCTTTTATATCACCACATTAGGCGTCCGGTGCCAGTCTTGACGCAAATAATGGTTTCCATAGCGGTACTGATGTCAAGTAGACAACATTTGCATTAGAAAGATTACAAATCGATTATAAAGACTTTTCAGAAGGGGGAAAAGCAGAGGAACATGGGCGGATATATTCAAGGCTGGAGGTGAAGAACCGCAAGCTACGCTACATATTGGTCTATTACACGATACGCTAAGCAGCAAGACATCGTTTTATTTTTTTCAAATTTTCAAGACAATGTCTTGAGTTCTTCATTAATTTGCAATGAAAATTTTTTTATCTCCATGAAAAGCTTATTAAAATCAATATGTCGACCGTTATAGTCGCGACTTAATCATCATAATGCTTTCATTGGATCTAAGATTGCATCTGCAGCTCGACCAGTAATACTCGGACATTTCGCGTGGCAATATCGTTCACAAAATTAGCAAATCACGAGAGCACCATGCGGGGATCGCAAAAAATAAAATGATATCGACATTCAAAAAAAGTTCGGTGGATATAAATTAAAAATATAATTCGATTTTCATGAACTTTTCAATTATTTAGGCTTTATAATCATTTAAAACAATAACGTAGAAAATAATTGCAATGTATATCGCTTCGTGGTGATATCTCTTCATAAATGATCTTGCGGGTTTAATTGGTAACGACTGCGCCTTTTTTGCGTATGCAGATAACAGGGATAGAGGGGATAATGTAAATAGTTTGCATTTGTTCGAAAACAATGCTAACGGTTTTTTAGCAAATGTTATCTCCTAGATGATAGAAGGACGCCCTGCGTTAACTCCTGCAAGGCTAAAGCCTTATTCTTCACTGCTCCCCGTGTTGGAGGGAATCAATTTCAATATCAAAATATCTGGGCATTCCATTGATCTTGTAGATTCAATGCAATATCTCGGAGTAACCCTTGATGGCAAACTCAACTTTGGCCCCCAAATTGGCAATATCTCTGCTGAGGTTTGTCTTATGCTCCGCAAACTGTACAATCCAATTCTATATATGCTTCTAAAGGCTAAACACACCATTGTGCTTTCCCTCTTCATAACGCATGTTAACTATTGTATTGAAATATTTGCCTGGGAGGTATAACTTAGATAAGTTTCAAAGCATATGATGTATTTATAGCGTCAGACGTAGAGACCATATCTCTTCCTTCGTTCACGCTTCCTTAAAACTCTCCTGTCCCGATTATCTAAAGTTCAGCCTGCTTATGTACCTCCGTAAAAACATTCGGACTCGATCCCCAAGCCTTTGAATTGAACGGCTGCAGTAGTTTGGATACAATAGAAACCCTTTTATATTAATACAACTTATGTCTAACTCACCAGCCGAACGATCTTTTACTTCGTCTTGCTAGACTATTCCATAGGCCTGTCAATCTTTCTAAAATATCAACAGTAAGCCGTTTTTCGTATGTAACGGTTTCTTTTTCACGAAAATCCTTATATGCGGTCGTGTCGAAAAAAATTTGTACATGTAGGACATTAATATAAAATTATTCTTGCGAACAAATTTTTATAATAAAATATGAAAAATTGCTATTTGTTGTCGTATATAAAAGTTTATTCTTTATGGGAGTGGGACTTAAAAAATAGGTTTCCATGCTCCAAATTTAGTGAGGTTAACATTTGTGTCAAATTATTATCATGGACAAATTTTCGCCAAGAAATATTGAAAGTGCACCTCCTTACCATACGAAGATTCAGTTTCGGAACAGTTATACGAGGAGGGTGTAAATAAATTGGCCTATTCAATTAAAAATTTTTAATTAATTTAGAATGGCGAAAATATTATTACATCCCTGTTACTAAGCGATTTTTGTCGAGGAGTTTTGAAAACTGCATTGTTGTTCATATAGCCACTTTTCAAAATGAGGCCTTATGCGGGGAGTGTTCGAAAACGTGGCCTGATTTAATCCAATCCAATATCAGGAGGGATCGTCCCTGGCGAAAATACGTCAATGTATCAAATTTCACCATAATATCTCATAAACTGCTATTTGTAAGTTGAACACAAGAACACATGAATAGATAAACTTAAACTGATTCATTAAATTATTCTAAATTGGCACAATAAAAGGTAAGTCTATCTTATGTCCTTCTATGTGTTACTGTTACTAAGTTAATATGTCGTACACCACAAGTTAAGTAGGGTATAAAAATTTAAAAAAAAAAACAAGACAAAGCATGCACTTAGCCGACGAGAAAATCTATATAACCTGCTCAAATCTGCCCTTCAGACGTGCTTATTTTGCATTACATATAGTTGGGCGAGGCAAGCGGTGATATCGTTGGATATAGTCTTTGTATTGATCTTCTGACGCTCATTGATATAGGGAATAGCAAACTTTATTGAAAACATTTCAAGGCCCCTTTTTATGCGCATCTTTCAAAGATCCAAATTTAAATCATTCATGCAATGTTATCGAGGTACCTATAGTTAGTGGTAGACAGTACCTCATAGACACTGGTAACATATAATTTGTTTTCCCTAGAGGATGATTTGTTCATGAATAAATTCGTTTACAAAGTCTTGTATATGTAAAGTGTAGTCAAACTTTACTTCAATATCTTTAAATTAATATATTCTTTTATTCAGGCAATTTTTATTTACTTCATTACAAAAAGTGTAAGCAGATATAAAAATTTTCTTACATCATTTACTGATATAATGAACTCCGAATGAGGAAGACATACATAAATTGCTAAAAAAGATAAAATAAACATTAGACGTATGTGCATATGTGCAAATACATAGCCGATTATAAGACAGACAGTTAGAAAGAAAGTTGCAATTCTAATAGAACTAAGAAAAAAAGAGACGGGGAAGGGTTTTCGAAATATAAGCGAATGTTTCTAAGCACTTAAACGTGAATGTATTTACTGTATCGTACAATATTTCCATAATCAAACATTTCATTTATTTATTTGTCTATCTCTAATATGAGAGAGAGGAAAAAAAGAACTAAAAGAAAAAATCTTTAGTTAAATACGTGTATGTTCTTTGCGGTCCTTTTTCCACTTGAAGTTTATTTTTGGTGACTTTTTGTTTTTACTTTTGTACTTGTGTTTTATTCTCTGTGATTACCGTTATTATTAAAGCATATAATTGAACACACCCAGTTTAGTAAAATCATCATAATCAGCAGCCAGTCAAACAGCTAGCTAGCCGGGCACATAAGCTTAGATCTTATTGAAATCTGGCTTAATTCGCTTGACCGTGTAAGTAGTCAAGATTCCTTCGCGTTACATGAACCAATTTCCATTGTCTAGAACTGAAAGCACACATGCTTACATAGCCATATCGTTGTATGTTTTTTGTTTCTCTATACAAAGACACAGTAGTAAGATTAGCGATGTTATTGTTCAATGGCTACATACGTATATATATATAGATATATGTATATATATATAGGATAGGAATATATATATAGGAAATGAACACAAAATTATTGTTGTTGTTATTGCTATTGCTGATTTTATATAAGTATATATAAAAAAACAACGGCAACATGTGAATGTGAAATACTTTAATCGAAATCACAGCAGGTTCCCTTTTTTGGCTTTATAAAATCTTCAAATACATATTTACAGGCAAATCGAAAGCACAAATAAAATAGCAAAAAAAAAAACGTAGTGAAAAAAGAACCGAAGGAAAGATTTTAAATATGTGATTATCAAAAAAGATCAGGAAAGAGTTGAAAACAAAAAGAAAAGAATATCTCTGCCCAAATTTATGTGCACTGTATACATAAAAAATACGTGTGCATATGTAGGTTCACAATTTCTTCGCGATTAGATAGATAATTAAATTTTAATAAAACTTATGTAGTTTATGATTAAAACAAAATGAAAAAATGTTGATAATCTTTTAACTACATTTATCTCGTGGCCATTTAAAGTATTATAGTTAAACTCGCTGATTGAAATCAAGATTATTTTCTTATTATTGTAATAAGTAATTGCAAAATTTTCTTCAGGTCCCCGGAGGCAACATAGCCTGTAAAGGGATCAAATGATGATCCGAGAAATGAAACTCGAAAGTGAATTATCTTACTACAGATACGGCTGAAGATAAACTTGGTATACAAGTTTTCTTAATATGTACGTTAAATACCAAAAATGTGTCAGGTGGTGTGCAATACGTTGTTGAGAAAAAACCTTTATATAAGAGATTCTAAAACGATTTATTCTGAATATTTCATATGAAAAAAATTTCGATTCATTTGTGCTGTGAAATTCGTCAGGTCTGGTAATAAGCACGTCGGATTCATATATAGGAATGAAGAAGCGAGAGAAGAGAATAAATCAATCGCAATCGCCAAATGCTAGCCGCTGAACTCTCATATGGTCAATCATCAGTCGACGTATTTTTCTCACCATAAGCAAGCGTGTGGCCCTTTATTAAGTTCAATTTAATTTACAAAACATTGAAGGATTCATGGTACATTTTCAAGTGCTAATCTTGTCAGCGAAATTCAAATGACATCTTAAGTGTCGACTACTTGAAAAAGCACTTTGCTTGTTCTCGTCAGAATTGTAGTTCATTTAATTATAAGTATTAAGTATTAAGTATTTATATTTTCTATAGCGAAATAAGTATTAATGTTTTAAGTATACATAGAAGAGAAATCAATTCTAATCGAAAGTTAAAATTTTGTTTAAAAAGTCTTGTTCTCATTTTTCAACATATCAACATAACTCATTAGACATTTCTGATTTTACAAAATATGTTTTCCTTTCTAACTACAGAATAGAATCGAAAAAGTTTTCAATAAGAAAAAATTGGTTCATTTCAATAGCTTCGGTCATAAATATGACCAAAAATTGATGAAAAAAAAAAACAAAATTTCATCAATATTTCACAAGCAAAAACGATATCGACTTTGTTGATAGCTGGCCACGCCAATCACACACTCATCATAACTAAGAGATCTAACTTAGAAAATTTCAACATCCTGTAGAGGCAGACAAGAAAAACAACAGCAATACTAATAGCAAGCAAAACACGACAAACATAAACACGCTTACACATTCAATCAGTGCCTTTCAGTGTATTTCAAAGAAGCCCAACAACGTTTTTGTTGCTTCCTATTGCTTTTTTTCCCGGTTAATGATAAATGTTTATGATGATAGAAACTGTTTACAAGTACTACCACCATCATCAACAACTGTAGTATTGCAACAAGTAGTACTGTAAAGGTTAACAAAGTTCAATGAAATTTCATTCAGTCTGTTTTTAAATTTTCTTTTTTTTTTTTGTTTTTGGTATATGTAACAATAACAACTGCCGTAATGCAGAAAGAATCTTTTTTAGCTGTTGCAGAGATGCCAATAAATTTGTAAAAATGTTACAAGCTGTGGAAATGCGCTCGCAATCCATTTTAACGGTCATTGAGTAGAAAAAAGTAAAAAAAAGAAAATAAAGTAAAACGCGAACAAAAAGAAAACGAAAAGGTAAAGAGAAAAAAATAAGAAGTAAGAAAAAAAAAAAATGCTATGATATCTTTAACTGCAGACTACAGTTGCTTAAATAGTTTGAAAATTGTTTGAAGTGCTTTATAAATGGAGATCACAATCACAACGAAGGTTAAGCTTCAATGCATTCCAATGTGTAACTAGCTACATGTGCATCTGTGTAAGTGAGTATGCTATGTGTGTTTAGAGAGCTTACACTACTCACGAAAATTCTTATAAACATTCACGGCATCCAGTAAACAATTTCTAAACATTTTCCTCCTTTTTTTTGTCTTCGCTGATCGTCATCGTTTGCTTTTGTTTAGGAAGCAAAAACAGAGAAATTCCAATCGAAAAAATTTACAAAAATTGCAAAAGACAAAAAAGAAAAAAAACTGTTTGCATTTTACTTAATGAAAACAATACACTTTAGATTTGAAAGGTGTTCGTTCTAAAACCATGGGTGGTGGCACGAGGTTCATTTGGAAAATTGTAAGTTTTTGCAAACCGCGGTACAAAAATTTTATCAGAAAGGGAGTTTGTACCCTTCACCGAAGGTATATTCTTAGCAGCGCCAAGAAGGAAGCTTCAGAGATTTGAAAAGTGTTTGTTCTAAAACCATGGGTGGTGGCGCGGGGTTCATTAGAAAAATTGTAAGTTTTCGCAAACCGCGGTACAAAAATTTTGAAAAAAAGTGATTTTATACCCTTCATTGATGGATGATATTCTTAGCAGTGCCAAGATGTAAGCGTCAGAGATCCCACGAAGTATATATATTGCTGATCAAATTCTTAATCGATTTAAGCATGTCGATCCGTTCGTTTGGATAACGTCTGTTGTAAAGCTTCAAAAGCCCCATAAAGTACGCAAATTCTTGGCAAGTTTAAAATTCGGAACGCATCTAAACATGTCCGTCCACCTGTCTTTTTGCCCAAATGTGCGGTATCGGTGATACACATTCTTCCATTCGCAAAGAAGAACACATCGCTTATTGTGTAAAAATTTTGTAAAAAAGTTTGAAAATGGCCCAAACATGTCGAAGAACACGCTTCCATTCAACCAAAATTGAAAACATTTTTGTTCTTTGCTCTTTGCTCATAAGCTGAAAGAGATACACGGCATAAATTTCCATAAAATTATCCTACAAAAATAGAAAACCCACTCAATACTGTGCAAAATTATATATTTCGCTTTTTCAATCTATTATAGGATACCAGTAATGGGTATAAAAGATTTGCTCGCAACCGAATATAATTGTTTTACTTGTTACTTTTGTCCCCGAATGAATGTTCCCTCAAACATATGAATGTGTCTGCAAAGGACTCTTCAAACTCTTATTGAAATTTTCAAATGTTTTTATATTCTTTTCCAATCGTCCCAAGGTCCCAGCAAAGTGTAGCAAAGCGGTCGTATTCATCTCCGAGCTTTTCTGTATTCCACTTAAGGTTTCTCCTTTCTCAAAGCATCTAAGAGTTCTTTTAAGCTCCAAAGTGGAGGTATTAATAAAAGCTTCATTTATTCCTGTATATACTTTTCCAAGCTCCGCAATGTTCTTTTAAATGTTTCAATACTTTTCCAAATAGTGTTTCTCTAAGGCGTCTTACCTTGAATTTGTCAAATTTTTTCAAATGATATTACAAGGTTTTCAAAGGTTTCAAGTATGTTTCATTGATGCTACAGTTTAAAGCAAATTATAATATTTTATATTTCTTGTCTAACATACACATTTATTGGAATCTTTCAATTTTTCCAATTTGCGCACGAATCAAAAGATAAGAACTGAAGTAAAACAAATAGCAGAAAATCCAAGGGTTAACTATTCATCATACCATTACTTATTTACTTTTTGAATTTTGCGTAATCGTAATTTTGCGTAATACGCAATTGTTGAAAACTTAAATAATTATTTATCACCAAGCCCTCTGATGTTTGTAGGCTTAGTTTGCATGGCTTTGTTGAAACACTAACGTCAATATTTAATATATAAACCAGCAGACTGTCAGAGTGTAGACAAAATCAAATACACAAACTAGGTAAAAAGAAGTTTCTTTTTTTTGTTGTTGTTTTCTCTTTTAATTTAATTTGCATATTTTGCCAAATTATAACAGTAAGTAAATATTATATGCAACCAAATGACTGACAGCATACACTTGCCACAATTGAGCTAATCTTAGTTAAAAGTTTTGTTTATTTTATAAACACTTGTGTGTTTTTGTTTATAGCGACGTTTCTGTGAATTGTTTACATACTTTTCTGACTCTATAAGTATTTGATGTCTGTGTGCTGTATGCGTGTGGGTATGGATAAATCATTAACAATATTTTCAAGTGCCAGGGATTTTAAAATGCATTGCACATTAAACACAAAGACATAAACTAAAATGTAAACATAAAAATAAAAAGAAAAAAAAACATTAGAAAACACTGAGAAATCTAGGTTTAGAGTTTAAGTAAATTTGCATAAAATGACTTAACGTACCTTTGAAAACAAATGACAACAAATTTTATATGGAAACTATATGGCAATATAAAGCAAACACTGGCACGGCGGTGTGTCAAACATTTTTCGGGCCATTAGTGTAACTCTCCCGTCCGTCAAATGCAATTTCTTTTCTTTTTTTATGGGAGTTTTTCTTTTCTCTCTTTCCAAATAATTTCTAATAATCTCTTAACTTTTACGGTACGCAAGAAAAATAATAGTTATGCATTTTCTTTTTCTTTTTTTATATTTCTGTTTCTGTTTCTATTTCTTTTCATAACCATAATTTATTTTAATAGTTTGAAAGTTTTTCAATTTCCGGATTTTTTGCAATTTTTATTCACATAGTTACAACAGAAGATTTAATACATTCATCGCTCGACATGTAACATCCATACTTGATTAGAATTTAAGCCAAAATCAAGTCGTTTTACACACTCGGTCTGTACATATTAATAATTGTCAACTTTACAAAAATTTGCAATAGAAGGTTGAAAGTTGAAACTCCTTCTCTTCGAGGATAGGTTGCAAAGAACCCATGAATGCCCATGAACACCTTAAAACTAAATCCAAATTTTAAACAACACCGAAAATATCGAAATATTTTTACGCCCAAATTTCAACATTAAAAAAAATTAATTGCAAGCTTAACCGGAGCTATTTAAAAGTCCGCAAGTAGTAGTGTAAAAAACTCAACTAAAAAATCACTTTTCACGGCTCTAAACGCATAACTCTTACCGATTAGTTACACAGACCCACTAGGCTGCGGCCACCTCCCCATACCGTTCCCTTTCGTAACTTCTTCCTCGTTCTGCCCGTGTTACACGATTAAGTTACTTTCCGTGAGTGATTGGTCATTTAAAAAAAAAAGTTCATGGTTGCAGGATTTTTATGTAAGCATTCAAGCTGACGATTGCCTAAGGTTGTGATTAGCGTTCAATTGTTCGAAGCTTCAAATTTCATATATTATCTAATAAGCTTCTATCTAAACTTTCGGTGAAGACATTCGAAAATTATTTTTGCTTATGTTAAATAAATAATGAAGTGAAGAAAAGTCATGCGATTAAAGAAACGTTTCTGTTATAGTTGTTTAAGGTTTACGCTAAAGCGCATATAACTTTTTTTATTTTGTTTTTATCGTTGTTATTATTACATATGTTATATTCTATTTCTATTATTTCGCTTTGTTAAGTTTCCTTATTGTATTTAGATATACGCGTATATACAACGCCAATACCAGCAATAACAACATTTGCTGAACTGTGGTTTATAATCCATTTTTATAATTGCAATTTGATTTAAACTGTCTTGCCGTTTTCGTACACAAAGATACGTAAATTATATTTATACATGCGTTCATACGTCCATGTATATCCCTACAAAAATAAATGCAATTTGGAACGTAAGACCTTCATTCTAAGTAAATAAAGCTTTTGTCAGCAAAAATCTGGTTTTACTGCAATTTAAAAGCGTATTTTTAAACAGTTTTGTAAATTGATCTTTAAATTATTATTATTATTAGTAAGTAAGAACGTTATATTCGGCGGAGGCCGAATCTTGCATACTCACCATTATGCTTTTCGCATTCCACTCTTCAAATTTTTTTATTTGATACCCATATCGCTAGTATTACTAAGAAAAAATAATCACGGTATATTAATTTTAGATCTAACTCATTTGACTACAAAACAGTTTTAAACACTCCATCTTGTTTGCCATATGTTAGATAAGCATAAAATCTAAAAAAATGAAAAAATAAAATTTAATCATTTGTAACTTTGTGTGTAATCAGCAAAAATCCAAAAATTTTGGTTAAGAAAACGGAGCTGTGTTCAGCTTACGCTCCACTGCGAGCTTTGGCTCTAGTCGATTTGGCCCATTTTTAATGTTAACCTGCGTGCAGAAACTTCTAATGTTCAAATCAAGTTTGAACTTTTTATCGTCATTTTTGCGACCAGGAGAGCGCCAACACATACCATACAGACGGACAGACATGGATAAATCAATTCAGAATTTCACGCTGATCAATGTATCAATGTATATACTATGTAGGGTCTCTGAAGTTTCCTTTTGGGCGTTACGTAGGTTATGGAAAAAAACAAAATGAGTATATCCCCATCTAACACTGGTGGGTATAAAAATATTGCTTTTTAGATCAAAGAAATAAATTCTGGAACTACAAAATCGGGATGAGCTGTAGCGTCTAAAACCATTGTCTCTTTTTTTTTGATTACTCTAGTTGCGTAATTAAGTTTAATATTTTATTGATATTATGTGGTACAGGTACTTTCAAGATGTCCATAAGGTCAGACGCCCCGAATATGAATCTTCGATTATTGCGAAGGTTTTGGTGTTCACAAAGTATATATCTAATTGGACAATTTAGTTTTTGAAGTATTCATTGGGGTGTTGCAATTATATGATCAAGAGAAGTCCTTGCAAATGCTTCGGTATTGATTTCCTCGGCTTTGATAAGCGCAACGACGTAGTACCACCGATTTTTTCTTCAATTTTCTCTCTAATGGTTTTTCTAATATTATTGTGAAAGTCAAACTCTTCCATTGTGCCAAAGCCGCAGATTTGGCTGCTGTTCGCTCGTAAAACGGTCTCAACTGACCCTCTAAAGGTACTAATGGGTGCACTCTCTCTGGACCTTAAAGTTTTACGTCTTAGTAATGCCTACAGTATAAAGAGGGGCCTGCCCTTACTTGACGGGCCACGAACTCAGAATGTAGAGAGATTAAATTCTAGGGAGCGTGAGTCGCTATTAGAGGAACGTGTCCGTGCCTTATGGCAATCACGTTGGGATAATACTGAGAACGGTGGAGTTACTTTTAACTTTATTCGTGATGTCTCGTTTGTAGAAAAGCACCCGGGGTTTAGCTTTAGCTTACATCTCAGATAACTGCTTACGGGCCACAGACCTTTTTTTTGCATGAAAGAGACCGTTCTGAAACTTTGGCTTGACTATGTGGCGGTCTCTCCGAAGACTATGAACGTGTATTGTTGGTAAGTACTCTGCATTCAGAAACTTAGAGGCCATGGGAGTCAAGGTAGTTCACGGTGGAATCGATTGCAGTCCGGCTCCCTCTACTCCTGAGAAGACAGCTGCACTGACCTCGTTTACATCTGGTGTTTTCTGGTGTAACTGTGTCTAAGCTCTGCTTTGGCTGGCTTATCCATAATTTATTTGAATGTCACTGATTGACAAAGGGGTGAGCCGCGTGGGGTTCTATAAGTCTTGCTAGAGACTACTTACTCCTCGATCTGGTAAGGCATCGCGGTTGAAACTCGTTTCCACGTTTCCTTGCATTGCTATAGTTGCGTGGACCCAGTTTGAGCTTTGCTCACACATCCCCACAACGGTATCGTTTCCCGTATTAAACGAAAAAGGTTGGGATAGGCCTCTGCCGTTCAGTCAGAATAAAATGACCATGCGCACTCTATTGACTGGTTCTTGATTACTGCACCTTTTCCTGCAGAGTTTATTTTATACCGCCTTTCAGTTCGCATGGAACCTGATGCAAAGTCTGACCGGAGGCTTTTCTTGTTCTTCTTTCATCATTTATTTTTCTTCTTTATATACCCTATCACGGGTGTCAGGGGCCCCCGAAGCAATCTTCCAGCTGCGACCTGACAGCGGGAGCGGCCCATTGTGGAAGTTTCGTGGTGGCTGTGGTTGGTCCAAATGGAAAGAGCCTCGGCTCGGTTTGAAATTGCATAGCAACCGGGTGCCTTTGGGTGACCCAAAGAAAGGCAGAGATTTTAGATAGTGCCTCGTCCTCACCAGTGGGGGTGATACGCCCATATACGTATTTCCACTGGAATTTCCGCTGAATGTGCGTTTCCACACTTCGTGTGCCATCGGGCACCGTAGGGTTAAGCCTTCACGGCAGGTATCCACGTTAAACACCGTAAGACATCTGTGCCAAAGCTACGGATTTAGCTGTTGCTCGCTCATTTTCCATAACACGACTCGGTAGTCAAAAATTTTGTCTCCGTGAGTGGCAATAGTGTGTCCTGCTTTGACAATGGTGTTTTACTTGGAATTTAAGGAGTTACTGAAAGCTTTCGTGACCGACAAACTATTTAAGATGTTAATCGCTTAAGTTTTACTTGTGCGAGTAAAGTTTATAGCCTAAGGAGTAGCTGGAGCTTCGATTGTAAAAGTTGAAACGCTTTCATGTAGGACAGGATTAACCTCTTTTTTTTAAACAAGCATTTTGCTAAGATAGGCAACGGTGTTTGCACGAACCAAACTTTTCCAGGTAAGGTTTGCGTTTGAAATAATTTCTCCTGTAGTTTGCAGAATGTTAATGGTTGTTGCGTTTTTTTTTTTCTTCATCGGCGTATAGACAATCGATTTTTGTGTAATAATTAAAAGATTAATTAAATTATTAGTTGAATCAACTGCTTAGAATGGACAAACGCGGCTTAATATTCAAAAAAGAGATAAAAAGACGAATTTGGCTCGGTGAAATTTCAGAATGCTCACGAAATCGGTTTATACAAGACAGTCGTAAAACCGTATTAACCGAACGTCGAGTGCATTTGATAAATTGGCCAATATAAAAGAGATCTTCTAAAGAAAAAAATTTGAAGAAATTCCTGCCATGCACGTAGAGGTGTTCAAAACTGATAAACTCAAAATGCGTTTTTCTCGAAACAATGTTTTTGAAGATTACCGCACTGCTGTACTTCTTCCATCCTGATATGCACCACGAACCAAGAACTATAATACGGAGAAAAACTATATTCAGAGAAATAATTAAATAAAAGACACATTCTAGAAATATTATATCGTTTTTACCCGAATAGCAGGCGGCGAATTACTTGAAAAATGAATCTGCAAGGCAGTCTTACTCCTGAAATGTTTCGACCATGTTCTTCAACTCATTATCAGTTTAATAACGTTTTTACGCGTACACTTTCGCAATTAGTTCTTCTTCAATTTTCCTTTTAAATATTCTTTTTCAATTATTGAGTACTCTAGTATATTATAATAAGAATAGGAATAATTTATGATCCGCTTAACAGCTGGTAACTCGTTTGCGATTTTTCTTTTCCAATCTCCAAATTATCGTGTTCTTAGGTCCATTCAGTTACAAAAAAAATAAACGTGAAAAAATTTGGTTTGCTTTTCACTTACGGATATCGTCTATAGGGATAATAAAGGGTAAATATAGCGATGACCAGGGACAAAGAAATGTGGAGAGAGGGATAAGATATTTCCATAGCCTTGTGGAAGTTTGTCCGACTGTTATTCCTTTATTGAGCGAGATTACAATATAGCGGCTATACATCGCCAAAATATCTGTCGCAATTAAAGTATGGACGCCTATCGTACTGTGAATTAAACCTGGAAGGCATGTCGACCTAATAACCATGCTTCTTATCTGTTAGACTATATAGTAGCACTTTTAACGTTTGCCTGTGATTGCTTTATGTCTTGTGACGTCTCTGAGATGAGAATAACCCTATAATTTAACTTTTTCATTCTCTTATGAGCAAACAATTAAATTACAAAAAACAGTTATGCGAATCGTACAGTTATACAAAACATACAGTTAGTGATATAAACGTGTTTAATATAAACGAAGTGCCATAATATCTTAACCATAAACTGTATAAAAATTGTTGAATATATGCGTTGCATTAAACTTTCTCTTAAGTTGTTATTGTATTTATTATTGAAGAATTTTTTAATATAATATTTTTCGCATTTACCTCACTGATCCAAGTATTTGAAGAATGCTATAAAATGATTGTGGAAATAGACAAAAACACTTTGCTTTTCCTTGGTGCAAACTGGTATGTTTGCTATACAAGCTTACACAGATAGTTACTTAAATAAAGAGCAATGTTATCTGTTATGAAGCAATTCAATGAATTTTAATGCGATTTATAATTTATTTGTCTTTCCGATTGGTTTAAAACTTTCCAACGAACAGAACCCTGATATGAACACTAATTTAAAGTGTATTGCAAATCGATTGTTAGATGTTAGCAGATATGGTGGCGTGATTTAAAAAAAAAATTCACTTTTTCAAAATCCCAAGGCATTGTTATGCAATAATAAAGAGACTATTTTACTATTGCTCCCAAAAACTATCTGAAAACTACGGTGCTCATAGCGCTGTAAAACTACATCCAAAGACATACATCTACTTATTTAAAAGAACCGGTTCCTTTGTGTGCATATTTCGGTGTGAACTATAAATACTCGACATTAGTCGTAAAGCCATACGTTATTTTCATTATTTAACCCTTCGCAACTGGGTTGACAATACTTTCGTTAGAATTTTAAAGCTTTCTTCCAAAACGAATGCGCATCACTTACGAAAATGAAACAAGCAGAAAGGTTGCATGTGGCTTGGTGGGAAGGGCGATTAAACGACTTGCTCAAGTCGTTAGCGTTTTAGTAGAGTGATCGGAGCTATTCTGGACTTATATATGTTCTAGATAAATATTTGCTATCACTCTTCAAAACAGTATTTGCTATAGATTATACCTTTTCGGCAATAATATTTTGAAATTTTTGTGTTTGTGGTGTCAACAAATGCTATAACCGTTCTTTTGCGCATTATGTTTTACTTTTATACCTGTAACTATTCGAGGTGAATGCCAAAGCGAATAAGGGCTCATTAGGCATGTTTTTTATTTTTCACATAATCTGCTAAAGCCTATGAATGTCTTATTATTTATGTTATTTCTCTCACGTAAAATAATTAGTTTGTTATTCAGAGTTTAAGTCATTTATGTCGATAAAGAATAGTTTCTTCACTTTCTCATGAAATTATTAACGATTTTAAAATCCTGCAGCTTAAAAGTGAATTTTAAAAAAATTCGCATCATTCAAAAATGGATCAATTTTAATGAAATTCTTATTATTCAAGTAAAGTTTCCCGTGTTGCTCAGCATTTAAAATAAAACTTAATTAATTATAATTTCACGAATTTCATTTATTTCATTATAAAACAAAACTAGTAATCAATTGTCAATTGCGAGCTTTGACTTCCATCGTTCATGGCTGGCTTTACAAATATTTTATATTTGATTTTGCAAATCATGCAAAACGCGCGTCAACAGCAGCAGTTCATGTTAGTCTGGTCGTCTGGCAGAAATATAGCAAATCACCCTACATTAATGCTCATACTTGAAAACGGGCGTGAACCCTCTTTGGAAAGCATGTAATTAACATGAAAAACAAATTTTAAGAAATTTTTATTGCAATATCAAATTTGAAATTTGTGCGCAAACGCTAACTCAGCCTCTCTTCAAATTTCGGTATGCAAAAGATCTTGACCGATGTTTTGAAACATGACCAATTAGCGAAATGTTTTTGCAAACGATTTGAGATAGGTGTGGGGGGTTTCCAAGATTCGCTGTAAGGCGAAAGTGATTTTTCACCCGCTTGTTTGCTGTTGCTTACTTGTCGACGTATAACGCAGTTTCCACGTAAATAAAAATTACTATTAACAATTAAAAGACAATAAGTCAACATTAACAAGAAACTTTGTTGTTTTCTTGGGTGAACGTTCTCTTACACACACACATTCACCAATCACAAAATTAACTGCAATAACAATACATCTTAGCACGTATTATGAATGTTTTCATTCATAATCGTTGTTAATAATAAAATTCAAGAATCACATAGTTATAAAGTATAAATCTTTTATACTTGATTTTATATGACCATGGAGAGCAATATACATAAACGTATTTTTTGTTTGAATTACTTTAAGATATAAATACACGTACCCATGCACATAAGCACACAAGCACATACATTTTCATACTCAAAACATTTGAAAATTTGCCTTCCTCTGCTGAACAGCCCACACACATATTTTTAAACACGCGCCATATACTCCTGCAGCAGCAAATCACATTGAAGAAGAAAAAAAATTTAAAAAAAAAAAGATAGTAATATTATATAGGAGAAAAGCAAAATAATACAAACAATCGAAAAATATTTTTTTAAAACACAAATCCATGTAAGTTCTCAAGTTGTTGCAGTTGCTTGTGCAGCTTAAGGCTGTTAGAGGTTTTAAGGCAGCAGCAATCAAGTTCAAGTCAAGTATAAGGTCTTGGTTAGAAAGAAGGAAAAAAAAAGAAAAAATCTACACATGGTATTTATTTGTATTCTCGTAGTTGTTGTTGCAAGTCTTTTTCCTTATGCAAAAGGCTTAAACAAAAAACCACATAACAACAACAATAACAGCAACAACTATCCAAAGTATAGTAAAAAGTTTTTTTGTTATTATTATAATTTTTTTTTTTTGTATTTTTGGTAATAGTGGCATTTAAAACATAAGCTACGCCTTTTAAAGTTGCGCTTTAGTGGCTGATTGTTAAGTAAAACTCCATTGCACTGGATGTACTAACACTGTATATCTGTATACTTGTATTCTTATTTGTATGGTTATGTGTCGGATTTTTTTATCTTTATTTGCATTTTATAAGTAAAATGCTTACATACACACACACAAATACAAATACACACATCCACACAAATACACAAAAAAAATATTTTGGTCTTTCTAATCATGACGATTGTTTAGATATTTATATAGATTTATGTGTATGTAAGTCGGTTCGCTCTTAAATTACCTCTTGATTTTTAGACATTTGATAAAAGAAAAAAGAAAAGCATTTCTTATAAATGGTCAAATGGGCGTATAAGTAATTTTGTGGTATCTGTGATTTCCGCAAAAACCGAAACAAAAAAACAAAAACAGATAAAAAAGTTTTTCTCGCTTAAAGGCGAAACTTTGATACCCTTCCACTAATGCACATCTGAATTTTATTTTTTTTTTGTGAATTTTGGCGTTTGCAATTATCCGTTTGAGATCGTGGAGTATAATACAAGCATAGAGTATAATACATACCTGTTGTGTTGTTTTCTCTTAGCAAATTCTTGATAACTACAAAACTACGTACGGTGAAATTCCCCCATAAAAATTGTTAAAAACTCTTTTGAGCTAAAGTTGGCCCCAGTTAACCTGCAGTCATGTGGACCAAATCTTAAATTTCATCTCGCCTAACACAACGAATTTAGGACGTTGGCGTAATCAATTATGAGGAGTACAACGGATAAGATAAAAACTTTTGCAAGCTACTAATTGCTTTCAAAATTTTAACATGTGTGCACGGGCAGTAGTGCAACAACCTTTAGCCCTACAAATGGTTTCTTGTTTTCCGAACGTAGCCGTTCTGCTTGCAAAGAGTAGAATTAAGTAGAAATCGTTTCAAAAAGTGCCAAAAACTGAATGAAAATTACGCAAAGAGTGTGCTGTTAATGTTAAATACACATTAAAACTTTTCGTAATAAAACGTATTGATTGAAAGTGGACTTTAGGGCTGATCGCATATAACGTGTGTAACCTTCAAGTGTGTTCATACAATTATTGAGATAGTGGGTACCTAAGGGATAAGGCAAGGAGCTGTAGGGTCGACTAAAATTCACCCAATTTGTAATCCGAAGAATGCAAAGATTGCTAGCAATATTCATAAAGTAACTTCTAAAATTATTTCTTGCGGAAACATGTAGAAAAAGGGTTAAAGGGAAGAGCGTTCCCCAATTTATACAAATGAAACTTCTTATAACTTCACCGACTAGACACTAATTATAACTACGACCAAAGTAAACTTTACCGCATTGAAATTTGAGTCCATGAAGATTGACTTGGCAGTCGCTATTCTTATCTGCTTGGTCACTAATGAGGACTATTGCATAATTTGTAAATAATTATGCTACAGTCACCTTTTTTTTTCTTAAATGAAATTATGTTGAAAGTATTTTCAAGCTATCGTAGTCGGATCTATAGGTCAGTGATGTACGCTTTCATCATTGAAATCGTCTTAGAAATCATTTAAGAATATACGAATTTAAGGTTCTTGACTCACAACTTGGGTAGTTCAATGATTTCGCTAGCAGATGTACACAGGAACTGAATCGTACGCTGGTGGAGACTTTGTATTGTTTGAAGAGTTTTTGCTTTATTCTATTTTCGCTTCAACGTTGCAAGTACAATGAGACCCTTAACACATCTCAATGTTACAGTAATAACAATACAAATGAAAAAGAGTTTAAAGCTTAATTCACGTCTATTTTTTTTTAGGCACTTCGGTTTCTCCTTTTATCTTTTGCTAAAAAAGAGCAAAGAACAACACAATTGCAACAAAAATATCAAAATTATACACAATATTTATATTCATGCTTTCTCTTTAAATAAACGATTTTAAAATTTTTGTATCGGCTGTCTTCCTCTTCTTCTTTATTTATTTCGATATGCGTTTACTATTTGGCTACAGGTCATATTTATGTTGAATTCTTGTGAAATAACTGACAAATGGGTGTGTTAATATTGCTATAAAAATGATAAGCATGGGAAATTATGGTATAAATATTTACTATATAATAAAACTCTCCAGTAGTGGATGCTGTATACATGAGGTAATCAGAGGAAACGAAAAGAGACATAAAGAAGGGAATATCAAATTTGAAGACATGAAAAGAAAATTTATCTACTTTGCCAAGCAATCAAATGCACACGACCTGCAGTTGAAGACATCTTGCTCTCAAGCGAGAAGATGTACTCTTAACTTATATGAGCACTTACGATTGCGTAGACGTTTAACACTTGCTGCACCAAAATATTTATGAGAAATTATTACCCGACTTACGGAGAAAAGCACGTATACACATATACCTATAGGCCTATACGTTCGGCTAATCATCAATCATCGGCTAAAACACATACACAACGTCAGTGTGTATCCCCAAAGTCATATCAAATAATTTCACAAAATGACCAAGTCTAAGTGCAAATACTGCTTAATCGAATGGCCTGCCTTTGCTAACTAATAAATTTTTAATCCAATAAAATCCTGAGTTACGTAATGGTGTTATATCCCCAATTGCTAATTAGACGATAGATAAGCAAAGTAATGAGTACAAGAAATGCTATTTAAGATAAATACAAATTTCTGTACGTTTTCACATCCGCTCTTTACTACTCCACTATTCTTTCTATAATATCTGCAAATACATAATACTGTGCAGTGCTGACGATTTCCGAGCATATGAATCGACTTCAAAGGGTATGCCTATCGCAAGTCTGCCTGCTCTAATACCACAATTGGTAGGTATGCATAATTTGCCATGGAAGTTAAACGTTACGGAATTTGTGCCACTTAGGTCTAGTCTTTGGAATGGAAAAAGCTACAATTTTTAATATTTTACGTTGAAATTTAGCCCATAAGAATAGTCTGGTATTAAGCTGAAGAGTATCAAATTTGGACCAAGAGAGTCTATTTTTCTGGTACAACGTTTCTCATTTAAAATAAACCCTTATATGATGAAAAGGTTTAGTTTTCAACATTTCATGATCAAAATGCTTCAATCCAACCACGTAGGTCTATTTTTCGGACCCTATCCTATAAAAATTAAACATTTTTAAAGCAAAAAAGTCTAATTTTTAATATTTTGTAATGAAAATAATTCCATTTTTCTAATCTGACATCAAAATTAACTGTGCCAAATTTGAACCACTTATTCAATCCACTACACCGCACTCCGTATAAAAGTTATCGTAAAAAGGACGCCTTTTTATGAAAACAAGGCATAATTTTTGTTATATCATCACGAAAATGATATTAGGCGCAGTGATTTAGTTTTTTTTAATGATCGGCCTTGAGCGGCTAAAATATTTCCACTTGTTTTCATTTATGATGGACGTTTTGATCACGAAGTTTCTTCGAAATAACAATATGTAAATATGCAGCAAATCGCTACGTCTTGAGCTCAGCTGCTTCCCTGCTTATACTCAACGGTTTGAGCCACTGCTGTTATTTTAATTCAATAATGTTATCACATATACTCATACAATACGTTCAACTCGGCTCTAGTACTACGTATGATTTAAACATGTTTTCGGACTCGAACGTCACATCTATCCATTTCTAATTATGGGATATGGTTTTGATAAACAAACTAATATCCCAAATGAAATGGTTTCTTTTACTGCACGTCTATTTCCGTGTCTTTGGTCAATGTACTCATGTACAATGTATGACCCTTGATTGTGTTATGCTGCCTTTACGCAAGGAAAAGTGGTTTTTCAAATATTAATAAAAACTAAAATGGATTTACCTTAAATGAAGAGATGACAAATACTTAACTAAAAATAAATCTTGCAATGTAAGCAGACGAGTTTTTTGTTTAACCTTTCCATTCAACATTTATATTACGCCTTTCACATATGCTTAAAAATGGATCGAGTAGGTAACTTTTTAAGTAGGAGTTGATTTTGGGTTTTACAAAACTAAAGTCATATACTGCGTGTGTGAAAAAGTAACAGCAACATATAGTTGAGTGTATTACAGATAAGCAAGCGTGTAAGCGATAAAAAAATCGTTAAACAATTGATATATAATTTATGCAAATTGTTTGTACAAAAAAAAGAAAAAAGACAAAAAAATCACGTAAATACGGTGACACGAAATCGCTATATATATATATATATTTATTTATATATATATGCAAAACAATGTAGACTGGCAGCCGGTATTCTGAAGTTTTACAAACATACTAAATACTAGTAGTGAGCGCTAGCGGTTGAAGTAGTGCTAATTACTGAATATTATAAATTGTTTTTATTGTTGATTTGTTTGGCTAATTGCATTAAAATTTCTTTGTGGTGAATGTCCAGGAAGTGCTTGAAATCTTTTCGAAAAAAGAAGAAAAAAAATTTAAATAAATAAAAGGAAAGGAAAGGCCTCCTGTGGTGGGAAAATATTTCTAATGATGCATGTATGAAGCAAATGTTTTTCTATTCTGTTCCTTTACTGTGGCTATGTATTCTTGTGTGTGTTTATCATTGCACGTTTATGTTATTGATTAAATAACCACAAAATGTATTTAGATGAAGAACAACAAAAAACATAGTTACTTACTCTATGTAGTAATAGTTGTGATTATGGGTTAAGTCAGTTTTTCTATACTTAGACTTATATTTAGACACACTCACATACACATCCATGCATTTATTTCATCGTAAACTTGCACTTCTAACGTGTTTAACAAACTTGTAAATTTTCTTAAAATTTATAACATTTGTGTTGCACGCAGCACATATCTTAATACTTAAAGCTTAAAAAAGTAATGCAAAGCAAAAAGTCAGCAACAGGAATTCTTTTTACTACAAGGAAATCACGAAAAAAATCTAAATCTATAAAATGTACTCATATCTCAAATAAATGCGAATGTGTGCGACCATGTGAATGTGCTTATGGATGTGTTTGGCAGAGCTTTAGGCTTTAGGAATAGTGCCGACGGGGGCAAAACAATATAAGCATAATATAAAGACTACAGAAAACAGAACAAAAAGAACGGAAAACAGTTAAATCTTGACTTCACTGGGAAATTCACATGCCTGCCAAACTAAAGCAGTTAAAAACTAAGCACAAAGAGAAGAAGAGTAAGCATTCACTATTTCATGGTTATTGGTATAGACAAGCAAACATACGCTCCTGCATGCACACACACACAGCATATGCATTCGGAGAATATGCGCGAGAAATCATCACCATCCTCGTTGCTACTTACCAACAGCTATGGCAACGTCATCAGAATTAGAATGTGTTTGGAATTCTTTTTTTTCGGTTAAACATAGTTTTAGCTTTGGCTGAAAGAAAGCTTAGGTACACATATGAGGTGGTAAGCAGGCGGACAGAATAAATACAAACCATCAGTCAGAGGGACAGATATACCAATACGCACATACGCGGAATCTCACATATCTCCCTAAAAGGAGCAAAGTTTCAAACCTATATACATACATACAGAGAGACCGCGTTTGTGTTGATATACAAGCATAGTTGGCAATATTTCAAGAGGCCTCTTTTTTTTTGGTAAATGTATGTAGGGAAGAGCGCTATTTGGTTTTTTAAGCAAACTGTCGCAGCTTAAGTTAGAAACAAAAACTAAAAAACTTACGTTAAGTGGCTAATGGACAGATCGAATAGAACTATTTGTTTTAAGAAGTTCAAACCCACGCAATTATTTGTAATATGTGTGCATGTGTGCCTTGCATGGATGAAATTGCGCAAGGCATTTACACACCCCGTCTTATATGACGTTTCGATTTCTGTTAATTATTGCCAAACCGCTGGACCGATCTAATTAAGTTTCAAATTTTGCGCGGTCATTTTACTGGGAATGTGGGTTTAAACTTATGCATATTTAAAAATAACTTTGATGAAGTCGCACCACACAATGACTTAAATCCTTTCTATCGTTTCTCATTGTGACATCTTACCAGTCAAATGATAATAAAAAAAAAAGAAGAAATTGGAAGGCAACACTGTTTCCCCTTTCTTTTACTCTTATTGTGAAGCGGAGTTGTATATTATTTATTTTATAGTTTATGGTCGAAAACTGTGGCATATGGTTCCCAAAGACTTCTTTACAAACTAATTTAACAACCTCCACAGAGTTGTGCAGGGAGTTCGCTCGACGTTTGACAAGGTCTTAGAAAGGCAGCTGTTTTAATTTAGTAAATGCAATTTATCTAATTGTTGACGGTGAAGGTCTCTCACACGGTGAATAGCGTCAACAGTCGTGAAGTTCTTCGTTACGTATTGTGAAAACTCCCTTTGATTTACCCACAATATTTTACCGCGTAATTTCGACACTGATTACCAAGTGTTTCGGAAATTTCTTAACTCGATTACATTTCAATAAGGATACTTCTCAATTTCAAATAGAATACTTTTTAATCGCTTGAAGGCTCCACTTCCAAATACTGCGAATTACATATTTATAACCCAAAGGCTATGCCGCGATCAAAAGTCGTTTTAAATATTAATGTATATAGGAGCATAGATTAATGAAAATAAAAGAAATTTTCATATTCTTGATAAAATTTATTTTTCCTTAATGTTGTGTGTACGCATATAACGTCCATTTCCAAGCTTGATTTCTGAAAATCACAAGCATGACAAGTATCTTTTGTAGCGAGTTATTGTGTTTTTGGGAAAAATAGCTCAATATACGCTTCTGGACGATGGAAAGCTTCACTACTTTCTGCAAGCGAAGGGATTGCGATTTGGTGAACTATTTAGGTGAGAAGCATTTAGACGACGTGTAGATTTCATAAAATTAGACCCGCTGCTTTATCTCTCTCTGCTTTAGCTCATTAGGAAAGCTTTGTATTTTTCGATAGGCAAGCTGTAACCTAAATAATGTATGTAATTAATGTATGAGTAGGACCTTCAATGCTTCAATAGATTTCAAAACTTATTTTTAAACATATGCGAATATTGAAACGTGCTACTCGGTCCAAAAAGCAAAACCAATTTATTTTTTCTTTATCAAATCTATTCCGGCCTCTGTTTGCGAATACGCAAACGACTCTACGCATAATATTTCAATAATATTCCTTATTAATAGTTTGGTTGAAGGTGAAAAGATTTCATAGTGAACAACACTACGGTAATCGAAAAAAGCTGTTAACATCGATTCTTTGGGTCTGGGCTTATCTTTTGCACGGTATTCTCTCAATTGATCGCTTCCAAGTTTCGTCTCCCGCAATAATGTGTTCTATGACCGATTGTTCAATAAAATCACAGATTGTAAAAATCGGAAAAAATAGATTTTGTCGTTAGATAATGTCGTTTATGAAGTCAAATTTGTCGCAGATGCCTCCCACAGTACTACCAAGTTAGAAAATTTTTTTTGGGATTCGATACACCCGCGCAAGTTTTTTGCGCGCACTATTACATATGTGTATAATTATATAAAAAATGTAAGAATAAAAACAATTAATATATACATATATATATTTATTTATTTATTTATTGTTATTACTTAATCCTCAGCTTTATAAAGGCTACTTTAATTAAAATAAAAAACGGAGGATCATAAAACATACTTTAGTTAAAATGGAATTTACAGAATGTTACAGAGAGTTTAGTAATGTTCGTATACTTCTCTCCTATAGAGTAACAGAAGCAGAGGTTGCGGAAGGAACCCTGAGTGTCAGTCACTATCACACTATCTTCTCACTCTGTAATTATTATTTTGTTGTTTGTCGTTATGCTGCAGTTGTGTTATTTCTAATATTCAAGCTTTAAACCATACTTGATTTCTTTCTTCATCTTTCCTGTTCTTTTTCCACTTTTCATATATATGTATATAAATATATATTTATAGATGTATATATACATATATAGATGTATATATACATATATAATTTTTTTTTTTAATTTCAATTCAATGTTTTTTTCTTTTTTAAAAAATTGTAATTATAGTCACTGGATTGTGTTTAACATGCAACTAAAACTTTATACCCCATGTATTACTACCATACTACATACACAAAAGTACGTACCTACATATTTAGGCACACACTTGCTTTTACACTTATACTTACTTAATGTAGGCTTCATCTCTTGCCTATAGTACTACTATATGAGTGGGATATTAGAGAACATTCGTTTACTTACAGAAGCTCGTCATCATCATCTCAGTCTTCTCTTTTGGTCTCTAACCAAATAAAAAAGAAAACGTAAATAAATAAATGAAAATACAAAAACAAATTTTTTTTTTGTTTTTTTCCTTAACATTTCTTGTTTGTTTCGCAGTTATCGCGTAACAGAAACATTTCTCGCAAACAACCGATTGTTTTTGTTATTACTGTTGGTTTTGTCTTTAAATTTTCTTTTTTCTGTTTTTATTTTTTCTTACTTTAAGTTGAACAATGTTTTTAGTGTTAAGTGGTGATTTTTAAATGAAATTTATTTACTCGAACAGGTCAAATATTTGATTATCTAGTTTTTGCTTCTGGTTCTAAGCTTTTTGTTGTTTGATTGCCGAATGAATCGTACGTACATATGAAACTCTTGGACGGCATAAAATTATGGCATGGGAAAATATGTGGAAATCTGGTCAAACGACCTAACACCCGTTAGATTAAACTAAGCTACATGAACGTGTTTTTTTTAAAAACACTGTTGCATTTAGGGGTTAATAATATTGTCTCTCGGCGGTAGCTCTGTTTAAAATACCATATACATATATATACTTATATATAAGCTTGTATTCAGGAATTTATTACTTTTAGGGTAACGAATTTGCTTTAAAATGGTAATACTCTGAATACACCTATGCTTTCGTGATGATTTCAATTAGTCTCCTCAACCACTGACACCCCGTGTTAAGTACATGTTATGTGTGAATTAAAAAAAATATATGTATTGTTTTATATAACGGTGTTGGCACTAAATTTATGTTTTAGTGTTACTAGATTTTGTATTACAGTTCGATTTTGCAACACTCATGAGCCACAGTTCAAAAATCGACTGAATTCGGAAATTCATTTATGCAGTCGAGCAGCGTAAACCAATTACATTTCTTCATAGGTTGCAGCTCCAAAGAACTTCGTTGAATTTAACACAAATGAATAACAAATGAGCATATAACTAATCACCATAAAGCACATGTACATATATATATATTCTTTTATCCATAAAAGGGGGGATAATAAGTTGTTAGAAACTTTTCGTATTTAGACGTAAGCTAATGCCATGAAGTGATGTGAAGGGTTAGAACTGGGTAGACGGCTTTTTAAATAAATCGCAAAGGATGCAAAGTTAATGGGGAAATGAATCCACCCGAAATGTTTGCCACTAAATGTTCATTTATTAGGTGTTGTTGCTGTGCAGTTGGATCGCATGTGTGCGCTGTATACAATGATACAACGAGACCATATCAATGATATTTCCTCAATTAGGCTGCACTGCGCACGAAGGCTTTTGTACAGAGAACAAAAAAAACACAGGGACACCGACTTTTGGATGAAGAACGGTTGCAGAACGGTTTAATGACTTTAAAAATTGTCTTTTGTATTTAAAGACGTTTAGTGAACTTAGAATAGTTAATGCATCCAAAAATATTTGTATTTTATAATTGAGTTTGATTTCTGATTTTGCATCAAAGTGTATATAAAAAAATGTTCACCAATTTATCACCCACCACCTTCTGTTGGTTTTGCCTTTTCCCCAAAATAATCAATTTTCCATAATTTTTTCATTCTTATTTGTAGACAAACTCTCAGGTTTTTTGGTTAATCTACAACATATCGGAATTAACTTTTTAAACTTTAATTTTATTTTAAATTAAATAATTTCGATTTCACTGCATCAAATTTTCGCATAATTTTTTTTCTTTTTCACCCGCTTGTCAATCTTTTCCCTCTTTCGTTACTGAATCTTCTCTTATGTGATATGTATCTTATAACACATAATAAGAGCAAAAATAAGCGATTATAAATCTAGGTTGTTGTTGTTATTGTTTTACATCAACTTAAAAGTTTTTTTTCTGCAGATGTTTCTTTAGGTGAGAATGCACCAAATAAATTGAAACATTTCCGTCGATATATAAATTACACGAAAGTGAAATTTTCCTTTAAATATTTTTAAAATTTTCTGTTAAAATTGTTAAATTTTCTTTCAAAGATCAATTTCTCCAAATATCTTCAAGCAGATTAGAATTATGGCTTTTCTGTTCAGCAATATATAATGCCTTATTTCAAAAAGCAATTTTGCAATTTTCAAAATTCCTCGGCAAAAATCTCTGAGTATTTCGACATCTTAAATTGATGGGAGAAGAGTAATGAAATCTACAAAAAGAAAATCAAATTTGCCAAGTCTGGGCACCTACCAACACAAGCATTACTATGGAAAGTATGCCTTTACATAAAAACGAAGTATAATTTTTGATGTATTATCACGAAAATGAATGAATAACGTTACTATTCATGAATTTAATGACAAATTTTTACTTGGTTGTTATTACGGGTTTACATCATTGAAAATTTTTTTTATTTTTTTATTATTATTATTGTAATTAACTTAGCCTGAGAAATAACTTCACAGACTAAAGTCCCAAAGCACTAACATCTGAGGCTGTCGGTTTTATTGAAAACCCTAACGCTGTTCAGATTTGGCACCATGAACCTCATACGATATAGAAAAAAAATTAATTGGCGTTAAAAAGTTTTCCTTTGGCATTTCGGACTTTGCCATGAATGCTATGAAAAGAGTAATTTTGTTACACAAATGCCTTGTACTATTTTGTTCGATTTACAGGCCGTAATTTTGGGATATTTTGATGAAATTTAGTAAACCGATGTGTTTTGGCCACAAAATAGACGCTACTGAAAATGATTGGGATCGGAGCAGTTTTTCGACTACTAATTTTGAAAAGTTGTGGTGGGCCTTGGTGTCTTTTCTTGTTTTTTTTTCACATTTTTTTACAATATGTGTAAAATAATATTCTAAAGAGAAATACTTAGAATATTTTGACGAGGTCATTTAAAGTACCCTTTCCTTACACCCCCAAAATTGCTGTTTTTAAATTGCCCAAAATATTTAATTAGCTATAAGATATAACCTTGATGCATTTTATATCTAATTTCACACCAGAGACGCTGTGAGGACTTCTCAAACTACGTTCGGCAAATATAGCTCCATTCGTCATATTTAGAAAAACTTTTTTTAATGTATAATTAATAATTTCCTCGAATATTATTACTATAATGCCTAACATTTTTTAAAAAAAATTGTCAAAAATAGTGATGTAACTCCCCAATTAAACAACTCGTAATGGTTTCATAAACACAGTCTCTCAATACAACTTCGGTCAGTTTTAAAACCATCTGTAACTTACTTTCTCGTCTTCTATGCATACTTTTTCGAACTATTGAGCAAGAATACCTACATTGGTCGAGCAGACTATTGGCTTATTATTCTTTTTCATTCAACATTATATCAACATTTTTGCTCAATTCCAGAAGTTGGTTTGCATACACTCAAGTGCCTGCGTAATATAGCTTGCAAATTTTCGTTTCTGCTTTTAGTGTACTAAACTTACCACCTGCTGGGTATCGGAACTCCGTAACCCAAGAGTAACTCCGCCTACCATCCAGTGTGCCGGCAGCATTAGTTAATGTATAGTTTACTTCTTCGAACTCACTAACATATTTGCCTTTAACACTGAAATTTTCTAATCCAACATTTTTTGGTGACTTCTATGAAAAGACTTTCAAATATCTACAATCAACTTTGTCCATCTAGTATAGCGATGGCATATATCTATTTCTACTAAGAGGACCATTTTGATTCTCTTAATTGATTAAGAACCGAAATTTGAAGAACGGGTTGTCATGTGTTAACGTACATGCCTACCATAAATTGGAAACTGAAACAAACATCGACCATTTTTTCATATTTTCGTCTTTAGCTTTCTAAAGACCTATTACTATCTGATCGGTTTACTAATTTGCTCACAATTAACGATAAAATTTTAATTACAATTTAATTTGAATTCCAATTCTTTGTAACTTATTTTTAATTGGATAAAGAACAGGCCAACGTGCGTGAAAATAAAGTGCAATTAAGATTTTATCGTTAATTTTGCATATGTTAGTAGTATGTTAGTTGCATATGTTTGCATTATATATATGTTGGCCAAAGCTTTTTGGAAATATCTTGACGGGATCAAAAGTTATAGGCGGAAATATGAAAAAATGGTCGGTGTTTTTCGAGTTGCCTCAGTTACGAATCTATTGTGGGCGGGCACGTACGCACAGAGATCACAACTATTTTATTAGCTTATTATTTCCACTTTCGCTACATTTCACAAAAAAACAGTAGATAGTTCCAGTATTTGCCAATTACCCTTACAATTTTCTAGGCTATCACAACTCGTTGAACTCAGACTACACTTCTGCTCACATTTACACAGTGCAGTTTGCTGCAGTCGTTCTTCCAATTATTCAAATGAGCAATGCCTTTTTTTTTTCTTACTCTCAGTAGCTGTGTAGTTATTTTCTTTTCACTTCTTCCAATTCACTGATATTATTATTATTTTTTACGGAGAAAAATAAATGCTAGGACTAAAGTCTTAAAGAACTAGCATCTAAGGCTATCGGCTTAATTGAAAGCTCTATAGCACTTGAAATTTAGAACCACGACCATTGACCATTGACCATCTCGACCATTGTCGAGAACCTTTGCCTACTCGGCTATATATCCATATATGCATTTTAAATCAATAAAATGGCCTTGCACCTTACTGAGTTACCATACTAATACTCTTTGAACTCAGTATTTTTTATCGCTTTACTCAGCGATCTCCATCTGAATCGCTATTATATCTGCATTAAGTTATTATGCTCTGCAATAGAATTACATACTTTCTTAACAATTATATGTAAAATGATTTCGCATAGAAGAAGATGCGAAAATACTTCATTTATAAAGAGTTATATACCTCTGGATATTTTAAAAGTAAAAATATTTCGAGTTAAAGGAAATTATAGATTTTAATGAAATGCTCAGAAATCCTTAAGTTCTTTTCTTTTAAAGTTAAAATTTGCGATGCGTCCAAGTGAAAGCATATTGATTAGAAATGCAGTAACGAGTAGAGGTTGTGTAAGAGTTACACTAGGTCCGCTAATAGTGTTTTTAAGCAATTTACCTCACCAAACACGTCAAGTAGCTGGCCGTCTGTATTGATTTCTTAAAATTGTTCCATTTAATTGTGTTTGACTTCTTATAAATTTTGTGAACTTTCCCTTGAATGCAAAATGTTGGTTCGTAAAATAGGCCACTAAATCTTTTTGCTGTTTTTGTTGCTTACCGACTGATTTATTGTTCTTTGATTCGAATAGGAATTGAATTGAAGATTTGAGATGTGGGCAACTGTCGGATCTATTTTTGTGCAATAATTTATAAATGGTTTTATACAATCGGCATTTACATGCCTTGCTCATGTCCCATCTCGTCAGCTTTTTATAGACAGTATTAATTGAAATGCATTTACATTTCAGCTCCAACTTGTTTAAAACATATGAAACTATTCAAGATTCTACTTTCTTTGCTGAACAGAGTCTCACGTCATTTTTAGAAAAAATAATAAATTTTAACTTTCGTAAACACTTTCTTTTTGTCTTCTAAATAAATAAATTTGCATCTTCTTTAATTGAAAGAAGAAATAGAAGAAGAAGCCGAAGAAAAATAAAATTTCTAACATTTTGCCAAAAGTCATTGTCAGACGAACGAAACAAAGTAACAGTAAGGCAAAAACATAAAAAACATCGTAGGTTTAATACGTCAAAGAAAAGAAATTTTTTTCAGGTTTCTCGGTATACAAAGCGAAAAAGCGCACACACAAAATTTAACTTTAAGTTTAAGTCAATAGACTTAACTCAATTATTTAGCTTTATAAACGGACTATATAAGGGTACCAGCGCAGAGAGACGTGCGCAAGCATGCTTATCTCATGTTTAGAATCATTCAAATTAGAGTGATATGTAAAAATGGAAGAAAAGACAAAAGGAAAAAATACACGAAAGTTAACATTATGATTAGCACTTGTTTCTTCACGCATTTATATGTATAAATAATTGTGCACATACTACGCATACACATATATATATTTTGCTAGACCTAATCAAGAAATATTTGTAT
The DNA here is from genome assembly GCA_000688735.1 of Glossina austeni. Taxonomy (NCBI): domain Eukaryota; kingdom Metazoa; phylum Arthropoda; class Insecta; order Diptera; family Glossinidae; genus Glossina; species Glossina austeni. Next base: position 64,040 of record KK502667.1, read on the forward strand.
GTTAGTGTTGTATAAACACGAAAACATTCGTAGGTAGACAAATGGTTTGGCATACAAATGTGGTTCATTTGGTCAGTAGGGCAGGCACGTACTATGCGAAAAAAACAAAAAACAACTATAAACACAACAATCAACAACAATTGTGACGAGATTGGCGACAACAACAACGATAACAACAATAGCAGTAACAACAACAATGATAGCGGTAGAAGTGCATAAAACATTAAGTGGTTGTGGCAACGAAATTGCTACAAATTGAAACTCACCCGCCATAGGAAGCAGCTAGTATTGGCTACAGCAAAAGCAGCAGCAGCAGCGGCAGTCTTATGCAAATTACTTACAATTTACTTAAGAGGCAATTTTCTAAACAAGCTAGCCACCCAGTCATTTAGTCATCTTGTAAGCAGCAGAAATAACAACAACAACTACAACAGCAACAATAATAACAACATCAACGGTAACAACTAACATGAACCATCTTAACAATAAGACAACATCTGACTTGGCTAAATCTAAAAAGTGACCATGGCCATGGCTAAAGAACAAATACAACAAACAAAAATAGAAGAAAATAAAAACTATAAGTTGAAAACTTAAAATAAAATAAAAATGTAAATTTTCTACTTTGATATGCAAACAAGTACTATCTTAAATGCAATCAGACACGTGATGAATAAATAATTCATCTTTTAAATCTTACTCTTTACTAGTTTGTTTGGTCTTTCAATAGATAAATGTTTGTATTTTTATAACTTCTTAATTACATAGAAAAAAATATTAGTAAATTATTCACACCTTTCAATTAATATTAAGTTTATTGAAAATAATAAAATAAATAATAAAATAAAGTAAATATGTCCATATTTACAAGAGATTTATCTTCAAAAGTAAAGGACTCATTTCCAAAACAAACCTGTTTAACACTTATACAGATTTTATGTGTATGTATTTTTCATTTTTTTGTTTAAAATAATAATTAAGTAAAAGACAAATTCATTACCAGGAATTAACAAAAATTTATGACTCGAAGATGAAATTAGACTTTATATCACAAGTCATGCACTTTGCTGTGTGGGGTAAATATTGCGTTCGATCTTAGCATTTTCTCTGCGAATCGTTTACCGGTGCGTAGTTCAGTAAAGAAGCGCAATAAACCCATAAACAAGAATGTTAGTTACCAGTTAGCGTCTACCTTAAAGCTTCTGCTTCTATCTGGTGTGTTATTCAAAATGTTCATATTCACCACCGAAGTATGTCAAAACATTTGCAAGATCCAAGAAGACGCTTCACAGATATAAAGTATACATACTCTTGATGAATATCAAATTCTGAATCGATCTCAACGTGTTAATTTGTCCGTTTGCCGTCTGTGCGTATTATGCAGTATATATCTATGGTAAACAATCTTCCATTCGCAAAAATAAAGATGTTGCTCCCAAATTTGTCAAAAAAAATTTGAAAATGGCCAAAATCAGTCGCCTACAGTGCAGTATAAACTGAGAAAAACACTGCGTTCTGGGTATTTTACTCTCATAACTTATCATGGACACGATAAAAATATCTACATATATATCAGAAAAATGGCAATAGACAGCAATTAGTCTTTTGTGGGAAAACGGTGATCAGTATAAATAAATCCTTTATAGCCTAACATAATTTTTTAACTATTGACTATGACTTTAATTATGTGCATATATGCGCTCACCTAGCACTGCACGTCGTGGTGTTTTATCAGAATATCTTACTATAACCTTCACTCCGTCTCATTTTTGTGCTTAATTTTTTTATTTTGATAATATGCTGGGTGGGTAAGGATAACTCTCTTCTCACCCGTTTAATTTTGATTTATTTGGAATTTTCGAAAGTTTCATTTGTGTATGATGTCGGTTTGGTTTGCTCAATATTTCGGTACGACACTCTTGTTCCGTTGTTTCGTTTTTATTATTTCAATCGAAATAGTCGACAGATTTGTTTGCACTGCACAAAGACTTTTGTGTAATCGATGATGTGTTTTAAACAACTTTTAATTTTATATAATTTTCAATAAACTAAAAAAAAAAGAAACAAAAGAAATTTATTTCAAGTTAGGGAACAAAAGAATACGATACTGGCATCATCGTATATCAAATGTGTACGAAATAGTGGTTTTCTACTTGAGATTCGAGTATTGGTTAAGATCACATTAAGATCATTCTCCTTACCTAAAGGAATACATTCGTATTAACACTCATATCGTGTGTTTTAGTATGTAATTCAGGACTTACATACTTCCCGATGAAAGCGTGTCAGCTAGGGTTTCGACAGAGATATCAAATCTCATTCAACCTCAAGTCGAAAAATGATGTTATCATACTATACAGTCTATTCGACCTATTATTTGGTATAATTGCATTAATTAGTGCTGGTCATCAATGAATTTATTTATTTATTTTTGTTTTATTTATTTATCCACACATGAAACTCAGTTCAAATAAATTAACAGCCGAATTCAATTCTCTTAGAAGTAAATCTTGTGCTAACAAAAAGTATGTAAAGGAAAGTAAAGAGAGTAAAAAAAGAGAAAAATAAAATTCAAGTATGAATAAATAAATGAAAGAAAAGGAAAAAAACATGCACACATCTAGCACAGAGGCATACCCACAGCCAATATAGACCCGAATTGCGAGTGAAACCCCTGGCCATTGCAAACATGCAAAAGCTTGGCAACCGATAACAATAAACAACACCAGTTAATTTTCGAATCATAATGAGATGTTAAGGTTACAAGTTAGTTTAAACACGACATAAGCAAATCGCGCGAACTAAGGATAGATAGAATTTAAAGAGTCTGATGTTGAGATTAAGTGATAGATATAATTTAGATTTCTACAAACGAATATGAACGGATTGAAATGCTCGTAATTATATTTACTTTGACTAAGCTTATATGAATGAAGATAAACTCCCTAGAGAAGCAGTTCGGGACATTAAAGTTTCTCTCACCAAGTAATGTGGGCGAATCGATAGTATGATTAATTACATTATTTAAGAAGGAAACACCAAGCATAAATCTATGTTCTGAAGTGACGGTAAGTAGCTAACAGAAGCAATCTATTTTCATAAGGAGGCAGAAAGACAAGCGGATCTCAACCCAAGTTCTTAAGGGCAAACAGCAAGAATTACCCTTGAACGGATTCAATTATATCTATATAACATCTATCGAAAGGAGACCACGCAACAGAGGCATACCCAAGAATTAGTCTAAGTAAGCACATGTACAGCCTTTTTGCAATGTAAGAATCGTTAAGTTCTTTGGGTCATCTCCCAATGAAACATAGCGCCACTCTAGCTTTTTTTAAAGAAAGCTCAATGTTCAAATGAAAACGTAATCTTTGATCAGAAAGAACCCCTAAATCGATGAACGAATCTACAAATTCCAGCTTTTGCGCATCAATGAAATGCCTAGTGTTGAATGAATCCCTCCTTGAGAAAGAAAACTTCTTGAATTTTTTTCGATTTAATTTCAGATTCATTCATATTTCATTTTATGGAATGGATTATAATAGTCTACACCAACAGACGTAAACATAATACTACACCACGGACGTTCAGCTTTGCCATCATCGTTAACAGTTTGTCTGGCTTGCACTTCCTAGTCCGTTAATTGTCGATCATTAATTGAGATTTAGAAGAGTTTTTCTTACAAAAACGCTGACAAGTTAACGTTTTCTGCAACTGGGATTTCTCGTTGTATGTAAGCCGAGTTCAACGAGACATCCTATTGTACTGGGTAAAGCTGAAAGCCGTCACAGAGTTGCCTAATGCTATGTAGTACTAGTTAAATCTTATCTAGCTAATCTCTCAAGATGAACTTACTTTTAACAAAGAAAAGAAACATGCTTCAATCAAATGCGTATGTGCTACTCAACTGAATAGTTTCTCTGTCAACTCCTCTCGGAAATATTTGTCCCTTCAAACAATTCTCGAGACTTTCTGGCCAGAGAGTCATTCACGGCTCGATTTTAAAGATAACTTGTGAACTTAGTGTTGCCCAAGTTGCAAAAGCTTTTAGGGTCGCAAAAAAAACACACCTTGACGTTCTAGATAGGCATAACGTCGTTTCCTTGTGGGAATTTTAGCTACTTCGAACGCAATAGACTAAATCAAAGAGGGACATTTTTTCTTTCCATGCTCAAAATATTTTACAACATAAGTTTCTACACGTAAAAGATGTCGATATACTTCTATCCCAATTTTCGATCTAAATTTCAAACATTTCTCATCGGAAAAATTAAATGAAGCTTATTTGATAACTAACAATTTCTTTTTATACAGAGTTGCCTTGACGGAAGGCTGTCCTCGATTCGCAACTTTGCACATATGTTGCAAAGCTTCTAAAAGGGGGAAATCCTCTGCTTACCTATATATGCACACGCCAAGTAGAATTACTTCAATTGCTAATGCATCTCTTAGCTCGCCTTTCGCCCGTTGTCCGTTTACCGTCCTCAAGTATAACTTAAATTAAAATTAATAAAATTAATTAAGTATTACCCTTACCCTCAAACATCGCACAGCTTGCAAGTCGGTTGATACGCTTGTATTACTTTTATTTATTTTTATTGTGGTGCGTATATTACATCTAACTCGTGGCAAAATTTTGTCTATTGCTAAATACAATGAATGGATAAGAAAACGAATACATCCGCATACTCCAACCGTGCAAATAACAGATGATGAGAAAGATTTCTTAAAATTTTTTATTCAAGCAATGGAAATTATTTTGGATGCGAAAATGTAAAAATTTTGATAGGTTTTGTTTTAATGCCTATTTTCATAAAAATAATTCTTTCAGCAAACAAATTATTTTGATATTTAATTTTTTTTCTTTTTGTGTATTTAAATGAAACACATAGGCATAAATTATGATAATATTTCAGATAAATAAATGCAAACAAATGTGCGACTAGTATTTCGCTTATTGACTAAATCCTATCTAGATCAGTAAGTTGGTCGGTAACCTTAAGAGTTTAGTGTAAACTACAAATACTTTTTTTGATCATATTTTGTCAAGGTTTTCAAAGTAATTATTTAAGTTGTTAATGGTTTATTTAATTTTTAAGTTGTTTTTTTCACAAAAAACAAGTGAAACTAGTTATGGAGATTTGCGCAGCAATCTTTAGCGGTCTCTTGAAGTGATTGACTTTACCCGAATGTCTCTACACAAATATCATAAATCATTTTGACATGATTATGATCGAAAAACAGAAGTGTGCTGATCGTGTTATTTTGGTTGTAACGCTTAGGAAAAGTTTAAGTGCAAAGCGAAAGATTTGTGGACCTTAGCTAACGTCCACGGAGAAAGATCACACACAACGTCTCGCAATCTCGCCCACATGAGAAAAAGACACTAAATTAAGAAAAGACCTTTCCCAATGAAATTCATTATATTCAATAACACAATTGAGATTGAGGCAAATAGTGTAGAGTAGTGTAAATAATTTAGTTTTGTTCAGAAACGTTTCCAATTATCCATTGACGCGTTCATAATATTGATCACTGTTATTACCTTCCTAAGCCAACATGTCACATTTCGAACCGAAACCGCCTGATATCGGATTGCATTGGCGGATAAAGTTTTATTCTGCCTGACCTGGATCGAACAAGTCAGCGGAGAATTACGCGGTGGAGCCATGGCTGTGCATGCTCCTAGATGAAAGGTTCAGATGCCGCCGCTCATGTTCAACTACAAATTGGCTTTTAGACTATCCGCAAAAGTTCATTAGAGGGATTTACACACTTGCAATTCCTTCACCGCATTATATCTACAGTCAGGAAGCTATAGCTAGAGATATTAGAGACAAGTTATTCTGACTTCAAAAGCGCTCAATGAACCATTTTTAGTGATTGAACTAAAAAAGGTGGACTTAAGCAACAGATGTCAATGTACCCAACATTCACAAGAAAGTTACAACTTTGTCACGTTTTTATACGTAGCGCCGATGATTAATTCATAGTATATATATTCTTGATCAGTATAAATTTCTGAATCGCATCAAGCACGTCCGTCCACTTTTCTGTTAGTCTGCGTAAGAAAAAAAGTGAAAACATCAAATTCGTTCAAATTTGCTTCAAATTTGGCAAAGACAGTAGAAGTTGTTGCACGCAGATTAATATTGAAAGTAGGCCAAATTGATCAACAGATACGTCCGACATAAACTGAGAGCACATCTGTTCTCAAAAGGCAAACCAAGGAGTATTTTCGTACTACTCATAAACTGCAACAACCAAAATTGATTTATTCTATGGACGATCCTATACCATCTATAGAAAAACGAAAAAAAATTGGCCACGTCAGTCCGTTAGTATAGAGTATAAAAATTCGCTTTTCTCCGGGTTTCTTGTAAAATAAAAATAATGACAGGTAAAAAATATTCAGGCGCAACTGAATATACCTTTCTTAATTGTTATATATTAATTATTTTCTTGCTAACAGATTTTCAGCACTTTACTCTGTCATATCAAAAACCATAACGCGCTTATCGAGTATTAGTTGATTGGTTTAGTTTGCCGACGATGATGAACTTTAAATAACCGATTTCAAGTTCTCATATCCATTTCCTTTATGTGCAATAAAGTGTAGGCGGGGCCAGTTTTTCAATTTTTGTACATGTACTGTCATATTATTCGTCACATTATCGTGAAGTAGATTATTGTTATATCGTGAAGTAAACGTGGGAAACACAAGTATGGGGGAAACATCAATTATTAATATTGTAACGTAAAATGTTCCGGTTGTAATTTTACGTTTCTCCTCAGTTTCTTTTGATATTAAGTTCGTACCTCCGAATTGTAATTTTTCGACTCTCTAAACTCCACTGACTTGTGCTCCTCAAATATTCTACTTATATACCCTTTTTTTGTGACATTCTCGCGTAAATCCCTTTTCTCTTATTCTGCGAAATATTGCTAACCTTTTCGACAATCGCCATCTGCATGAAGCAAGTGGCTGTACCACCACCACAATCCACAGTCTTGCGCGATGTTCGACGCTATCAGAAGTTGACTGAATTTTTGATACTCAAATTGCCTTTTCAAGATTTAGTGCGTGAAAACTAACTTGCATTCCCAAGCGGCTTCAATTAAAAGAAAACATCTATAACTAAATAACGAAGTAAGTTTCCAAGCTCAATCTAACCGTGCAAAATTAATGTCAACCAATACGTATTTATAAAGCAATCTATTTCATAATGTAATACAATTCCTCCATAGCAGAGCACACCTCTAACCAAAGTATACATTCTAGCTATCTCTGTAAGATAATATTTGCATTATATGTATAAGCAAAAAAAAGGAAACCGATTTTTTTTACTATTAACAATATTCCTTTAATTAATATATAGATGAAAATATTTACTAAAACATGATAATATTAACAGATGAAATCTATGAATGTCAAAATTAGCGTATCCAGAGCTAAAGAAGCATAAAAGACGTATTCAAATGAACACACCATACACACCACATTTAAGATTAACAAGCAGTCTAAGAACTAGGTTAAGGAAAAACTTAAAACAAATAGGACAATGGAGACCTACAAATTTTTTTAATATGTATGGACTTTAGTCTTAGACTTCATTTCTCAGGCTAAGTTAAATATAGTAATAGTGTAGACATATATGTCTTTTTATACAAAGTTAACGTTCCCGACACGGCGACTTTCCAATCACTCTTCACGCCCTTGACACATGAATAAGTCCACCCACTGCTTTTCCGAGACGACAGACAACAATTCTACAACCGCAAGAAAGATGACAATTGCAAGGCAAATATAATTATATTGCTGACGCACTCTCCCGCATTACAATCAAAGAAATTAAAAAAATAAACACCAAAACAATAATTATAACGACAAGATCGGCTACACGTCACAAAAATGGATGCAACGATGAAATAGAAGAAAAGAAAGGACAAAATATTAAGCCCAAAGTATATGACGTCATTAATAATAATGACATAAAAAAATCTGCGCAAAAAAATTTAACTCCCACGTATGTTCATTCAAACATGGGAGGATATAATTGCAATCTTCAACTTATGTTATCATTCTTCTCAAGACGGAAGGTGTAGTATTATCGCTCCACCATAATCCATTGTTTACCCCCAAGCAACATTTTTGTATTCTAAGCATTCATTATAACGCTAGGATAAGCATTCTTCTCATTTCACGAGCATAAACATTTTTATTTGTAGTAAGTATATAAGAACGAAATCGATAATAAAAATCAATTCATTATTCACATTTTGATTCAAAAATCAAGACGATTTTAATCTTGTCTCCTTATTTTATAAATACAAAGACTTCAAAATAGAGAGTAGAAATACTCTGAAAATATTCCTTTCAGTTTGTTGAACACCACAGTGCATTTTGTTGTACCATTTCCGTAGTTGGATTTCTTGGAAATGGAGTAGATTTTCGTAATGGTAGAATTGAACATTTATGCATACATATACATATTTATAATGTACACATATATATATTAAAATTTATATCTTGTTTTTTGCAAGTTCGCGGCTTTTCACTTGTGTTAAATAGTAAATAATAAATAATAAAAAAATCCTGGTGAGGTAATTTGGGTTTTAAAGATAAGTTACAAATTTGAAAAATTTAGCTATGCCTTGCAACATCACATGCACTGAGGCGAAAGCGCATTCCAAATGTGTGAAAAAAATCAAGCGTTTATTGTACAATCACTTAGTGGATTAATTTCCACACACTGCTTTCGACAGTTAATGTAGTTAAACCACGTTATTAAGATAATGCGTCCAGAACTGATCAATAGGAAAGACTTAGATTTCCATCATGATAATGTCATACAACACAACAATTTTAATGACTCATCAAAAATTAGAAAGCATGCACATTTTGATGCATCCACGATACAACTCATACCTTGCTCTGTCTGACTACCATAGGCTTCGCCCCATTAAAATCTTATATTTAACTTTTCGCCCACAAATTTTAGAAGATTTGTAGTTATAACATAACGATTTTATCAAAAAAATTACAAAAAGTTATTGATCAAAATGGTATAGATTTGATTTAATAAAAAATAAAAATAAGTAAGAACATTATAGTCGGGCGATAACTACCATTACATGTTCTACACCGCTTCGCCTAATACAGTTCTTCACTCGTTTTGGTGATAACACACTAAAAAGTACACAGAATTTTCATGCAAAGCCATAATTTTCATAAATTATAAAAGAAGATATATATATATATATATACACAGAATTTTCATGCAAAGCCATAATTTTCATAAATTATAAAAGAAGATATATATAAAAGAAGGTTCGATTTTCTCTCCACATGAGAACTTGCGTTTCGTGATAGCGCCTATATAAGTGGGGTCCAAAAAAAATTGATCTATGTGATCCAAATTCCCTACCGTTAATTTTTTTTGCTGAAACGCTGCTATGAATTAGTAAGATATCATGAGATGTCTTATATGGAGTGTGGGAAGAAATAGACCCATACGGTTCAAATTAGGTCCATTTGATTTTTTTATTTAATTACTATAATGAGCAAATTTCTATAACAAAAAAGCCTGCAATTAGGCTTTTTTGGTTTATAAGGGTTTATGTTTCATGAGAATCCTTATATGTGGTCGTATCCAAAAAATAGACCTACGTGGTCCAAATTCGGTAAGGTAGATTTCTTTGTCAATTTACTATTGTGAGCCAATTTTCACCATGGAATATTGGAAATACGAGCTTTTTACCATATAAAGCATTAGTTTTCGCAGCAACGGTTATATGGTTCAAAACGCTTCAAAAAATTGCCCCAGCTTGTCCAAAGTTTTCGCACCAATTTAAAATGCCGAGATACTAGTACTACGTCAGTGTACCAAATTTTATATCAAAAATTGCGACCTGCAGCTTCTTCCCTATAAAAGGTCCAATTCTTCCTGTTAATGCATTAATTTGTTTTTTACGTATTATTAATTAAAAAGAATATCATTTTTTCTAAACAATCTCCCTCATCTAAACAATTCTAAGAAATTCAGTTCATTTACTTTTTGACAGAGAGCGAAAATATTTAAAGTCTCTTCAGGCAAACACCTGTAAAAGGAACAAGCATAACAAGCATTAGTTAGTGTTGCGTTTTTTGCCATATTTTTCCAATTTATCATTTAAGCAGCTTATAAGCTTAACTATGCGTGGAAATATATATATATAAATAAATATATTACATTTATACATATTGATACGTACGTACGTACATGCATGTTTCTATATTAATGACTTGAGGCGCATGGCTTTTGAAGTCATAACGATTTAATGTTATTGTCATAAGCGTATTCTCGTTGCTGCTATTACTGCTGAATGTCTCCGGTTATTGTCATGTTATTATGTTTAAGTAGGAAGCGTCGTTATGGGGATTTTTTCTTTACAAAGTAATTGGTTATGACATAACTTTCTTAAATGTAAGCAGTTGAAGTTATGCAATCAAATTGTGAAGAATTTTTAAATAACCAAAAAACGTCATTTTCGTTGCTATTAATTTGCAATAAAACGTGAGTTGTTCGATGACTTAAGTGTCATCTATAAACTGAGTTTTTTAATTAGCATAATTAAACAACGCATTAGAAATGGATTTTTCACGAAAATTAGCTTTCTTGAGATCAAATCAAACTGTTTTTTAGATGTATCACGTCACTCAGTAGGTTTCCAATCTGATATTTACATTGCAACGCTGTCGACAGACCGTTATGATTTCTGCGTAGTACCAACCTTCAAACGATGCATGTCAAAATTTCATGATAACAAGAGCAAAGTAAAACGTTATAATCGGACAAAGCCAGCCATCATTTTTTCATTTTGTTTATACAAGCGTTTTTTAAAATGTGTGAGGAGTGACTCCGCAATCGGTTCGATCCAATCCATATTCAATATGTTTCGTTCTTAGGTCCTCAAAATATCTCGAAAAGTATGCCGGCGGATTTTCGTCTTGCATTTAGCTGCTAACTTAGTTCTGCTTTGTCTTGAAGCTTTTTAAAGTTCTATTTTACTAACTAGCACAAAACTGACAAGGTAGCTGCTTTAGTTAAAATTCGTTGTTCTTTCCGGATTGGTTGTGACTGTACACTGTTTTGCTGAAATGTTTGTATTACTCAACAATTATTAAAAAGCGAAACACTCTGCAAACTTTTGCTGTGCTTCTTTAAGTAATTTATATAAACTTTTAGTTTAATGTCAATGTAAAAGCTTGGAAAATCAACTTTATCTAGTTTCTTTCCATTTTTATAAAAATCACTCAATGACTTACTTGCTGTTACTAATAAACTAAATGACTTATTATATAAGATTTGTCGAACTATCGTTTCTATCGATAAATATGAATTTATATTATCCTGAGTACTTTTCATTATCAAAATCCTTAATTTTTTTATCCTTATCTTAAAAAAAATCGTCCAATTTTTATTTAGGACATTAGTGGATGCTTTTATTTAACTTTAAATTACTTATGTGTTTTCAAAGTTTGTAATTTTTGCTTTATTTATTTATTTATTTTCGAATACGCTTGATTTTCCTTTTTCGCTTTTTAAGTTTCCATTATCGTTTGTTTTTAACCATTTTATTGGTAGCTCATGTTGATTTTCAACATTGGAAAGCCATAAACAAATCAAACAAAGCTGAAATTTCGAAAACATAGTTAATCGTTTCAATTACTTTAATTACGATAAACAACATCTTGTTTTAACCTTACACATTTTTTGTTTATTTCTTTGTCTTTTAGTGAAAAACGAAGTAGTTAAACTATTAAAGTGAAAGATTTAACTTAAATAAGTTTTCTTCACTAAATTTAACACAAAAGAAAACATTTTAAAAAGATTTACTTACTTTAAGTAATTAGGAACTTAGCATACCGCATGTTAGACCGTTTATTGTTTAATCTTTTTGTCAATAATCTTGGGGATATGATTGTTAACGACTGCACTTTTTTGATATCTTTCTACTTTATAGAGATAATGTAAAGAAATCACATTCATTTTAAAACGATATTAACGAATCTTTAGCAAGCCTTAAATCTTGAATGTTAGATAGCATTAACTCTAGTAAGAATTTTCAAAGCCGGGTCACTTAACCCGAATATTAAAATAGCTCTATTCCAATGATCTTGTGGATTCAATGCAACGTCTTGGGGTAACTCTTGGTCGCTAACTCAGCTTTGGCTTCCACATTGACAATGTCTCTGGTTGAGCATAACATTGTGCATTCGCTTCTCATGATGTACGTTGATTATTGTATTGAAGTCTTTTCTGGTTGCCGATCATATAACTCGGTCTCATTACAACGTATTGATAACCATATTATACGCTTTATTTATAGTGCTAAAATCAGAGACCATATCTTCTTCTTCGTCTATGTTTTTATAATATGTTCCTTCCCCCATTTTCTAAAATTTAGATTGCGTATCTACCTTTAAAAAATTATTCAAACTCGATCCCCAAGCCTTAATATCATGTATTTCTAATTTATGCGCTGAACGATTTGTTCCTGTGCGCGCCACTTGATATTGGCATGGCTTATCATCTGTCTGAGTCTGATATCGTTCGATAATTCCTTGTATACGTTCAGAAGAAAATTAACCTCATTGCTAAACACACACTGCATACTTTGTTGCTGATAGAGATTGATTATTACGTGGTTTATGGAGCTTATGGATTACATTTGGAGCCATTCAGTTTGCTTATATACTCATTTCTAATAGTTTCTTTTTGCACTTCAAATGTGTCTAGTAGGTATGTAATAGGCCTTTGTCTTATAGTTATAGTAAATAAATAGACGGTATGGTGATTTCTCATCATGGATGTTAGGATCCATATAGCAAATGTCATTATGACATTAGCAGCAGGAGACACGTATGTGCCTCCCTCTTCAATGTAATTAACAAACGTTATTCTTTTTAACCAACACTGTATCACTCTTATGGCGATATAACCAAAAAATGGATTCTTTCTGGTAGTGAACAGTCGACAGAGGATTATTCAAGATCCTAATGTAAATTTTTTTACTTTTATCTACATTGACCACATTGCCGTGAGTTCCTTAATGGCTTACCTTTGTTAAATTTCCAATATTTAATAAGCGTTTAGGTGATACGTACCTGTAAATAGATAAAAATAAGGTAAAAATTGGAGATTAAATATTAACTGGTATGCAATTAAAATGCTTAAGAAATTTCGTGATCACAATATGCTATTTAAATATAAGATCCCTTTGTAAACCTCCAGTTTATCTTATAAGCCAACTTTGTTCACGTACGAATATATAGTCCAATGTAGACTAGAGCGCCACCAAAATTATAGATTGATGTAGCACAAAAGTTATAAACACTATTTTTTCACCTTTTGCAAACGATTTTTTTTGATTAGTTTCATTAATTTCTAATTTGGATTAGTTTTGTTAATTTCATGGTGAAGTTTTTAAGGTTATAAACACATCCCTAATAAGTTTGCAGAGAGACATAGATGAAATGTCATTTTTGCAATTACCTATTCGCTGCAAGTGTTCGAGGAAGTAATTATATACTTTTCTTGTAGATATAAAAGGCCATAGTAAGGGTCGAAAAGTTTATCAAATAATTATGGAATTTTATTTAAGAAAAACAATAGTTTAATAGTTATCTTTCAATCTTACAAACTATTACGTATCAAATTATGAGTTTACCCGAATTACAAACGTTGGCAGCGTATCGTTAATTATCGCACAATTCGTATACGTTTACGTCAGTACGTAAATAACGAGTGTTCACGTGACATAACATAAATACAAACGAAATTATTAGCTAAATAAAAGCGTGGCAAAACAATTAGCAACCACGATATAATATGCAGCAACAAGAGCAATAACAGTAACAATAAAGAAATATATTACTTATGAAAAAATTTAGGACACCTACACACAAAAAATGGGTTTAAATCAACTCTATGCGGTAAAAAATTGATTTAACAAATTTTTTTACGATGCTATTAAACAAGATTTCTTATTACGAGGGTAACTCGGCATCTGTTGCCAACGGTAACGACATTTTTAACAAGCGCGATTTCACTTTCGGCTTTAGTTTGCTCATAAAGCTTCTTATTTTTCACAGGTAATCTACTCAGATGTCATAGCAATGGCGTTTGGTTATTTATATATTTTCCAGGAAAGGGTAAAACAAATCACTGAATCCTTTCATTCATTTTTTTGTTGATATTTTACGATTTTCGACGAACAATTTCGCACATTCCCTGGCAATCCCTATCTTTTTGATTTAATCTAATACTAATCTACTAATCTACTACTTTCTAAGCTAGTTTGCGTAATATAGAATTTTGCACTTAATTTATGCCAACCGCGAAACGATCAAGCCAATCTCAAAACTTTGTAAGAACCAAATGACACATGACTTCTACTTTGAAAGTTCAAATACATGTTTGATAATAATTTGGCTCATATAAAATATTTTTACATACAATGAAGAAAAATCGTGCGTGTTCGAAGTACTTTGAATAGGACGGCTTCAGAAGTCCGCGGGAGCCGACACAAAGGCTCTACAGACTAAAAAGTTCAGATAGTTCCACCTCGACGAATAAGGTTATCAACGACATCGAACAAGGCGGTTGTGGCTTTCAAAATCTAATTTCACAAGATCTACGTTTCTTTACGAAGGTTATAATCTTAATCCGCTTAAAAATGCGTCAATGTTCGATAGAAAAGTTTAATAAACAGGGTACCGGATTCTTTTTTTGTTAACTGCATGTAATACCTATCGAGTCACCCTCGTAAAAATGTACTGTCTCTATTTTTATTATGTTTTTGGACAAATCTCTGCGTAAATCAACGAAGGAGAAAGTAAATTATAAGGCTTGATTGTAAGTTGGATGGTATTAAAGCCCAACTACCTAACAACAAGCAACAACAAAGAAAATCAGCGGTAAGTGGTTTGAGAAGAAAAAAAAGTACCGCAATATTTGAAAATATTCAGTCGCAACGAATTTGCTTTACCAACGCTTAAAAGAAAACTTCATCTTTTACGCAGAGTAAACTTTTAGTTTGTAAAGATAGTCTCAATCATGTAAAAGCCCATTACGGTAAATTTTTAATTCCTTAAGACTGAACATGGAGGCTAGCATTGGTAAAACAGATGAATTCTTTATCATTTCTAGTTTCGATTCGGGAAAGAATCTTCAGTAATATCTAGAGGAATCTAACGCAGGACTGCAAGACAACTTCTGCAGGTGCATTGCTGTTGCTTTCTTTAGATATTTAAATTTATGAAGAAATGCTTTGCTTAGAAGCTTGTGTCGACTAGTCAATACAGGGTGGTACAAGCAAGCTGTATCTCGATCTTGTTCGGACTGTATCAGCTGCTGTCCGCAGTCTTCAGGCCGTGATGGTCGTTGTTCTTGCTAGTGGAACTAATGTAGAGCGAAAACATTGTACCCCTAGGCCTATGTTCGTTTAGCATCTTGCGTTGTCCTTTAACTTATATGTTACTAAAACAATTGTAAATTTATCACGACATTCTTGAGACAGCATCAGAATGCATGGGAGAGTTTGTTATCTAATGTATTAGTGTTTTACTAACCTCTGCATGGATTTGTGTTGGTATTTATTGGGAAGACTTATGTTTAATATGATACGTTTGTCGTCTTGCGAGAGGTAGCTGTCTTTACTCTATAATCACGTTTTGCCGGTTATATTTTTAAAAAAAATTAAAAATTTTTTTTTTTAAATTTATGCCTTTTTTGTTTAAGTTGACAACAAGTCTCTCATCTTCAGTTTCTTTTTCTCATTTTTTTTTTTTCTTCAATATTCATATGTGTGAAATGAAACACAAAAACCGACACAACAAGAGATTGTCTGTGTTTTTTATTAAACACACATCTAAGTCTTGACAATATGTACACATTTCTATTTAACTGATTAGGGCTTAACATGCCACAGGCATAAAACTTACAGCGAGTACAGCTCTAAAGCGTATATACAAAGTATAACTTTTTATGTAAAAGAAAAACAATAGATAAAATATGTAGAAAAAAAGAATTGTGAAAAACTTTTTTTGCACCTTTCTCTATTGCTAAACAAGCTATACACATGCATACTCGTACTTCACCATCATCATGAAAGATATATGAGTTTCTTGCACTATACCAAGTTAAAAAATATTATCTGCCCGTTGTTATATCTGTCTCCTCCGTTAGCTATGTCTGCTGAACAAAAAACTTAGGCATAAAAGATATATCTAAATACATATATAGACGAGCATTATTTGTTTTATTGTCATTTCTATTGTCTTTGATTGCACCTGTAAATTAATTTTATTGCAAGCGCGATGTTAATGTTTTATTGTTCTTTTCATAATTCTTCGACGAGAAAAAAGAACAAAAACAAAAAGGTAGGTAAATTTTTATTGTTTTCAAGTCATTTATTATTAATGAATCAATTAAGTTTCAGAATTTCTCTATTAATAGCTTTTTTTGCTGATTTTTTATAACTATAGTCTAGAAGGTGAGGGGTTATATTCATTTTGCAGGCTCTTCTATATGATATAGGAAGGGCAAATAAATATATATACGCCTATTAGGTTGATTAAGTCTAATTCCTGGAACGATTTATCGAATTTTCTATCAAGAAATATCAAAAACCGCTGCAATTTATATATGAAACTTTTGTTTTTGATGGAACGCCTAAAGTCATGTACATACTTACCATAAACGTCAAGTCAAGAAACATTTCACATATTTCGAAAGAAAACTTAGATGTAGATCCCAAAATCAGCAAAGTATGCTTGATAGCAGATCTACAAAAAGCGTTCGTTGATTGTATTCGTGAGCTAGAGTATGTAAACAAATCCAAATAAATGTGTATGTATACAATATAGAACATATATAACATGCAATAAAAATCATGCTGCCGATGACGACGGTTTTAGAACGCACAACACTTGCCCGTGATTGGTAGCGATATAAAAAGACAAAATGTATAGTCCTATTTAGACTTTGCATTACTTGTGTGAGTGCATGCCACATCCAGAAAGAGTAAAGAGAAAAAGTTTTATAGCCTCTGCGTTTGAAATTTTAAAATAAGCTCGACTCGCTGTTTATAGTAGTCCGTAAACTGTAAATCATCATTCCCTATAATTGGCAGCCTGCCACTACAACTAACAATTGACATTTCTACAAAGCAGAAACTGCTTCTAAAGCCTGAACATTATTAGCGGATATTTTCTTAACAAAAATTAAAATCGATGTCTAAAGCTCCGTATCAACAGGTCACAAGTTTCGAAGTTAACCCATAAATCCATCCCCCTGGTATTCGAATCTAAGCTGATGAATGCAATAGGAAACATTTCAGATAGATTTCCTTTGGTACACAAAATTTTACGATTGCATTCCTGACCTTAATAGATGGAAAAGCACAAATTACGTTGAATATATAGACGTTATTCGGGTCTCTTATTCCCCTCTATATTTACCAGCAGTTAGATAATAGAGATTGAAAAATCCTCATCTTAATCTTATGTAAAAGTATTGCATGACGAGTGTTCATTTTTCTTTCGTAAATGTACTTTTTTTCTCTTTACGCTCACTGATGAAACGTATTGATTAGCGGTAATAGAAAATAATAAAGTAAAAAGAAAAATTTTATTAAGGCTTGTCTACGGTCTAGCTTTCATATAAAGAAACTATTAAAGTTTTAATGATCTTTTGCAAGCACACGCTTTCTTCTATAGTAAGTTTCGTTGTCAGGATGATTTTTACAAACATGAATAATGTTTTTTAAAACGTATTAACTGCCAATGTAAGTGAAAACATTATTTTATTCGTACAGAGAAAAGTGATAATTACGCAAGCATTGTACAAAATGTGTAAATTTGTTATTGTTCTTTTTCTCTTAGTGGTTTATCAGTTAGATTGTTTTTTTCTTTTTGTGAGGTTCATCTTAATTAAATTAGCACTAAATTTCAACATGTGTTTCCAATTTCTCGTGTATAAAAACTACTAGTTAGTGCGTAGCAAATAGGTTTGATAAGTAAGAAATCAAAAAAAAAAATCAACGGAAATAACGTAACAGCACTCAAAGCAGTATAGTCAGGCAGTGGGCAATGGCTTTTGGCGCTTTTTTTTACATCAACCATAAATGAATTATATTTTTACTGGTTTATGCTGATGTCTCTATTAATAGCTCACTTTATTATTGACAAATGTTATTTTGCGATTTTTTCTAATTTCAAACGAAAGTTTTTAATTTGTTTTTTACACATTTATTATAACCGTCAATAGAGGTTGGAAATGTATTAATTTTCTCAAAAAGTTTGTACAGTCCGAAAATAGGCGTTAGGCACTTCACACAATATCTGTCCGTATGTCTGGAATATATTTTTTTTCGACTTTCGAGGCGTTATTATAACAAACTGATTATATATTTACTTCGGCACAGAAGGAATCGCTCGTTTTTTAAGAATATCCACAGAGTAACCTATAATTGAAACTCCTCATAAGAATAGAAGAACTATGCGGAGAAACAAAAGGTCATCTATTGAAACCTGCGTTAAGGAGTAATGTCTGTTGATAGGAATGGGGAGGGTAGGACATTCGTGAGTAGAAAGCAAGACATTGTCTGGAGTTTTGGTTCATATTGAAAACTAACGATATCGTGACTTTTGGCTTATCACGCTTGTGTTTCATCGTAAACGCTTCAGCTGTTGTTGTTGTTGCTGATAGCGTTCTCTAGTGATGATTTCGGTTTGTCAGAA
The DNA here is from genome assembly GCA_000688735.1 of Glossina austeni. Classification (NCBI taxonomy): domain Eukaryota; kingdom Metazoa; phylum Arthropoda; class Insecta; order Diptera; family Glossinidae; genus Glossina; species Glossina austeni. Next base: position 82,827 of record KK502667.1, read on the forward strand.
GAAACCATAACACACTACGCCCAACTAACCCCGCCAATGGACTCACCATGGATATTCAGCTTTATCGTCGACATTAATATTCCGGTTACCTTGAATAATGGTTATTTTATCTATTGTTCTTTACTCGCAAGGATTTAGCAACCTTCTCCTTCGCATTTAGAAGGAAAAATAGAGTTTCTCGTAAAATAGTGAAACTTCAGCCCACAAGTAGCATGAAAATTCATTACACCTAAAATGCGAAATAAACTTCTTTGGCGAGTTAATGTATACCCCACACATTTTCCAATTGACTTTGGCAATAACCTTTATGATTTTAACCTCAAAGATGTTTTAAAGGTGTTACGATATATAATTTCGTAAAAGTGAATTATCTTTATCAAGCCTTCTCAACATGAACGTGAAATCAATTCATGTTTACTCGTAATCCTTACTAACAGTCAAGGAGCGCTTAATATCCGACCATTTGGCCATTGGCTGGAGACTACCCAATAAATACCGAATAATTTTAATTTACGCCACAGCTTACCATTGTTAAGAAGTAAATGAAATAATATTCAAAATATTAATAAATCAATACCTTGTTTTTCATGAAATCTTTGCGTTATTTTGCATGCTTGCAGCAAATGCATTTTATTTCTTAATGGTTTTTAGAACTACACGGCGTACAAATTAATCGATTATCTCTTTTTGTTCTGTGTAACTGAAGTACCACGTTTTACATGTGATTTTCCAAACAAGCAGGGGATAACTGCGCGTTTACATCAAATATTTAGAAACCTAGTTACTAGATACTTATAAGAAAATAGTATGAAAGTGACTCTCAATCATTGACTGATCCGGATTGGTTACAACTATCAGAGTGTTCTATAACCAGATGCTTGAGTTGATACGATGTGGATATCGCTACAAGGTTTATAAAACTTTTTTAAGTTTTTTTTTTTTCAAAATAAAAACAATTTGTTAAGTTGCGTCATATGCATTAAAATAATTAGAGAGTAAATGGGTGAGACAGGAAGAGAGAGGGAAAGAGAGAGAGAGAGAGAGAGAGAGAGAGAGAGAACGAGTGAGAGAGATTGAGTGAGAAAGAGAGGGGGAGAAGCAATTAGTAAACGGTTTAGTCAGTTATTCACAAAACTAATTTCTTTGATGTTTTTTTATAGCAAAGAGGCAAAAAATGCACTAATCAAGCAGCAACCGAACAACTAAGCAACCAACTTTCGCTGGTTGATATTAAACGTATTAAACGCGAAAAGAAGGAAAAAACCAGAAAAAATTATGAAATTTTAAAAATAGTTTCCCACCTGGCCGTTCATTAAAGACGCCACCGCTGCCAACAACCGACAACCAGCAACCAACAACGATAACACCAAGAGCAGCTACAAAGCACAACATTGCCACAAATGTTAATGAACTTTTGCTGTTGCTGCTGTTGTTGTTGAAGCTTTATATTCACGTTGTATTGAACTCTGTTGTTTAATGTTTTTACATGGGCATCATGTGGCTTTTGTAGTAAATTTAATATACAGGAAATTTTCTTTCCCTAAACAAAATGTTCACTGCATAAACACACATGTCCACATGCAACATTTGCAATCTGTTAACTTGAGAAATCTGTATAATTTACACTTCATACTCTTCGGTATTCAAAATGAAATCATTAGTAATTGATAATTTACGGTTCATTTGAATTTAAATTAAGGCTAACGCCTGACTACTTAATTAAATATATCCATAACGCAAATGCTGCGTATATATAAAAATCAACCGATATGAAATAAAAAAAAAGTAATAAGTCATTGACTGTAGCTCTCCGAAACCACCACGAAAAGATGAAAGTATACTATTCAAAATTTTGTGCATCCGCCACATCCGTCTGTCAGTCGACTTAATCATTTGATCGTCTTTGAGGTCGTCGGTATTTGTTGGCTTTCCCGTCTGTGCGTGTATTTATATCATTGTATGTTCCTTTACGGATACGCTCTGCAGTGTATACTTCTATGTACGAGTCACGCTATTCTCTCCGCCTTTTTCGTGTCGTTCGATCTGGGCGCTAATCCTTCCAATTTTGTCCGTTCACGTGCATCTCCATCTGACCCGTCTCTTCCGTTTCGGTTTTACTTGATTATCTCCGTTCGTCAGTAGATAGGAGTTTTTGAAGTATGCCAAGTCATGGAAGTGTCTGCCCGTTTTGGTGATTTGGTTCAGTTTTGCATCTATATATCTGGCCAAGTTTCGTATTACAAAATTGAAGCAAACTTGAATGTAAATTGAAAAGTCAAGCCTTAAAATGGGCTAAAAACATGCTTACAGTCATTAAACAACCTATGTATTAGAGACTGTTTGCTTTAAACTTATCAGTTGTAATAGATTTCGGTCCCTAATTTGGATCAAGGGCTCCAGAAGGTTTTCAAAGTTCAACTGAATCGAAGCGTTGAATGCACAAGATCCAACGGGAGACATGTATGGTATTAGATCTTTACGTTCAATGTTTGCATTTAACGAATCAATCAACTGTTAAAATATTTCAGTTTTAATCAGTATGCATTTTGGTAAAGCTTTTGCGATTTTTTTCTTATTGTTTTCATACGAATATATCCGCATTTCTTTGGATGTTGTTGTGAGTTTTCAAAGATATTTTTTTTTGTTTTCCTGCTTTGGCATTGTTTCTTCAAAAGTTACCTTAATACACAATGGCACCACTTCCTCTACGGATAGCAACATTTGTGGCAACTAACTTGTAACATTTGTCTGACTGTATGCTTTTTCTTTCATTTTTTTTTTTTTTTGTTGCTTATTTTAAAGATAAATGCAGTCAAGCATAATAAAGCATTATTTGTATACACGTATCTAGTGGGTAGAAACTAATTTTCTTTTTCCAACGTACTGATAAAGTAATTGTTTATGTGATTTTGTTCGTATATACATACACAACTATATGCTTCAGTTTGTATTGCCTATAAAATGTTTGAATGTCACGTGCAAATCTTTTTATTCACCATTAAACGCAGAGTGTTATTCACTGCAGAAGCAACAAAGTGTGATTACAACAATATCACGCATCCACTTTCCATGGATTTGCCTACACATGACATTTGACAATGTGTCATACCAGAAATATGTCTATCAGCAGACATTGTTGAAGAGAATTGTCTGGGTGTTTAGTTCTGGCAATAAGTAAAAAAGAAGAAATGAGACTTTGGTAGAATTCAAGCAATGTTCACCCTAATACAAACCCTCTATATCGAGATCTTACATAAAAACATCCAGTAGAATGTGTTTACTATCTTTTCCTCTCTTCGACCCGACCGCAGTTTGAAGAAACGAAATAATCGTTTATTAGACAAGGTAAGATATGTACAAACTTGACTTCTTGCTTACGTTAGAGAATAAATAAATATCTTTCCTTTTGGTCAGTTTCTTAGATTTAACAAGTAAAAACATTATAGTTGGGAACGGCCGCCATTAAATATCCTACACTTATTTTTCTGATACAATACGAAAACTGATGCTTTGTTTTCGTATAAAAGCATGGTTTTCATTGAAGCTCTTGTACGGAAAGGGATCTACAAACCGAAAAGGTGGTTCAAATTTAGCGAATTAAATTTTCTTGACAAAAATCTTATTGATCTTCAAACATTTCTCTCATAAGGTATTAAAAATTAGAATTTGTTGGCCTACACAAATTTATTTTCCATGGAGATTGTTCCCCGTAGCGGGCAGGGGAAATAGAGCTACATTTTTCAAATTTTGTAGACAAGTTAGTATTATGCTTCTATCTTCTTCAGGCAATAATGAAAATTAAACCATATTTCTATGTAAAGGCTTACGTTTCATCGGAACGGTTGTGCGGGCAGGTGTTCAACAAATGATCCGATTAAAGTTACTTAAAATAGCATTCGTCTTTGGGACAAAAAACGATTCCGATTTTTAGATTGAAAACAAAAATATATGGACAGACAACGGGCAGACATGCCCACAAGCTGAAATTTATTCAGGAAAAGTTTTTGAATCGATCGGCATCGGTAAAGAAGGACCTATTGCATGTCATTGTGTGTGTTACATACATTTTCTCAAAATTATTGTAAACTCAAGGAGACTTACAGAAATTTTTTGTAATACCTTAAAAAAAAGTTATTGCAATACTTGAAGAAATGTTTATAGAAAATTTGTCTGTAGAGAGAAGGTATTTTTAGAAAACGTTTAGAGTTGCATTAGCCGGTAATTAAGTTTTGCACACGAACATCAGTGATATAATAATATATAATATACATAATGAGAGCTCAATTGCTGTGATATTTTCACGCTGGAATTTACAATGTTTTAAACTTTTCTGTAAAGTAAGTCAATTTGATTAATTTTTTTTGTGTTTTTGTCAACAATTTACGGTTCCTGCAGAAATTTCCAAAATTATTCGTCATGTCCAAATTGTTTTGCCAAAGTCTTCCTGTTCGACTGAAGAATGGTCAAACGAAATTTCAGCTTTCCTCACTTTATATATTTGTAGATTTTATATTTAAAGATTTTATTCATGCAAATAGAACCCATAAACAATTTCTGGAACATTATATGTTTTATAGGTATTTCTTTAAAGTTCCAAAGTTGAAACAAGCCATGTTGATGTACTCGGTACTTCCAATATTAATAAAGCACTCCATGCTCTATTTATTTGAAAGAAAAACACATTTTGTTTGATAAAAAAGTAACTAAAATGTCATTTAAACTGGAACTTCAAGTTATATTAATTAAATTTTGCAAACTTCAGGATTTATTCTACAAAATTTCATATAAATTAGCAATAACAGTCGTGTTAAAAAATTTTTGATAATTTTTAAAGAATTATTTCATTTGTTATAATGGAATTAAATGAAAAGCCATAAAAGCGCTATATTTGGTTCAGGATGAATCTACTAATCCCTACTATAGTTTGGTTTTACAGTTGATATAAAGAAAGAGGAAGAAATGTAGTCATACTGCAAATTGCATTATACGTTTCGTATATTTATATTGTATAAGTGTCATATAATATTTTTACGCAACTTGGCAACACTTCGTTACGTACATTGAAAGACAAAGTTGCATACGACTTTTTAGTAGCGGTGATGAGGTGAGCAGGCGGGCTTACATGATTTTCGAGATACGCCTAAAGAGAGAGAGAGTAAAAAACTCGACTCGAGTTTTTGACAGCATTTTGAGGCGGTGATGATGCATTTAACATATATTACACTTCCAAGCTGTATATAGAGAACAAATAATGCAAGCGTTTTGTTAATTACGTTAGTTGACTCTTCGTAGAAGAGTCTCAATTTTTAAACCAATATCCATTCTAGATATAATGTGTGATTATTATGACCACTGCTTAATTTGGCCTTGTCATCATCAACAGAATGCCTATGCGGCATCTTTCAATTTATTATCTCCTGCTAGGTGGTGCTTGACTAACTGAATTTAGATATTTAAGCAGACATAGTCTCTGTTGTATATTGAAACGTGTTGCAAACAAAAATGAAAATCTAATATACTTTCCTCCAAAAAAAAATAAATAAATTGGATTATAAAACGTGATGAGAGAATTATAAAGAAAAAATATATTATAATATAAAATAAAAAAAAAAATATTATTGTAATGATATTTTTTTTTTATCACATTAAAATTAATTTCACATTAGGTAAGTAATAATTTTTTAAGCTATTAGAAAGGCAGTTATTGCGAAAAGAGGGAATAAAACTTAGCCCAAAAAAAAAAATTCAATAAAAAGTGAAAAAAAGAGAGCTCATATTTTCTTTTGCAAATTAATTATAAGAAAGATATGGAATATAAAGGATATTGGAAACAAGTCCAGTGAACCACTACGGAATCCGATAAGCAGGTCGGAGGGCGACAACTTTCTTTCCTGCTTGTTAGATTGAAAATTACAAATATATTTGAGTCAATTCCAAAGACGATAGACAGGAAAATAAAATAGTCTTAAAAAGCAATGACATTGTTCATCGATATAAGCCAAATTAAGCGATTTAAAAAAAATCTCGCTAGGGGGTAACTATTTAATCAAGGGGAAACTATGAGTGCCAATTAGTGCTAGACCGGTGTAAGTGAGTAAAATATGTAAATATTTTGCATTTAATTCTAATCCAAGTAGATATAGCGACCATAACAGTGACTTAAACGAAGAAGAAGAGGAAGTAGAGCTCAATTGCGAATATTGCATCGAAATGCAAACGAGAGTTTCAAATGTAAACTATTGCGATAGTACTCTAACTCGTCATGGCATAACTAAGAACGTAACTTAAAGAACAATAAATGTAATGTAAATAAACATAAATGTCGATGATTAAAAAAATTACCTGGAGGAATTACGCAAACTGTAAAACAATTTGCGTTTGACAGGTGCGGCAAAAATGCTATCTTCTGGGAAAAAGGAAATAAGCAATTATATTACCTATCGCAGAACAGAATTAAGAATGCCTTACGAAAATTTTTTGATATTGTTCAAAAAAAGTTTCTTTTTAAGTTAAATGTGTGCCCAACAATCTCTGCTCGCGTTTTTTTATTTTCCTCCTCCCATCCCAAAAGAAATTGCCAAAAAAACAATTTCATACGCAATTACAATAAAGCAAACAAAAAAAACAAAGGCGCCTAGGTCCAGAATACTTGCTAGCCGAAAAGATAAGGCTCGTAACTGGCAAATCGGTATTCGCTGGCTTGAATCTCAGAGCGGAAGGCCGCACTTCTTAGTAGCTGTATTTATAGTTGCTGTAAACAATTTACTTGAAACTTGGCTGTTCTTCCTGGTCGCTGTTTTTTCTGTAAGTCTTTAATCTTAAAAATGGTGCTCAATTCGTCTGAATGTATATTGCACTCAAAAAGAATAGATAAAGAAAGAAATAAGTAAATAGGTATTACCTTAGAAGAAAAAATTTCGATAAAAGCAGAACAAAAATTTATTAATTTATTCCTTTTCCTTACATCGTCACACCCCGAAGAGCTCATTCTGAATTCCGCAAAATAATTTTAGCCGCTGGTTGATGTAGTTACGGAATAGAGTTTAGTTCAAATTCAATATTGAGCAATGGAAAATATATATGATTTACTTTAGGTTATTTTTATAATCGCCGGTAAATGTGTGTGTAAGTGTAACCGTTTGCATATATATTTCATTGCGTTGAAATTCTATAGAATTTCTAATAAATAAAATATTTACATATTAAAGAAAAGAAATTCATTTACGTTTTTTAAAAAGTTTCCGGCATAATTTGCATACAGGTCTACAATGAGTTTTGGTTTTTTTTGCTTATTTATGGCACTTTTCGAAACCTGATGACATTTATTTTCACTTTTTTTTACACACTGGTTCATATTTACATATGCAAACATACATAAAGTACACGAAACTGAATAAACGCGTACTGGTGTGTGTGTGTATGTGTGAGTGTATATAAAATACAAAAAGTAACCCCGAATTGCACAAATTAACAAATGACTCATAGAGTCGTGAGGTCGTTTTATTATTTTTTTGCTTTGCTTCGTCGTTTCCTGTGATAGTAGCTGTGTGAAAGAGGTGTTTTGTGTTACTCGCTACGCAATACTTGCAGGCGTTTGTTTTTATGCCAAAACGTTTGCAATGTCCAAAAGAAAGCATCAGAGACCCCATAAGGTACATATATACTTGATCAGCATCAAATTCTCAATCGATTTAAGCACGCCCGTCTCTGAGGCTTTCCGCCTGTGTAATGTCTGTTGTAAACGTTCTCCTGGCCGCGGAAATGAAGCTGTCTACTTCAAATTTGCCAGGTACATTGGAAGTTCTTGCTCGCAGGTTAGTATTCAAAATGGGCCAAATCGGTCGAAGGACATGCCCACAGCACCACGTAAACTCCTCTCCTCACCTCTGTTTTTCAAAAAAAAAAAATTGGTCTTTTGTTCATTATTAATAAACTACAATATATACATATACAAAATTTGGACCAACATTCTCTGGACGACGAAGTAGCACCTGCACAAAAATGGAAAAAATTTAACACGTCATATTGTAAAGTTTGAAAATGTAATTTTTTTGCAATACCTTTATAAGGCGCAGAAACAAGCTTCAAAAACCCTATAAGGTATACAAATTCTTGGTCAGTTTCAAATTTGGAATGCACCTAAGTATGTCCATCTGTTTGCCTGCGGAACGGTGTAGCATTTGTGGTAAACATTTTTCCATTAGCGAAAATGAAGATATCGCCTACAAACTTGCAAGAGAATTTGAAAGTGAGTTCGATTTTTCCAAGGACACGCCTACAACGCCCCCACGCGTAAGCGAAAAAACGTTAATTTGAAGATAGGAAGAATCAGCCGCGCCCACTCCATGTTATAGAGTACGAAAATTTAGGTTTTTTCCTCTCTTGTCTTTTTTAGATAACGGTGGTGGGTGTAAAAGATTCGGTCGCAAACGAATATAATTTTCTTACTTGTCTTTATTTATTTATTTATTTTCTCTTTTATCTTAAATATTAATATATTCATGTCTGCCTAGGGTTTGTATTGTATTATGAACGTGGAGGGTGTTGACTGTGTAGTCATGTGCAAAGTTCTTTTTTTTTTGCTACTGTGTATGTTGTTGTTTTATGTGCTTTTTTAAGAAACCCTTTAAAAAGATCCAATGAAACTACGACACAGTCTACTTAACAGACAACAGCGATGCACGTGACGCAAACCCTGAAGTAATTAGCGTCTTTTCTTGAAAATAATTTAATTAAAGAATTGTTTATGTATACATTTTTTTATTTTTTCTCTTTTTGAAGGTCCAAAGCCTTTCACTTCAACTCCTATCGAAACTTATATCAATTATTTTTGCTTTGTTGTTTCTCTTTGTTTAGTGTAGGATTTCACCAACACCTTAGGAACCGCATCGATAGCAATTATTATTAATTAAAAATTAGAAAAATATTTGTTGTTTGCAGGAAAAAAGAAACCAAAGCAAACATCGCCTGACGTTTATCAATAAATATGCATCACCACAACAACGGAAAACCAAAACCAACATTAGTAGTATTAGTGATTGTGTGGTGTTTGTTGAAAGTATAAATCATTTCTCAACATAACAACATAAAAAAGAAGCGGGAAACTACATCTAAAGACGAATGTTGAATACTCAGCACTTTACATAATTTTCTGCTAACTGCTTGCTTTAGAGCCCATTGGCCGTAGATGTAAGTCGGATTACAATTTTTGCAATTTTAGTGATCTTGCGGCCGGTTCGCTCATTTCTAAGTGTCTATCTGAAGTATCGTCATCACGAAATGTACAAAAAATGGTTGGAAGGACGCACCAGTGTCGATCGACACGAAAACTTGCTTTCATAGATAATGTATAGTTTTCCCCTAATTCCTAGGATATCTACGATCAGATGAAAGGTCATATGAACAGATTATCATTTCTAAATCGGCTCCAAATCTAATGCTGGTTAAGAATACATGCAGTATATGGGCTTCTCGATGTTTGCTCCAATGCGTAACAGATGGCATGACAAACTCAATACGCTCGCCTTCTTTCGTTGGTAGGTGCAAAAGTGGAATAAATATAGTAAAAATATTCTTTATCCACCACCGAATGATGAAGTTTTTTTTTATTTTGGCAGAATGGTTGCAACACCCAGAAAGAAGCGTCAGAGACCCGACAGAGTATATATATTCTTGATCAATATCAAATTTAAAATCGATTTAAATATGGCCGTCTGTTCGCCTATCGATCTGTCTGTCTGCGCATGTCTATGATATCTATAGTGAACATTAGTAGCGAATAGTTAGCGAAAATGAGGATAGTATCTACAAATTTACAAAAGAATTTGGAAGTGACTTAAACTTTTAGCAGGACACGCCTACACCGTCCACACGCCTACACGACAAAATCTTTTATTTTGAAAATAGAACAAATCAACCGCGCCAACATCTTGTTATAGAGTATGAAATTTTAGTTTTTTTATTTCTTTTGGCTGTTTTAGGATATCGGTGGTGAGTATAAAAGATTCGGCCACGAACGAATATAATTTTCTTAATTGTTTTGTTTCTGTTTATTCTTTTTTGTATGTTTTTTTTAAAGATTAAACATTCTTTTAGTCATGCAACCTTTAAAAGAACCACTTTTATGTTTTGACGTCTAAAATATCCGACGGAGTCGGTTCTCCTACGGATGAATTGTTGTTGAAAGGCAAAGAAGATTCTGCTATTTAGTCGGTAACAAGCAATAAGATAAGTAAAATGTTTTGTTTTTGGTTAATAGTAATTTACTTTTTTTGTGGTTTCACTTTACATGTCTAACTGTCTTACTTCCACTATATTGTAATGCGAATGAAAATCTTATAGAAAATCTTCGACATGCTCTCACTTCCTTTTTATACCCATCACCGACTGATAAGGGGCTTATTTATTTTGTCAAAACGTTTGCAACGCCCAGAAGGAAGTATCAGAGACTCCGCAAAGTATATATATATTCTTAAACAGCATCAAATTCTAAATCGATCTATGCATGTCCGCCTGTCCGTCTTTGTGTTTTTCCGTCTCTGTGTGTGTGCGTCTGTGCAATGTCTGCTGTAAACATTCTGCTGGCTGCAAAAATGAAGCTCTCTACTTTAAATTTGCCAGATACATTGGAAGTTCTTGCAAATGTACAAAAATTTGAAAGCATATTCTGTGGGCGATGCTATTGCACCTGTACGAAAATGAAAAAAATTTGCAACGTCTACCTAATATTACAGTGTATCAAAATTTAATTTGTTTTTAATATTTTTTTAACGTGCTTACAGTATATAAATTCGTGGGCAGTTTCAAATTTGGAAGAAGAATTTGAAAGTGACCTAAAGTTTTCAAAGGACATGCCTACGACGCCTACGAGCTTATGCGACAAAAACTTTTAAATTGAAAAAAAAAGTTTCGCCCCCCGTCATAGAGCATGACAATTTAGTTGTTTTACCATTTTTATTTTTTTACGACAACGGTGATGGGTATAAAAGATTCGCTCACTACCGAGTATAATTTTCTTACTTGTTATAGTTTCGAATGTTTTTTTTGGTGTGAGTGAAATAATTTACATAAGCCAAGAGAAGAAATTCTTTCGAAAACAGACCGTCGGTCTAGTGGTTTTAATAAAGTTATATCTTTTGTTGATATTACGTTCTCCAGGTATTTTTATGATGCCTCTTGAGCTACTCACTAAATTGTTTTCGACTTTTCCAAAATTTAGAATAGCTCTTCCAAAAATATTCGGCGCAAACGTGCCATAAAATAAATAATTTTTACTAGAAGCAGCATAATTAGAAAGTAATTCCCATAATTTCACGTTGAATCCGTTGTCCGCATGCTCGTTTGCCCGTTCGCTCGAGAGCCCTGGCGACCATTAAGCCGTGTACACGTTTAAACAGTAAACATTCACATGTGTACCAACGTGATCTTAATAAGCTTATTGTATATACAAAGTAAGTAATTGAACTTCAAAGCACTTGAAACGCGCAGTAGACGCTCTTTGCTTTGTTCCTGTTTTTGTTTCCATCGAGCATCTTATGGGGAAGAAGCTGCGGGGCAACGATTTTCAATGTGCACTCGAAAAATGATTTGATCTTGAAAAAGCTATTAAAAGTTATTTTACAGAAAATCTTTCACTCACCAGGAAAGTATTCTACGAAGCTATAAAACTAGCTTTCCAGTGCTAGCCAATGCTTTTCCAATGGTTTTGATACTTTCGTGTAAACAACTTTAACATACGAACATCTTTCTTTGTATGACTATCATAAACGGGTAAGCATCGATTTATTTTTTTTAACGTAATTTGACCGTTCAGTTATTGGCGTCATTTATTCTCAACTTTCCGCTGCCCTACCTGAGGTTTAGCAAAAGCTAATAGCGGTCTTGACGTCCATTCTCTAGATGTCGATTCTTACATTTTTATAGATAATAAAATTAGCTACATGGAAAGAACTTTTTTTTTCTATTTTCTATTCATATGGAGTATCGAGGCGAGAAAATATACTTGATTTGTTGTTCCTTTGATATCATCAGAGAACACGAATGAACATCATCTGCAATGTACACGTAACTAATTGGCACAACATTTTGACTCGACTTCGAAATAAAGAATACGCTTTGGAAAAGTCAATGTAATATTTTCATTTAGCTGTCGACCAGTCCTGTCCCTTTTCGTCGCACTGCCATCATTTTTCGTATCTCCTTTTTATCTGCCTAGCCATTATATACACAAACATTTTTCTCTTAAGTAATTTTCCGTTCGTCCACTCACATGTCCATCAATTTGCACGTCTACCTGCGTATCCTTCTTTGAATTCAGTATGCAAGTGTTTTACCCAACCGCTTGCTCTTTCTGTTCTTAATCACAAAAACGTTGAGGGAGATATTTCGAACATACGTTCGTTTGGAAATCGTAGCGATGAAATTAAAAAGCCCCAATAATAAGTCCACAAGAGAAAGTTTCGATTAAACTGTATTTGGTGGGCATTTCTCTTCACACTATTTCTTTTTGTTAATTTTTTTTAACATTTCATTAAACAAAATTATTTTTCGATTCTTTTATTCATCTCTTTGGTTAGCACTTGTCTTAATATAGAAAGTGCAATAGCGCGTGACAGCAAATCTTTATATAGATCAATTTTATGTAGAAATTAATCAAACAAACCGCCGAACACCGTTGACGATGTTTTCGTTTTCCAAAGTAAAAATGACTAAATAAATGATGCATAACTAAAATAAATAAATCAAGAAAAATTAATAAATTATAGGTTTAGAAAAAAGAGTGCAAAAAACTATAATTTGCGAAGAGAGAAAAGAGTTTTCAGTTTAAATTTTTTAAAAGGCAATTTTCTCATTTTGATGGATACTAAAAAATAGTTAAATGTTAAGCAATATAATGTAATGCTTGCGGAACATTTCACTCTTATAAATATAAGCTTTACAATATTTAGTGTGAAGTGTAACAAGACGTAAACACGGTCATCGATATTATCTTCAGCTCTCTAGTGTCGGCCACATAAAAATTGTTGTTTTTTCTTTTTTTTTTTGCAATATACAACTAACTATGACTATGACTAACACATGCGGTAGCTCAGACGGCAAGAACTACAACTAGGTGGCCGTAAAGCGATGGTGGGTGAGAAATTCAAATAAATAAAAAATTGCGTGTTTGTAACCACCCAGCATTGGTGCTCATCCCTATGTTCTATTATCTGATTATGTTAGCATTTCTTCACGTTAACCAACACCGACTTAGCTTTTTGAAATCTCTGAGTTTATTTCTTGGGCATTAAATCAAATGTATAGGTATATATATATATAGGTATAGGTATAGGTATAGGTATATATATATAAATATATATATATTACACACTGCATCAGAGCAACTTTGTTGCAATATCTTTTCCGTTTCTTCTTTAGTGTACTATTATCTATATTCTTCAAAAGTGAAGAAAACTGTTAGGTTGTATGAATAAATAACAACACACTTTTCGTGAAAGGTAGCACTAATTCAATATCAGAAAATCAGAGTTAAGCGCGTCTTAGTAGGCGAATTGTATGTTCTTCAAAAAGAGAGAGAAGAAAAGTTAACAGCAATAGAAAGCAACACATTCTACTGCTATAGTAAACCAAAAAGTACGAAAGTAAAGTAAAAATGTTTCAGAATAGAAAAGACACATTTTCGAAAAAATGAGTAAAGTGGACATGGAAAGTGCTATCCGACAAAGTAGAACGTAATCGTGATTTTCTACTCTTTTTCCACGAATCAAAAGAAAAAAAAAGGAGATAATGCGTTGCTCTTCTTAGCATCAAAATATTAGGGGGACTCATAACTAATCAATTATTTTCGCAAGATACCATTTCTTATTAGTCCTGCGGCAACCAGACAAATGTAAGCATACTTTTTTTCGGTGTTATCCTTCAACCAGTTTGTTAGCAATTTACTGCCAACAATATAAATTTTTTTTTGTAGCCCTGTAATAAAATAGCGGACTTTGTACCTTCCGAGAGCCATATTCGTAATTGTGTACTTTTCCATTTTAACGCCGGTTTAAGTGCGACGGAAACAACAAGCAAAATTTGCGACATATATGGAGATGTGTTGAAGGTCAACAAGTGTCAACGTTGGTTCAGAAGATTTGCTGCAAGTGATTATGACCTGTCAGATAAGCATCGAACTGGACGCCCAAGTCAATTCGATAACAAATAAAATCTCTCGTGGAGTCCGATCCAAGGTTAACTATACAGGAACTATCAAGAAGCCTTGGGTCTACCTGGTCCACCGTACAAAGGCATTTAAAAGAAATTGGCAAGGTACATAGACAAGATAAATGGATTCCACACCTGTTGTCTGAGGTCAATAAAGATCTTCAGCGAACAATTTGTAATTCCATGCTCACCAGACTAAGCAGAGATCTTTTTTGTCTAGGATCGTAACTGGAGATGAAAAATGGCTCCTTTATGATAACATAAAGCGGTCGAAACGATGGTTGTCTGAAAACGGAAGAACTCTTCCAACCCCCAAACCAACCCTATCCCTGAGGAAGGTGTTATTGTGTATTTGGGGGATTGTACCGGTATAATGCATTACGAATTATTGAAACCTGTGGAGACATTTACTGCTGACCTGCATTGTCAACAATTACAACGGTTACAGTCGGCACTCATAGAAAAAAGACCAGCTTTAGTAAACAGAAAAGGTGTGATACTCCAACAAGATAATGTCCGTCCTCATGCAGCGAATATTACTCAAGAGAGAATTAAGCAGTTAGGCTGGGAAGTTCTACCGCACCCTCCATACTCTCCAGACCTAGCACCGTCGAACTACCATCTGTTCAGGTCACTGGAGCAATCGTTACGCAATAAAAATTTTAATTTTTTATCCGATGTCCAAACGTACCTTGAGTTATATTTTAATTCACGCCCACTCCACTTTTTCAAGAGGGGGGTTGAACTTTCGCAGGAACGATGGAAACAAGTTATCGCAAACGACGGTGATTACATAAACCATTAAAAAATAAAAATGTCATTTCAAAAAAACATTTTGTCTATGAATGCAAAATAATTGATTAGTTATGGGTCCCCCTAATACTTACCACTTTTCTTCGAAATATTGAAGAAGATTTAGATTGAGTTAACCTTCTTAGGAGAAAAACGGGGTCAAAGCGAGGCTTCAGAGATTTCATAAAGACTACATATCACTCATTGGCTGCAAGATCCAAAGACCAGCTTCTTCGTAACATAAGGTTCTGAATCAAACATATATAATTCACCAGTACCTTTACCAATTTGTCTACCTATACCGATTTGTCTGGTAGCTCTAAAGCTTCTTTAAAATAGAAAGGGAACATTGAAATATGGTTTAAGGGACAAAGTAACTGTACATTTCTTGCTGGCTTAATAGATGCTCCGAGCCTTCCAGAATATGTGAAGAAAATCACAAAATATGTGAAGAAAATCATTGAATTTTTTTTTTGAAACTTCTTGCCGTGTGCTCCGAACTGCTACTGACATCAAATAAGTCGCAACTGCGAAATTGCAGCACGATGTGACTTTTGAAAAAATTGTCAACGTTTTTGTCCGCAGTTGACGAACATTGATCAATCACACGAAAAATTATGTTTAAAGTCCGCTGCATACTTCACTAGCTACACACTTCTAGACACTACATAGACACAAAGGTTAACTATCTTTTCTTTTTTTGTAATTTTTCAAGAATAATTTTTGTTTTGTACTTAACGACTTCCCCGAATATTATTATACGTTTGTCCATTCTTTCATCCCATAAAAAAAAAAAATGTCAAAATAAGGCCGTGCCGTTCCACTTCAAACATTTTGAAGACTTCGTATGTATAAAATTTAACAGTTGATATAATTTAGTTAATAATAGGGTCACAATGGTCAAAAAACTAGGCTAACTTTAAAGACAATCCAAAATTTCAATCCATATTCTTACATGGAAAATGTAGGTCAGCTATATAGCTTTTCGCCTCTTGGGGGCCAATCGTTCGGGAAAGAATGCAACTATTGAACACAATACAATCAATATATAATTGTATTAAGAACAGATCACAAGACTTGAAAAAATTACTGTCATGTTTTGAGAACTAAAGCATCTCGGACACATAAACGCTAATAATTTTTTTAGTAACCCAACAAAATTTAAATAAATTGACGTTATGTTCTTATGCATGTGTTGGTGTAGTGATGTATCTATAAATCGGCTTAAGGATAAAATAAATAATTGTTTGTTGATTTGTTTGAAAAACAAAAAAGTGGGAGTAGCCAAATAGTTTATTGACAGTTGCAATTATGGAATAATCCACAAGAATGCATCCTCTTACGTTCGCTGCTAAATAATGACAGAGAACTTACTTAAATTTACAGTTTAAGCAAAACATTGACGAAAAAACATTTATCAACAATTAATGCATTTTATCAATAAATATGAACATTAACAGAAAATTAGTTGAACAAAACAAGTTGAATAACATCAAAAAGAATATCCAGTCCGTTGAATATTTCGCCATAAATTATCATAATATCATGTAGATATGATGATAACAAGCTCACTCAAACATGTCAATTATATATAGAAAGAAGCTGCTGTGATTTTGCGAGTTGGCTGAGTAATTCTAATGAATTAGTATTTTATAAAAGGATGGAGGCTCCAGTGAAAGGTATGCACGAAGATATCACTACTTAAAACAACATCTGCTTAAATAAGTATGAACAACTAGTGTTAGCGTAAAGTTCAAAATAGCAACAAACAGGGAGTCTTTTCAGTTTAAAATAAGACAATAATGGAAGGCATCTTTAAAGTCGATCATACGGACCACGTTCGGTGCTTCAAATTCGTTAACAATTATTACCAAAAAATTCAAAAAGGTACAGCATGCTAACAAAGCACAGGGTCCTATCAGAAATTCTATTTATTTTTATTTTCTGTTACTTGTATCCTCAATCTACTACTTGAGCAGATGCTTTGAAAATTAACCAAACAGTCCTTCAAATCCAACTTGTAGCGTTGCTGCTGGCATTAGTATTTTATCCGTGATGTGAAAAAGTTGAAAAATAAAAGGAAGTCGATTTAGTATGAATCTAGTTCTTTATCGAGAAAATTCATGTCGACAAAGAAATAAAAACTTGACATAAAGGAAAGTGTATCCACAGAACTCTAACGTGCATGCCAATAAATAATAACAATAAATACCGAGGTTACTCGATGTTGCGCTGACTTGACATTCCACCACTCATTTGCCATTCGGCTTGCGTCACTACCTTGCACGACGGCTGTGTTAGCAATTGGATTTCCAGATAGGTAACACAATATATTCTGGCCGTGAAATCATATCCTGACTTCTAATTAAAGCTAACGCATGCCTCGGCTTTTCTTTGGGTCATAGGTCCGGTCGCACTACAAATCCACAATTAGACGATTTCCGAGATCCAATCTTGTCTCTAATAAAAGGAAAGACATAGAGCATTTGCGCTCGCTAAGTTCCTAACTGCATCAATAAACTGCAAACTAAACGATGGTACAAGGTTACAAACTTATTGCCGGAGCATGATAATGGCGTGATTCTCTTTAAATCTCAATCTCTATAATTCTTGTGGTTTAACATCTGGTCCACAGCTAATACGTAGATTCCTTACTGCTAGTCTGGTAATTCAATCTTAATTGGCAGCAGCTCTAGCAGACATTTACCTGAAAGTTCTAAAAAATGTTCTCCAAAATTGTTTACCAATAGTAGAAGAAAATTGCCTTCACCGGTTTAGTCCTAGTTCCCAAATTATCGAAAACCTGAACAATCGCCTTCTGAATGCTGTTCCTTTAGAAGCAAAAGTATTTCGCGCTTTTATATATCAATCCATTTATAATGATTTACCCTAAAATGCTTAGGTCTTTAATGAATCAAAAAAATTCCGTTTATATGTATTTTTTACAATCGCAAACACTATTTGCGCTTTTGAATGCAGTCTTAAATGTATGTTATGAAACCTTAAACCTTCAAAGACGACAAAAAGATAATCGTTTAGGTTTTTGCAAACATTACATCACTTAAATATTTGACGAGAGGAAGATATTATTGCTGTGACCGAAACTGATATTGCAAATACTGGATAAGCTTTTTTTAGAAATTTCAAATTGTTGTATTTTCGGGTAGAACTAAGAAACCGTAAGCTAAAGAGCAAGAAGAAAAGAAGTTAGTTATCTTTTTACACATTGACGCGATTTGGCATTCGTCTCTTTCTTTGAAGCCAACTCGTTTAGTTTATATTTTTCTCTTTCTCTTTTTTTGAAAAGATTTGCCCACAGGCAACTGACTCGTGTAAGTGTGGAAGATTTTTACTATTATTTCTTTTCCCCTTTTCCTTAACTAACAAATTAATGACGAAATGTGCAATTGTATAAAAGCAGTTTTTGGTACTCGCAACTGTAAATTATTGCTATGAGAAATTGTTTTAGTAACTGTGTGAACATAAAGACAAAATAAGCAGACAATGGATCATTTAACAAGAATACTTCAAGTACTATTTTACTAAAAGTAGGCGTGGCGTTAAAGCAAATGTAGCAATCATCAATAAGCGTTTGCCGAAATAGCGGATAGGTATCACGGACGTGGCCTGAGCGGACATCCCTTCTGCCCATCCGCATATTGATGGGACTGTTGAGATCTTAAAAATTGAAGAAACGAATTATCATATTGTCTTCATTGACATCATAGAAAATATATTATAAAAATCTTGAATGATTGTTGTAGAGACCGGTCAACTTCTGGCCTCCTTCATCCACCTTTTGTTGACTCGATCCCCATAACATCGATTATTCTGCAGTAAAAAAACATTAACAGAAAATATTGAACAGAGAACAGAGCTACAAAATTACATTTTTATATACCTTTGTTATAATATCCTACCTGACTTTTATATAGTTATACAGGGGTAATAGTGTACTGTGATATTGTAATGATATTAAACTGCGGTATTACTAGCAGACTGTTGTCACACAATATTTGTATAGATAATAAATGTGAAAATTAATTCTATCCACTTTTGATAAAATTCAAAGTGATCAAAAACATAGTTGTTGTAAAGCTTAATTATCGAAATGGGCACCATCGTTGTGGTTTCTTGCCTTTTAGCGGAGCTTGCGGCACAAAATTCTTGGTTCCGAGATAAAATAAACGTTGATCAATTTTTGTACATCATTTACTTTTCAGAGCTGCTGATTTACTAAATATGATTCCATCGATCTGAACCAGTATTAATCAAAAAGTAACGTGTCTGAAAAATACGACGAAATCGGAAGATGTTCTCAGATAAAGCATCCAAGGTCACTTCCACCGATTTAGATGAATTTTCATCATTTTTAAGGCTACAATTTTTTGCATGAAACATCTCAAACCCCTTTCTAACTTTTTGATAGCTTACTGCGTTTTCACTTCAAGCCATCTCCGTAGGTTCAGCCGTATTTTTTGCCAGTTTAATCCAGTTGAAACCAGAAAAAATTCAATGCTGCAAATTACATCCATCTTTTTATGCTCTGATATACATTGGACGGCGGATTGTAAACTGAAACTTATACCGTACAAATTGCAATATCAAAGTTATCCATACTTGGAAGCGAACATTATCATTTGCATTATGATCTTATATGTTAATAAGTCAAAGTTAGTACAATTCATATCTACAAATAAATATATTAATATATTTTCCACAAGAAGAGATCTTGGTTGGCCACAATCTGTTAAACAGCAAGCGCTTTATAAAGAAGCATTTTGTAACGATTTTATAAACTAATGTTTACATTAATCGTCTCGGTTAGTTCATCTTCACGCATTTACTAAAAATGGCAACAATTTGCTCTTTTTTATTGTAAATACGCGAAACTCTCTTAACTTTTATGTAATTTCATATTTCGTCGCTAATTGCTGCTTAGAAATAGTAAAAAAAATAGAAAAATCTTATATAGCTATAGTAGACCGGGAGACGCGTTTTGTTATAAAGAGGAAACTGAAAGAATTACTACCCGCATGTATTAGCTAAAGAGATGAACTTAAAAGAGGAGCAAAGGATAAACATTGGGAAAAGAAACCCTGGCCTTTAAGATATTTGTTTAAACCTGAGATCATTCTAGATAACATTCGATAAATGAAATCTTTTATTCGTATTTTCAAAGACTTAAAGTAACTCATTCGATCTCCTCAACCTCGGGTTTGATCATGGCTTTCTTGGTATATCGAAAATGGTTTCAATTAATAAAATTTTTGTATATGCAAATATTTATGTTATGTAATTTATTCACATATCTACTTAATAATCTTTTTACGAATCTTTAAAGGTGTCACCTTGTTTATTAACTTGTTTTAAAAGACATGAAAACAATTTCTTAAGATTACTTGAAAACACACAGCTTTTTTTGCCGCCATAAAAAATAAACGTAAAACATTTTTAAAGAATACGTTAAAACCCTAAACATTTTCTTGATATCATAAAATGCACAGTAAAGTAGGTATTGAGGTAAGTAACAAAATTAAAATCAACATACACGCCTTTGCACGAACTTTGCTTTGACGAAGAAAATCCTCGTGTTTCGTTAATTACGGTCGAGCCAAAAGACAGGCCGAAAATATATTCTTTTAAGAATAAGACGTTTTCATATATATATATATATTGTATATGTGTTGTATATAAGAGGAGTAGATGGACTGATCAGTGCACCGTTGAAGGCAAGCCGGCGGGGTGTCGTGCGTTCTCGCGTAACTGCTCGATAAAAGCGATTAAAGAAGGCCCATCAATCACCCAAAAATTTTTGGTAAATATATTTGTTTTTTGCTTTTTTTTTAATATAAGAAAAGTCCCCGTGGTGAACAAAAATAAGTCATAAACCAGTCGTGTTATTGTGGGCTCGACTTGATGAACTGCTATTGAATTTTTATTGAGGTTGCTGCACTATGAAAAATTGATTTCATAGGTAGGGTTAAAAATGGTGGTACACGTGACTAATAATAGAGTAAAGCGCTCTTAATGTTTTAGGTTTAGCTGGGATTACTCATCTGTAGACGCACAAGACAAAACAACAATCGACAGAGATTGGGAGCACGGCACAATATCGTAACGTAGACAACATTGGACCAAACCATTTTCACGAATACTTACATATAAATCAATTCGCCACCAAGATTATATAACCCTAACATCGAATATTGAAACGTATGGTATAGAACGTGATTAAAACATTCTTTTGTTTTTGTTGGTAATAACAATATCTGTCTATCGTCAAAAAGCTTTTACGTTTTCTGCCGAATGACCCAGCCAGCGGCCCGCTTCGCCACAAGGACCCAAAATCAACGCAAAAGCTGATGATCAACGATTAACTGTATCACAAGAACAAAAAAGAACAAATTTTCAAAGGTACTTTGGGTTCCAAACTATCTAGGCGTTACTGTTCGTGTAAGTGTCGATTTGGCAACTAAATTCTTCTCCCTTATTCCGGCACTATTAATAAAAAACTTTTATCCTTCTAGTCTTCTTGATGTCTTAAGTTCTAAATGCTAATCCTTGAAATCTATTCCTACATATTTTTATACCCAGCACTGAAAGATAAAGATGCTGCCCGCCGGCGTGGTATGTTGTTGATACTCTCCTGTTAAACATATTGATTTGAAATTTGGTGGAAAGTTTGGAACGCCTTGCATGCAGCATAGTATTGAAAACGGGCCAAATTGGTCAGAGCGCACGCTCGCAGTTAAGCGTTAGCTGAACGTAGCTCAATTTCTCTAAGTAAGAAGTTGTGGGTGTTTGCGTATTACTCAGAAATTACGAAAGATAGAAGGGAGACGGCCATGCCCGCACAAAGTTACAAATGATTGCATTTCCTTTTTTTCGAATTTCCTGAGATTTTATGCTTTTCAATCATAAAGTCAACCGAAAGGTGCCTTCCCCAAATGAAGATAGTGGATAAATTTTTTCGTTATAATACCGTTGACATGGGTATCCCATAAAAGAATTAATTTTTCTTAACACTACCTTTTAATGACGTAATACTTGAAAAATAAATTTTATACATTCACTATTTTATGACAATAAATAAAAGCATTGGACGCCAAGAAGTTCAATGGTGATGATGTGAGACTCATACACAGCCAACTATAACTATAACTTCTAACTTTGTACATTGAGCCTATAGACCTAATAATCAGTGCTCTATAGTTTTTATATCAATTTTTAATCTTCATTAAATTTTAGTAAATGATAGTAAAATCTCTTAACTTTGTAAACCGTTCACTCGTTTTCGAGTTTTATTTTACTTTCTAGCTATTGTGTCCGAACACATTTTCAAAAGCACACACGACCATTTTCAGAAGCAAACTGTAAAATTAATGCGAAAGTACATCTACCATTCTGGGTATATACTGAACTTTTGATCACAGTTATTATGATTTTATATGATGAAAAATACCAAAAACCGGCACCCATAGTTTTTTTGCAATATAGTGGTGCCCGGTTTATAGCCATAGCGAGAGTGAAGCTTCAGTAAAAGCATAACACAGACCGATCGAAGACACCTCTCCCAGACTGCGGCTATGACGTCTCTATCTCTCCCTATTTCTTTCTGACCATCACCATGTTGCACATATATGGAGTAAATGGGTGAATATATATACTTGCATAAAATGCAGTAGTCTCGCATGACAGCACGCTTATGTCTCACTTTTCAAACATAATTAGTACAAATAGACCATCGATGGTTTTCTACGAAAAAAATTTTTTATTGAGCAAAAGTCTCATTTTTTGGCACCCTCATAAGAACCAATATGCTTCTAACATAAGCAATAGCTCATCGATTGAAAGTGATGTTATTTTGAAGCAGAGATGTGCGATGAATACTGCCGGATCGATATCACATTCCAGTTTAGTGCTGCTGACGTTTTTGAACATATTGAAAAATCACTCTGCAATATCTTTTCCCTTTACTTATTTACTCAAAGCTTGCATAAAGTATTTTGTGAACACTTCAAAGAAAAACTTAGGATGACGGAGGGAACACAAACTCTTTCCAAAAATATTATTACCCGTAATTTAAAGGTGGTGTAAATACTAGGTGGTAAATATTATATGCATCAATTTACTGATTTGTCGCGACTATTACCACTTGAGATCGTAAGAATTTAAACTTGCTCTTTCCTCTTTTAATACATACCAAAACGCCTTTCCTTTCCTACTTACACGTTTTGCTTTTATTGTAATTTATTTATTTTTTTTCGCAATTGTCATAACATACTATGAAAAAGTTTTTAATTATATCTCTTGTATGAGAGATTTGTGTGAAGATTGTTATTGCTGTTGTTGTCAGTTGCTCTACATACATCGCAATAACCAGACGGAGCGACAAGTAAAAGAAAAATCACAATAATATTTATAAGTTCACTAAGGAAAGCAAATAATAAAAAGCAAGAAAGAAAGAAAGCATAAGCACACAAGCAAAAGTCAATTCATATGCGGCACTTTCTCTTATAACAATAATGAATTAATTGTTTTTCAAAGCAAAGTTATGAGAATTATTTCGTATC
Source organism: Glossina austeni (assembly GCA_000688735.1). Lineage (NCBI taxonomy): Eukaryota > Metazoa > Arthropoda > Insecta > Diptera > Glossinidae > Glossina > Glossina austeni. The sequence goes on from KK502667.1 coordinate 106,400, forward strand.
ATATGCAGATATTTTCTACTGTTTTCGTTATTGCCTCACTTATTTCTCTGCTGTGTTTGATACACGATTAATTACATTACATTAAATACCAAACATATATAATTAAGGAGATACTTATTAAAAAAAAGTAAAAAATTGTTAATTATAACAAAAGACTTAAGAGACAAACTAGTTTCAAATGCTCATAATAAGGCGAAAAAGACGGCAACGATTTTAATCATTTTAGATAAATTTTGATTAATGGAAGGGAGAAAGGGTTGTATTATGTTAAATAATTTGCTTGATTTTGGTTATTTCCGCAAATTCGATATGCAAGGAAAGAGAAGAGATTTCCAATTTAACTAGTTTTTTAGTTAAGTTTAAGTTTTTCTACTCTAAGCACAGTTCTATCGTCATAACGATGGAATCTAAAAAGCTGACAAAACAGATATGTAGACAAAGGAGTTTCATAATGTTCGCGCCAACATCTTCGACAAAGTTTGGCAACAGTCATACAGCCAGATAGGCGGGCAAATAAATTCAACTAAACTGTTTTCGGTCTTCTCATATTCTCAAGATTCTAAAACTAAGTTCGATATTCTATTGTCAACGCTGAACAAGCTGCCAGCTTGAAAAGCATTTAACAAACTTAGTATATCTCCTATAGCAGATAAAACAATCCGAAATCAATTCAGACGTAAAAAAAAAAAAAAATACAAAGAAAATACAAACATTTTTTGGCAAACAACTCTACAGGTATGTATATTGGAAAGCAAGTGTTGACAGGCGTTAACGATAATTATCTTTAAACCGAGATTTAATTAATGCTTAACCCATTGTCAGCGTTTAAAAAATACTTAAAGCCCTTTCGTGATTCGTTGAGTAACCGCAAACTTATTAATTATTCTCAAGATTTTAAACAATAACCAGACACAGTTGATTATTTTAACCATTAATTCCGCAGTTAAAGTTAGCGATATGAAGCAGTAGACATAAATCTCATCTCGTTATGAATATTAATCAGAGTCGAACAGCAAAGGTATTTTAATCGATAGCGTAAGTAAGTTATGTTAAAGAATTTTTTGGGGACTTGAGTGATCTTCGAGGCCGTCTTGTTAAACAAACAAAGCAAACACTGAGTCTAAAGAAGCTTAAAAAAATGTAAGTTTAAGCATGTTAAATGTTCAAAATAATGTTTATGCTTTAAATAATATAACAGTTAAATGAATAACAGGGATATTAAAATGAAAATATCTGGAGGGGCAGCCTTCGTCCAAGATGTGTATGAAATCCATTGGAGATAGGCGTAGCCACGTTTACACATACACTTTTACAATAACTTATTTAGTTGATTTAAGCTTTTAAGTTGTCCCTTGTCTCTTTGACCACCTTTGAAGACCCCGATACGCAGTCTTACTTTTTGGAGTTCGCATGCATTAAAAACAGCTTCAAATTTATATACAATTTTTTTTTGCATCAATTTACAATTTTCTCAATAAATATTTATATCATTTAAAATTACTTACCGTCTCGTTTGCCTTGGTATCGACTGAGTCCAACAAACCGGTGCCTTGTGTGGTTGAAGATTACGCGATGATTTATAGTTAATATCACCGCATTCTGACTGCCATACTTGTAAGTTACCCTCGGCGGGATAAAATGTATATAAACTGTTGGTAGACGAAGCGATTACCGGCGATCCACCAGCTGCTGCTACCAAAGCAGCAGCGGCATCTCCGACATTTGTTGTGTTTAATAAATTTGTGGTAGTTGGTAGGACATTAGCACTAGAGGCCAAAGTGGCGCTTGAAATAGGTTGCACCAAGAGGGCGGAGGTGGCTGAAGCCCCGGCTGCTAATTGTCCAGCTGCCGCACTGTTTGGGAATATGTAATGTTGCATTCGGGTGGTTGTAGTCGCCGTGCATGTTGTGCCTGAACCTTCATGTTTCAATATCAGTGCAGTGCTGGGATCATAGCCATGACGTTGACGTGTTATAGCATCAACTGAATGTGAACGGTATCCAGCATTGCGTTGCGGTATTACCATCATGCCATTACGACAACCAGTTGTAACAGCAGTTGAAGCTACATTTGCTAACGTACTGCTGGTCTTAAGCATCGAAGGAGATGAGGCACGAGTTCTGGCTCTGCGGAAACCACTGTTACTATTGCCACTTCCGCCCGGCGTAAAGCGATGATTGTGCACTGACTGATGACCGGCAGCAGACGCTACCACAGGTTGACGTTGCTTTTGATATTGTAGACGCTGCACTGTAGCAGATGGCGAACCATTGGCAGCATTGCTCGAAGAAGTTGTTGTGCCAGCTGTCAATGTTGAAAGTGTATTTGCTGTACACAACGTAGCACGTGTGCTGTTTTGCATGCTGATGGCGTTATTATTATTATTGTTATTATTATTGTTACTGCTATTGCTGTTGTCATTCATTTGTATTAAGAACTTGTTATCATTAGATATTCTTCGGTCTTTATAAAATTTATCTAATAACTGTAATTGCTGCTGTTGTGCTGACATGATGTTTTGTTGACGTCTTATAATCTGCGGTGCTCCCATTGTCAACAACCTGGAATTTTTTGTTAAATCCAGAACACCTTTGTGTCCAAGTGGCGTTGAAGATGACGGCAATTCATTTGGGTGAGCGGCCGATAAACCTCCAGTAGCTGCTGATGACAATTGCGCCAAATTGGAACCAATGTTATATTGCTGCTGTTGTTTAACATGACTATTGCTATTGTTACTATTATTGCTACTATTGCTGTTATTGTTATTGCTATTGTTAGCTAACGTTCCACTTGTTTGATGCTCTGAGTCAGTTGAAATACGATCCGGATCACTTTCAAAGCCTTCATCTAGGGAACGTGTAGGGCTTAATATAGGTTTAGAATGTTGCTCCACTTTCAAGTGGCTGTTGCTATTATTATTATTGTTGCTATTGGTGGCCGTCATGGTTACATCTATTTTGCTATTTGAAGACATTTTTTTTCTTTTCATATACGCTCACTGCAATTCTCAAGTTTTTGTTGTGTTGACTAAAAACATACGCGTATACGATATAAAATGAAAATATTAGATCAAATAACTTTAAAGTTTACACTTGGTTACGCTTGGTGAAATAATGTGAAACGCACAACACCGAGCAAGCCGAGTTTAGAAAACAGAAAAAAAAAGCAAACAACTATTGTTACAAAACAGTCATGTACAACCGGCAGCCTAAGTTTTAATTTCTTTACTTTAATTTTTTCTTTTTTTGTACTTAACGTGCTAAACAAACAATTTCAAATATGTTTGCAAATTATTGTCAACAACATGCAATCTTCTTTTAATGTATTCACTTCCCTGTGTGAGTTTGCACATAGAAAAATAATTTAATTTTGCTTTCTACCCTTTTAATCCGCTAAACACGTCTTTACTAAACAAAAGTCGTTTTTATACTAAACAAATGGCTGGTGCCAAAGACAAGTCTAATGATGGATATAGTAGATGTATACAATTTCTGAAGAAGGTATACAAGCAAATCCAACAAAAGCTTTCTGTTATTTCGTCTTCACTTTTCTTTAAAGAACATTTTCTAAATAGGACATATAAACGACTTTATCACAATTTTTAATGACCTGATAGGATATTTTTTACGCTTTAGTTTCTATTGCCTTATACCTCCTTAAACTTAATTTCAAAAGCAGTTGCTAATTGGACAAAATTTCAATAAAATGGGTCCAACGCTGCAAACTAACCTAAACTTCTCTAAAAAACGGAGCTTCCAAACCGTTAGATTTTTTTCATCCATTGTCTTTTTCCGGCAATCTCAATCACCTTCTTCTTGATATTGTCTCTCCTATCCCAGACAATATCCTCTCATATTCTGTCAATTTTGGATTAATACGGCCTACTTTGATAATGATTGCTTCAATCGAAACTAGCTTTGTATAAAAATTGCGATCCCATCACAGCAAGAGGTTGCAGTAAGTCATATTGTTTTGGTATCGTACCTTCAAAATCGAAGTTCCAAGTTCAAAGATATGAGCAACAGACTTGTGTTTAAAACTATGTTGACGGTTATACAAACATTTTATGAAAGGTGTAATTTAACATTTCAACTTTATTTTAAGAGAGTTTTAAAATAAAGACTCTCAACTTAATGCTCACGTTCTCTCTTTCCCATCTCATCCCTCTAACGTACTCCAACTAATCGTTTATCTTCAGCATTACTCCTGTTCAAGTGCAACATGCAAACACTAACGCTTGCTTGTATTGCAGCGACGGCAATAAAAAATAAGCACGTACTAAAAAGTAAAAAGCAAAACGTTACGCATGAAACAAGTAGACCACAAACACAGAAAAAACTGTTAACACTCTTTGCATTTGCATATTGTTAATGGCAAAAAAAGAGCAAAAGTTTGAAAAAAGAGTAAAAGTTCAAATTTTTTCTCTTTTCTTCTAGAATGAGAGAAATTGTAAAAAAATTTTCTCCTACTTTTCTGAAGTGAAATAAGCCAAATAATAAAATGAAATCTTTTTCATTTTAATTTTTAATTTTAAAAGATTTATGATACCAAAGATTTTAAAATGCTTGGTTTTCTTTAAATAACAAATTAGAAGATGAAGTCATATATATCCATAACGCAAATTTAAAAAGTAGTTTGTTGTAAATTGTAACTATTTTTATTTAAACAATTATATTTTGAAAGTTTTTATAAAGTTATAGATGGAATTGCATTGAATGTTTGATAGCCATCTGAGAGCAAATGAGCGAATCTGAATTAGCACTTGTTGCATTACGATAGCGACTCTGAATTTAGAAGCATCTGAGAATAAAATACCATGATTCATGTGTTGAATTGTTTAATCAGATATGTTAAGAGTAAAATTTGTTGCTGTGTGTTCTTACGAATGTTCTATTGAGAGTAAAATTTGCTTTGCTGAGCATTTGCATGTGTCCGTTGAAAGTACAGAATGGATTTTTGAGAGTAAAATTTGCAAATAACTGAAAAAAATAAATGCAAAGATTGTTAACATTTTTTTCTTTGGACTGTGTGTAAATAGCTTGTGTGTTTTATTTTGTTTGAGGTCCACATGTTTCATGCGTAATGTTTTGTTTTTTACTGTACATGCTTACTTTTTATTGCCGTCGCTGCAATACAAGCAAGCGTTAGTGTTTGCATGTTGCACTTGAACAGGAGTAATGCTGAAGATAAACGATTAGTTGGATTACGTTAGAGGGATGAGATGGGAAAGAGAGAACGTGAGCATTAAGTTGAGAGTCTTTATTTTAAAATTCTCTTAAAATAAAGTTGAAATGTTAAATTACACCTTTCATAAAATGTTTGTATAACCGTCAACATAGTTTTAAGCCCAACCCTGTTGCTCATATCTTTGAACATGGAACTTCGAGTCTGAAGGAATGATACCAAAACAATATGACTTACTGCAACCTCTTACTGTGATGGGATCGCAATTTTTATACAAAGCTAGTTTCGATTGAAACAATCATTATCAAAGTAGGCCGTATTAACCCCAAATTGAGAAAATTTGAGAGGATATTGTCTGAGATAGGAGAGACAATATCAAAAAGAAGGTGACTGAGATTGCAGGAAAAAGACAATGGATGACAAAATAATTTACGGTTGAAGCTTAGTTTAGTTTGGACCCATTTTGTTGAACTTTTTGTCCAATTAACAACTGCTCTTAAAATTAAGTTTGAAGAACAATAAGGCAATAGAAATCTAAAGTGCAAAAAATATCCTATCAGGTCGAGAAAGATCGTGATGAAGTCGTTTATACATCCGATTTAGGAAACAATGCTGAGTTTTTTTTAAAAAAAAAAGGTGAAGACGAAATAATATAAAGCTTTTATTGGATTTGTTTGCACACCTTCTTCAGAAATTGTGCACATCTACTATGTCCATCATAAGACTTATCTTTGACACTAGCTTTTTTCTTGAATAAGCTATACGATAAGCTAAGTGTATTACAAATGGAAAAAAGTATATGAACATTTTGCACTAAGTATTGGCGTACAAAAGTGTAAGCCATCGGGAAGATATGAAAAGTAGTGTCGAGAAAACATTTCATCTAAAAGTATATATACTCTGTTGCAAGTAGTATGGACGTACAAAATAAAATTTAATCATAAATTGTTGATTTATAGAAAATGAAAATCGCCTAAAGAAATTAGCAAAGTTCGTGAAAATATGAATAAATAAGACGTTCGTTCATCATTAATTTTGGATAAAACTTATACAGTGTATTATTTACTAAGGTAGGCTAATATGTTCAGATAATTAGAGTTTTAAAAACTTTTAAAGAGAGGGAAAGCGGAGAACACTTTTTGTAAGTTCGTTATTACCGACACCCATGTTTGACTTCAGTAGATTTTAGAATGAACATATAAAGATTGGACGGAGTTTGAAACGCGCGCATACTAAATTTTAGGAGAACTGTTAAATGAAAAACCGTCGGGTTGAAACTTTCAAAAAGCCTTTATAAAATTTCTTCCGGACTTTATAAATGAACCAATTCAAGGTTTTCTAGCATTCATTTAGAAGTTGTGCTACGTTTGATCTGAACGAACAATTTCGCAGGCGCCGAAAAATCACAAAACTATCCAATAGATGCTAATTGAGCGACTTGCCGTACATAGCCGTGGAGCAAAGCACCGGTAATTTGCCGCTTTGAGCAATTGGTTGATGACTTTTTATGCAGCATAGATGATCTTTCATGGCAAGACAGATTTAAACGTTTCTTTATAGTAACTTTTATAAGTCATGACTTAGCATAAACTGTTGATTTAAAACAAAGTTTCTCAATAACTTATGAAGTATTTCTCGCTCTCCCTTTCTCTCAGGCGTTTCTCATTTCTATACATTCTATGAGTATTTTATTCTTGGTTTACTCATAGTCTGAATTTAATTGAAAAAATTTCAGTTTTTATCAATGAACTATAAAAAATCACAAAACATAAAATGCTAAGAGTAAAGAAAACCTAAAGAGAAAAATTTACCAAGAGTACATTCGAAAAGTGCTAATGTAGCATAAATCAGCATCTACATAAAGTCTATAAAAATTAATCTCACAAAAACACAGCTGGAAACGAACGTTTGCAAACCTTTCTCCTGGGGCCAATAGGCACTCTCTGCGAGTTATTCGCTCTCCGTTGTATTAAAACACCTGTTACAGCTGTAAAACTTTACATATATATATATATATATATATATATATTCTTGCCTTAACAAACAACACATACATCACATATTACTCACCGCTGCCAACAAGTTAATGGTGTTGTTTTGCTGTCTGTATCGTCGTTTTTTTTTACGTGGATTTTCTGTTTTTAGCTTCTTTTCTCGAAATATTTGTTTGGTTTACTTTCATTGATTCGAAGCTGAAGTTGACGTTGATGCTAAAGCTGTGTATCAACACATATATTATACATAAAAGCCATGAGAGCACGGCATATGAATCGTTATTACACCACCAACCAACAGAGAAAACTGTGTTTATAACGGTGTGTTGATGCAATGTTTGTTCATTCGTTCGTTTGGGGTCTGGGGGGTTTGGGGGTCTGGTCTGGCCATGGAGTGCTATTTATGGAAAGAAAAGGAAAAAATATGTAAAGAGAAAGAGTAGCCGTATACCATGGAGCATGTGAGGAGATAAATTTAGCAGCAAATGTGCAAGTGCAACGGAACTAGATTTGTTTTATAAGCCGATACTTGTATAGGTTGCCTTTTATTTTACTGCTTTGTCCATAATAAAGGTGTAAGGCGGTTGTGTAAGTGCGTTTGCGGTTAATGTGGTGGCGCTACAGTCTCTACCAGTAAAACCTGCTATTGTGATATGTTGCCTCATGTATGGCCAAGCGGCATACATAGCTAAACTTACTGACTATATGTGATCACAAGTATAAAATAACAGCAGCTCGCAAAAGACAATGAAAAAGAAAACAATTTCGATGTTATCGTAAATCGATGTTGAATCTGGAATGTTGCCCTTACTGTGATTGATTTCCGGGTAAAAATGTCTACACTGGCGGTGCGGCAACTTTTTTGTATTATCATCATATGATGATGATGTTTGCTTATAAGGCCTTATTTTCTTGTTTAATTATTTACCGACGGCTTTTTCTTTTCTTCCTTTTTTAATTTTTTCTGCGTTACATTTTTTGGTCTTAAAGCAAAATCTTAGAGAAAAGAAAAAGTGGTCGTAAAAAGGAAGAAAAATAAGAAAAGTAAAGAAATGTTAAACGAAGAGAAATTGCTACACATTCCCATCAGACATGGCAGTCTACATATATATATATATATATATATGTATATAGATACAATAATACTACACCGCATATCTTTTTATGTATATGACTGTGCGGCATTCAATGTCTACAATTCAATGTTGGCGGCAACCTGACAACTTTTACGATACAATCAAAATGATGCAGTTTTTTTCGTGTAATATTTTTTTTTAAATATTTTTTTTGTTGATTTTCCACTGGTTTTATGCTTTGAAGATAAAAGTACAACGCACGATTACTTCGGTAATTGAACGTTTTTGGCAATGCTGGGAGTTTTACTTTTGTTCAAGCAGTTTCTAAAAAAGGCCAGAAAAAAGTTGAAGAAGAAGTGGATTGAATCGTCTATCAAGGTTAAAGGTGGTTTCGATTAAAATCTTATTACAAGTAAAGGCTGTCTTTGTAAAAAAATTAAAAAAAAAAATTGAGAAAAGAAACTTACAGCTTAATTTAAAAAATTACTTTTCCGATTTCTCCGTTTATTACGCGTTCAGTTGCAAAAGATTGATGTCTAAAGTCCTGGTTTTCTGTCGCACATATAGCTATTTGACTATTGCGTGCTATTAGTAAGTGAGTATTATAACGGTGCCCGTGATAACGTGTTTTGATGGTTTAAAAGTTGTATGAAGGATCGGCAACGCCGCTTGCTTTTTACATATTAGTAAAGATGGATCAACCCGATGAAATATTGAGTTTGTGACAAAAGTTAAAAGTTCTTAGATAAGGTAGAGCTTTTTATTTCCATATCTACAAATTTAAGGTTACCCAAGAAGGGCAAAGACCTTCCAAAATTGCTCGATAAAATTTTTGAAACGCCATTTTCACCGTGTTCTATTCGAGGATTCACCAAAATATGTGGGATCCCTAGCTCAGTCAGACAGTCAGGCTAATTAAATTGGTACTTAAGAATCCTTCGAAGAGTCATAAAACGCCCATGCATTTAGTAGTTAATGTATGGTAGCAAAATTTGATGTTCAATTTATATCAGCCGACACGTGCAACCACTTGAGACCAGATCTTTACCTCCATACATATCGTATAAATTATTGAAGAAAGTTTTATGCTTTTCACGTATTGCAGATGGCTTTTAGTGTAGTGTTTTAATGAAAGTGAATGTATTTTAAATGCAACCACGACCATTTTCAAAAGCAATCTAAAAAACTGCATCAAAAATAATAGTCCAAAGTTTCAACTTCTGCCGTACCTTTGATTAACTAAAAACACCGAACACCAAAAGTCACCTTTTAAAATTAAAAATTATTTTTTCGCTGATGGACTTGACGCAAAGAGCGGTAATGAAAGGAAAATTTTTACATTTTTATGTAATTATATTCGATTTCAAGGCCACCTCTCATAATAAATATATATCGATAAGATCCTTCTTCATCATCAACAGGCACTTTATGTAATTATTTTTCTCAAGTTATTTCTTGACGCTTAATATAATCGAGACACAACTTTTAGGGTGGGAAAAAAATTATGTAGGTGTCTACGGAAGTTAAGTTGTAAACGTCCATGGTATTATTAATAAATCGCTATCGCGCAATTCGATGGAAACATTAATGAAATCGAACAGAATAAAGCAATATGTACAAATGCCCGGCTGAAGGACTTGCAGCAAAATCGTGTTAAATACTTTGCGCTCCAACAGAAGTTTTTATAAAAGTTCTTAAGAGAAAAGTGGCTATTAGAAGTTTCCATTTCATTTTTAAGCGCCTTTCCAAATGATTTATGTTATTATTTGCAACAACTCAACGATAGTTATTAGAAAAGCTTAAGTCCCGAAGGATGTAAATTATATTTTCAATAATAAAATATAAATATTAAAGAACATATATGAATATACCTATAACACCAACCATACAGGTGTGTATGTATGTTAAGGGAGATGTTTGTTACTCCTTAATAAGCTGTCTACACTAAATAAATGTATTTATTTACTAACGTCTGTATGCAGCAATAATAAATATAAAAAACAAAAAATTCACATCAGCGAACGACGCGTGCCGTCGTAAAAAATCATCAACAAACACTAAAACCAGCTAACTAACGTAATAACAACCACATTAACAAGTTTATGTCTATGACAAGAAGTAATAATAATAGCAACAATAATAGCAACAACAGAAAAGTAAAAACCAACAAAAGCAGAGCAACAGTAACAGAAACATCTTAAACCAAACATAACAAACAACGTTAAACAAACGTTGCCTTTGGCTACTTTGTGTATAAGAGAATTGTACAACATTACGTTTTGATTCATACCATCTAACCAACATTAACACCAACAAAAATACAATAAAAATACACAATCCAGAATAACATGTATTTTCTGGTAAGCATAGAGGAGCGCTACAATATAAGTATATAAATACTCTGTTTTTCTGCTCTTCCTATGACTGCAACCAAAGCTATTGTTCTTTACCTATCAAATCTCTATAATTTTTTCTACATCACAGATTTTAATATATATGAATATATATATATGAATATATATATATACACGTACGCACACAAATATACACATATATATACAGATGTGTATTATTCGCGTGCATATTTATACGAGGGAGAGCTGCTATGCGCCCAAACCATTAAAATTACGTACGTATATAAAATTACGTAAATAAAAGTCTTTTTTTTGCAATGAAGTTCATCTCAAGCTCAATGTAACTTTTCCCAATGAGGAGATTCGGCGCTTATAGGCACCAGAAAAGTTGCTTCGCTCTGTTATCACTCTGTCTTAATCCATTCCGGTATCCAATTGCAGTGCAACCTCACTTCGTCTTGCCTATGAGCATATGGCCGCCGTTCTGTACTTGATGATTCCCGCAATTGCACCGCTTATTTTAATAGCATTCTTCTATGGTGTTTATGGGTTTTAAGGTAACACACCACGCCCATTAAATCTTCCAAACATGGACTGGATAAAGCTTGACGACATGGTACTTCCACTTTGCTGTCACTAGTTTGTCTCATTATCATTTTTTGCGATTAAGTAAAGTTCACATTGCTGATGAATATTTTGCATCAGCGTTAGGACGTCATACAACATTCAACAAAACGTGGAAGTGCAGAAAAAAATTCAAGTTTGAAGAAAGGGAAAAGTTGATGGTGAAGAACTGAACAACTCTTCCAACAGTTTGAAGGGAATTTTAATGGTGATTAATGGTTTGTATGTGCATATGATCTTTTGCTAAATCAAGAAACGGAACGAGTAAAAATGTATTTATCCGTTGCTCCAATCATTTCGAGTGCAGGATTGAATCAATATTTTCAATGTAGAAGGTCAGATTGTAGCGTTCAATGATGGAAAACAAGAGAAATTCGACTGTCCCGATCACACACAGCCATTTACACTCCAATCTGTGAGATCCCAAATTTTATTTGATGCCTTAATGGTCGCAGCTTATATTCCAACAAATCTGATGAAGAGGCTGCAAGCTACAATAATTAGAACTTTGATTTCTGGAGCCACCGTTTAGAACAGCTGTGATACCAGGAAGAAATACATCTTTTCTCACAGTATTAAGAAACCGGTCTACAATTCTCTTGATTGACACAATAAATAATTTGAAAAATCAGAATTTTAGAAAATGCCAATTTAGTGTTACTTCGGCCATTGCGAATTGTAGCGGTTTTACTAGTGCTTCTTCGGGTATTTTCAATGTGGGAAACTGTGAGCTTTACGTATGGATTAAACAAAGCCTTTCGATGCAAACAAATAGCATTCAATTTCAGTGTAGAATTGAGAAGAGATAGAGAGACTTATGCTAACTTTCCCCCGTCGGGAACAACAATTTGGTGGTCGCTTGCTGATTTCGAAGGAGGCTGTACGGACACCCGTTGCACCGGAGAGCATTAAAAAAATCTTGAAAGCGAAATGAAGAAATACTGATAGTGATACATCAAAAGCCATTATTGTTCAATATATTGTACGAAAATTTGAGCATTTGGACAAAGCGTTGCTCTTTCGAAATAAGTACATCGCTTACTCGTAATGGATTAACAATCGTACGAGTCGACTTTCAAGTTGCTGTCTCACCCTTCATATTGTCCAGGTTTGAGTGGACTGTTATCCGCTGGAAAATCTCAAAAAGATGCTCCAAGAAACTGATACGTATTTCGAATATCTTGATAAACTGATCCATAAAAGGACATCGAAATATTAGGGAAGCGATGCATTGATTCCATTACTCTTGCAGAAATCAACGTAGGTCGTAAGTCGCATCTTGCAAAAAGATGTACTTGTCTCACCTATTTCCACGAATTATTGACCAATTTATTAACCCCATGCTGTTAATGCTTTTAAATCCTTCTCGACTACAAAGTGAATAGAAGTTTTTTACTATGGTTTCAGTGAAGCTTTTAATAAAGTCAATGCTTTCAGCTGGATTTATCTGACGTTTTACTTAAATGGATCAAACCCTATCTCAGACTTAACCAAAACGATTGAATTTCGCTTTCAAATGTCATTATAGATATCGATCGAGAATATCGTCGTATTTCTCAACCATTTTGATCTTTTGTTATTCATTCTTTACATGAACGACTTAATTATTTTTGCAATATGCAGCAAGAACGTGTTTTATGCTGACGACAACATATTTAGTGTCTTCACTCACGGGAACACTCAATTTTATTCAGTTAGGTCCGCATTCTTCAAAAGATTGACGCTGCATTTAGACGATATTTTAGATGAGCCAGTTCCACAAATCTTTTAAGATGGCTACGATCTTTACTACGTCGTCCTTATCGTACGATATTACTACTTCCCAGATCCTTTTTGCCCGGCTCTCGTATATAGATATAAACATAAAGATGGAATTGATGAAGCTTACAGTGCGGATAGATCTTTTTGTTATATTTTGAGTCGGAATGCAACACTGGCTGATTGGTAAGCTAACTGTTTGGCTGCTAAGATGACTTTTCGTTTAGTTAGTTAGTCGAGTATTTTCTGGTTACCTTACTGTTTGGTTTGCTTTTCCTTCATTGAGCAAGTTACCTTAGAACACTAAAAAAATGACGCATTCGCTTACTGCCAGCACATTTTATGGAATAGTGTATTCTAACGTTTTGCAGTAAACGACGTCGCTATATTGTCAAATATGTATGCTGAGATAAAAGTGTATTTCCAAGCATTTGATAATCTATACTTTAACGTGGTCATGTACGAATGTTAGACACAATTAATTTGTGGTAATTATAACAGTTTAAAGCCCCTCTTCTTTTCTTTTTTCTGCTACTACTACTATTACTATTATTAATACTGCTACTGTTGCTCGTTTTCATTTCTTTATTTATGATCCAAAAGATTTAATAACGATAACAATTGTGTGCCATATGGAGAGAGATGACATTGAACGTTAACTGCAACAAGGCATGCATGAGAGCATGCATGCAATGTTTGCAGAGAAAGAGCAATCAATTGCTGTTATATCATTTAAAACTACGGTCTAGTTTTCTTATTTTTTATGTTTTTATTTATTTAATTAACAGTTTGGATGACATAAGTGGTATATATGTGTAGATGCATGTGTATATGACGTTTTGCAGCAAAATCATATTTTAAGAAATGTCTTCAATAGAATCAATAGCGTTGATTTGTGGCCAACTACAGTTAATTTAGCACGCACGGTAACCATGCACAGGTATGAGCTAAAAGTAAGATAAATTAATTATAGATTTTTTCGAAATGGAAAACACAGAATAATAATCGCAACTGTTTGCCGTTAACTATTAAGCTAAAATTGTCAGCTATTGCGTAACATCTCTTCTCTCTTATTTACTATTAGGGCGTATGCAGTTTAAATATTATAACGGTATCCATTGCTATTCTTTCTAACACGAATATTATGTTACTAGGGCTTTTGCGGGTTATATCTTTATAAACATTCTTTCCAATATGAATGAGAATGTTATGGCCCTGATAAGCATAATAATTTAATAATTTCTCGGATTGACCCTTACGTGTTACCTGAGGATTTTCACCGCTCAACGTTGTCCATTATTTTGGATAACCCGCTGACAAATGAGTTCGGAACACAATTATCAGCATGAATAGTTTAGTAGGTAAGAATCACGACTGCCAAGTCAGTGTTCGTAGCTTCAAATATCAAGTTCGATAGAGTTTGCTTTGGTTGTAACTATAATCAGCATGGACACACATGAAGTAGAGTGCGGCCACCACCTCTCTTTCTTTTTCTTCACTTCTTTCCGACCGTCGCCATGTTACACGAATAGGAGACATCCCTTGAGTGATTGGTTCATATTAAAAAAAAAATCCGCTAAAAAGTACGAGCTTTCATTTAGTAAAAGGGAATGCTCTAAGCTTTATGAACGGTCTTTCGGAGCTTTCATGACACTTACATTATACCGACGTTGATAGCTCTATATCGGGAATTTATAGGAAGCTGTCATATGCTATTTCTTATGTTGTTTTGGTTGCGTCTTTTGATTATTTGCCATGAAAGTGTTTTGTAATAGGACAAGCAGAATGTTAAAAAAAAGACGTGATTTCCACTCTGCTAAACCCAAATGCTGCTGGCACTACTTACTTAAAATTAGAAGACAATTTCACATTAACCCTCAGAACTTTTAAAAATTTATCAGCTCGAGATGTAAAGTTAAAACCTTTCCTGTGATGATTTATTATCCCTGATTTGTTATCTCGAATAAGAATGTTATAAGTAAACTTTTTGCTGACCTTTTTGAATAATTTGCCGCTACAGATACTCAATGCAATATCTATTTATCCAATTCAGACTGCATCCGCGCTTTCAGACGTCGTATTTTTCAATAAAATATATGATCGAAGTCTTCGCCAATCTAATCATGTGACTAATTGCAATGGAAGATTCTTAGATTTTAGCTTTGTTAGCCTCCCCAAAATAACTACAAATCGTTGTCTGTCTTTCAGTTTACCTAAGTATCCATATCATCCAACAAATTGCCTATCCTTTCAATGCAAGCATGATGACGTGTTGAGTCACCTCAGCAAATGAAATCTTACTCAGTATAGTCTATTAAATTGTTCCCTAATAAGTCAATATCTGCCTCCGCATTTATTTTGCTGGGTATAAAACATATTTTTGACTTTTCTCGTGCTCTAAATGCAGCCCATAAGATAAGAGATCCACCATCATTATTGGGGTTGTAGCACGCTAGTCGAGGATATAGTACACCCCTGCAATATTCATGGTAACCATCACGTTTGTCCAAGTTATATTCCTTCTCACCACTAGACATAATATTTTGGAGCTCTTCCTCCCAAAATTTCTATTTATCGGCAAATGCAAACGTTTTTATGGCGCTGCGTTAAGTGTAGTTTGGCAGTTGTGTTTTCATATTTAGAACCTATATTTTCTTTAAGAAGGCGAGGCACGCGCAGGCCTATGGCTGCCTTCACTTGCCTGCAGCTCATGTTTTCAGTGGTTGCTAAATGGCGTATAAGCCGCTTCGCCCTCTGATCTACGGTGGGGATGCAACCACTGCGCTTAATGCAGCCACAATTATCACGGTCTTTTAGATAATTTGAGACTGTACGTGGTACTAATTTATTGCAACCAATAAGTTCGCTTCCACGTGGCCCTTGAACTAACGGCAAAACTACGAACACAATTCTCTCCTTAAAATATGTTGGAAAGGCCTTACTTATTTACCCACGATGATATATTTTGTGTAACACGCAATTTAAAATGAAATATTCACTTTTCAGCTACAGAAACTCGAATTATAGCATTATAATTGCACATACAATTATTTTCTATTGAATTATACCTTTACACTTTTTATCATATTCATCAGTTAGCCTGACGAATGTGAAAATTAACTAATAATTACGAAACGTGATTTGCAATGTCTAAGTACTCCATTTTCTCCGCTCTGTAAATTTCATCGTCGGACAGACGAATAGATAAACGGGAATAAAGTTATTCAAAAATCTCATGACATAATCGATTCAAGACTTTTTGCTTGTTTTTTATTGTATTTTTAAGCACATTTTGCTTTTTTATTTTAATACCAACGCCGTATAAAAAATATTCTTTTCACTATGTAGGACAGCGAACTTCGAATCATGCCATTATCTGATAACAAATTTTAGAGGCATAGCAATTAAGGTTGTTATTGCTGCTGATGATTGTGGGTAAAAAAAAATTTCACTTTCTTTTACACGCAAAAACTATCAACAACATGCAAATCATCTCTAGACAAAAGCCTTTGCTAGAGGCATCTTCACGAAACGAAATATTTGGAAAAATTTGTACTTTCAAATCAAAGACTTTGTCCAGCCAAACTTGCAAAACAAGCAGAAAAGTTATCAAGAAGTACAAATTATATAATGACGCGGTTGAAAGGTTTATTTAAGAAAATTTGATAAAGTGTATTGTAAAAGTTATTTTTCAGAGATAAACATTTTTGTTTTTAGTTAAACAAAGAAATTTCTTCATTCATTATTTTATACAAGACGAAAAAATAAAAACTTGAATGAAAATTTCAACGAAATAACAAAAAATGGATTTCATTGTAAATTTTTATATTCCATGTACAAAATAAATAATTTTTCCCCTAACGCACACAATGCAGACATTGCATGGACACACTCACAAATGCCGAACGACGTACATGCCTTATTAGTCTCTTTTATTTACTTAAAGCCTTAGTCTACAGCATGTACGATGATTATTACGACAAAACCTCATCGTATACAGCTTTAACAAGATGTAGCCGTGAAGTGCGACACGACGAAAAAGAAACAATCAAATAAGTAAGCGACGCCGAATCTGCAATACTCGTTTTTGTAAATTTTTTTGTTTTTCTAATATATACACATATGATATAAATATACACATATGACTGATCGGCTTACTTTGATAAACTTCGCTGACATTCATTCTAGTTTCATTCTAAAACGCTTGTAACTTTTCAACCTGGCGTCTAGCGAGGCGCTTTTTTAAAGTTCTTCGTCTTCGAATAACCAAATGGACATCCGCTCGTATTAAAGTATTGAAAATGAGTATAAGTGAACACAACATGGCTTGATTAAAATCACAAGAAGTTGTCATCTATGGTTACTGTTTAAAAACTGCGAAATGTTTCGTGCACTAGGGCTGCAGCAGTGGAATGAACAAAACGTTTTTTATAGAACTTTTTCCTGTATTAAAAATTTTGAACCGAAAGTTTATATACACATTGCAGTTTCTATATGTATTGAATCTGACAGCTGTTGAGGCACTGATA
Organism: Glossina austeni; assembly: GCA_000688735.1. NCBI lineage: Eukaryota > Metazoa > Arthropoda > Insecta > Diptera > Glossinidae > Glossina > Glossina austeni. The sequence continues at coordinate 123,919 of KK502667.1, forward strand.
GACTCCACATCTTGATCTAAAAAAAACAAGAGAGACTGGATGTCGAAAGCTCTAGCCTTTGATCTCGGCATGAATTTTAATACAAGTCCTACTCATACATAAACCGATAAGTGAACGGCAAGCAATGTTGGAGTAGTTTTCGCTAACCTTTTAGATTTTAGAAATTCAAAGGTTAGGCAAGGTAGATTTGGTTGCACCATCGGACGAACAGATTAAATCAAACACAAAATTGTACGCTAATAAAAAGTGTGTTTCAATCTATCACTCTGTCAGTCTGTGATGTTTGTTCAATTTTCAATCATTTATGCATACGTACAAACGAAACAATAAAATTAACATGTTTTCCATTTTTGTTGGTTGCTACAAATACAGCGATAAAAATACACGCTGCCTACTATTGAAATTGGAAAAATTTTCCCGCAAAACTCACGACCAAACAAATGGTTGACGAAAAAAGAAAGTCCAATTGTGTGCGTTGTGCGATAGTTGCACTTATTACTTGCGTTACGAGTGTGTGTATAACACGTATGGCAATTGAAAATGCAATTAGGAAAATGTTAGTTGGCATTATAGTGCTGTAAACAGACAGACAAGTGCAAGTACACGCTTTTAGGTTGCTTAACTAAAAAAAATATCTTAGTTTTTATATATATATAAACCTATAGGTGTGTGTGTATGTCTTTTTAAATAAGTACTTGTTTATTTAATACAGTGGTTTTTGAGGCACATTTTTCTTTTCTTTAATTCAATCCTGTTTGTGGACCTAGCACGCTGTTTTATACACCTTTTGAAATTTTTTACCAAAATGCTGCTATTAACAAAACGGCACTAACACTTTATCTGAATTAGGGATCTGTTCCGGTTATACCACACATTTAAAATGGCTTACAACGATGTCAACTTTGTTACAATCCTACGGGGCGGTAAAAGAAAGAAAGAGGCGAAAAACCTACCATTGTGTATTTGCAATAACGTAGTAGCTTCCGAAAATTTATCGGTTTAATTAGCTTCATATCGATCGAAAAGGAAAGGGCGTAGTTTAGCATTTGATGCAAAAGCCGATAATTTATCCTTGATAACCTACAGCTTATTCGGTCTTTACTATATTAAGCACAATTTTCGAATTATATTTCAGTTTTATTTGTAAACTTTAAAAACATCCCAATGGCCTAAGAAACGGCACTAAACTGCAACAACGGAAAGTCTAGTCTATTTGAGTCCATTTGCCGGTCAAAAAAGCCAAGGAAAAATGTACTCATAAAACAATATGGGAACGTGGAAGCAGTTATATTATATAGTAATCAGATGAAGCACAAGATAAGAAGGATACGAAATATCTCCTACGAACTATCAGAAATAAACAACTTTAATTTCTGCACAAGTGTTGCTTACTTTTTCATTCTCATCACCTCATGCGCTTGAAATGTTGCTAAAAAATACTTCCAACATACATATGCTCCGCTTTGTTATACGCATGTTTTTGGAGTAATTTAAGAGCAATTCTGTAATGTGAACTGGTTTAATTTATTACTTTAGTCTACCGTTTCGAATCTATACTGAAATTAACTTATATTAAGAGGTCAACCTTTGGCCCGGCACAAAACAAAAATGGCCAATTTTAATTTTGAATTGTAGAAAATCCAAGGCTTCATTTTGTTTTCTGTTCTTATCCAGAGAATGTTGTGGATAGAAAGATTTTGCGACCAATAACAGCCGGAGGTATTAATTTCACACATGCTTTCAGGATCGTGTTGGCTTCTGAAAATCGGACAAACTAGGCTAAAATTATTCGTCTATTTATGTAATCTCCGACCATTACTTCCAAGCTATGATTCAATTAAAACACAAAAAGCTAAATGTGGTTACCAAGTAAAGGTCGTTAGATTCTCATATGAAAATGGATCCGAAATTGTTGAATATAATTCTAGAATAATTTTCATTATTAAATTCTAGAAATTAGAATTTAGTGACCTGCGAAGATCTATCTTGTCAAAGGATATTTATTTGAGAGAGAGTTCGAGTAATTGCCATATAGCATCCAAATTTCACGAATGCATTCCAACAGGCTAATAGACTATTGTTTACTGATTTATTGAGTAATAATGGCCAATTCTTCTTCAAAAAATCCTTCTTTCAAAACATTCCGTTACATAGAGAGTCCTCGTAAAAAGAGTTTGATTCCAATCGTTTCTCAATAAGATTCATCCCTGAGCTAAGATATGTAAATGAAGCAATGTAAAATATCTTCACGATTAAGCAAAAAAAGTCTCGACCGTCGGAGGAATACAAATGCTTTCAGTAATTCAGAAAATGCCCCCAAATCGGTTATTATATAAAAAAGTCGTTACGGGAATTTCATAAATATGCATAAAGTAATACCTCTTTACTAAAAGTAGTGTAGGACAAGATAAAGATGCAAGAGAATTCGGGCAAATTTTATCTAATATGACGATTATTTCTTCCATTGTGTTTATAAATTTTCCCCCATATACTAACGGGAAAAGGTAGGCAATTTTCTGATGTAATAACAGTTGTCAAATTAAACTTTCCCATTTATTTATTTCCGAAGTTTCCAATTTCTTGCCTTTGCCAAAGTTTATTATCATTTCTGGCTTGCTTGCTTAGATGTACAAAAGGTAATTGTATAAAATTGTTAAACAGAGAAATTTCTCAAAAACTTCATAAAAAAGGAACAAAACCAGGTGTAAATAATTGTTTTAAACTATAAGGAAATGATAATCTTCTGTAGGCATCACACAATGTAACACTCGGATATATATATATAGATTATATACATTTTTTATTATTTATATATATATATATATATATAAAATATAAAAAAAAAATATATATATATATATATATATATATATATAGATTATATTGATCGATATTTAAATGTCATCGCAAGATGAATCTAGCTCCCGATGGAAGACCGGTCAACTTCTTAAAATATTCAATATTTCTGGCAAACATAAGATTTATAACTGATGTAAGATATGACCAATGGTTAGTCTTTTCTTCGCGCACTAATAATAATCTATGTAGACAAAGATCTACTTCCCCCAATATAATGACATTGAGCAAGTATATGTTTTTCTTGCAGTCATCTCGATTCGTTGAGTAATTTACTATCAATGAGAGGTTCTGTTCACTGAAAAAAGATTTTCTTCCTTCATATGTTTATTAAACGGTTTTAACCTGTAAGACGGGAATTTTTTCATATTAAGTAAACGCATCATTTTCCAGAGACTCCTTTAAGATTATTTACTTTTCCTTGCATTTGTATTAATTCCATTGAGGATCAATCGGACAGAGCAAGCATTTGCCTTTAGTCTTGTAGTTAAGATTTTCAACGAATGTTTGCTACAACAAACGGCTTCCAGTGACTTGAATATGGTAGTAGTGTGATTGGAAATCAGCAAAATTTTGGAACACACCCGACTCGCTTTCGATCTTTATTAAGCCTTGACACTTAATCCGTTGTGTTAAGCAGGAATTACATGCACCTTATCTTATACGAGGTTATAAGTTTTGGCCTTCGTTCGAGAACTCATTTTTTCGACTCCAAATTACGGATCCAGTGGCTTTAAATGACTTGAAATACTTTCTTCCCTAACTTCTTTATCAACCTTTACCAATATAGACTATAAACTAGAAACTTACAAAAAAAATTCTTAATTTGGCAATTTCCCGCAAACAAAACAAACGCAAACGAAAAAAAGTTCGTTTATCGGCCGGGCTTCGATGTACCGTCTGCGTGTGCATTAATTTGACCTTTACTAACCCGTGACGCGTCATTTGTTTTTTATGTAGTAGAAAGCAGCAGAATGAAGTAGACTTTGTTACTTGTCGTCGATGGGCGTAGATCTGGTGGACTGCATTGCTAATCATATATCGACCCGAAATTTAACTCTAAAAAACTAAACACAACCGAGTTAATTACATAGCGTAAAACCGATTTGCAACGTAACAAAGAATATTTCATATGTTTCTTATAAGCGGTGAATGTCCAAGATTCGTCTTAAAGAGGCATACAATTTTTACGTCGTTTTGTTTTTTATTGTTAATTACAAATCAAGCAAAACATCATTGTCCCGGTACGAACAAAATTACATTTATAGTCATAAACGGTTTGTTTGAATGAGAATAGCGTGGTCTCTTTGATTCGCTAGTGTGGGGGATTTGATCTAATAACTTTGACGATATCAAGCGACAGTGGCCATAACGCGCACACATACATGCACACACGCGCGCACATACATACACATTACATACGTACATATATATGCATATATCTCTGTATATATATATAATGATTTTTTATCATATAGTTCAACACATTTATCGTTTATGATATAACAAGTAAATCCTTTTTAATATATTTAATGAGAAAAAAAATTTTTTTTGCTCTCATCTTTCATTTCTGTCTTTTTTAAGTATTCGGTACATTCTGTAATTATTTTGTAAGCCGCAAATTAAGAGGTATGTGAGGATGTTGTAGAATGAATGCTGTTGTGTGGTATGGTAGTGAATAGCTATTCAGTAACGTTAAAAATACAAAAATTAAATAACAACTAATGTCTTTATAATTGCACTGGCGTAAGATGACTTAAAATTCTTTAGATGTCAGATTAAAATTAAATTTCATTTCTTGCAAAAACCCTATACTCCAGTCGAGTATTTTTCCTTTTTCCGCTTGTGTGCAGTATATTAAATGGGGGAATGCTTTGATCAAAAAGTACCAAAACTGTTTTATAAAAAAAGATTATCTCTTGCAAAATAATTTTTATTTGTCAATCGGACACAAGCCCTTGTAAATACTTTTGTTCCGTCAGGACGCAAAAATGCAAGGATTGAAAAAAATATTGGCGTTGTAGACGAAAATGGTTTTGAAGGTCCAAAATTCACTAACCAGTATTTCGCGGAAAAATTCAGATATATTATAAGATGTGGCTGACAGAAGAAGTGACGCTAAAGGACCATATCGTACAAGATAAATTTAGCATGTACCATTAATTATAAACATACCCCTCTTAATACCACCCTAACTTATGTTTAGCTAACTTCTTAATATGTTGTACTTAATTCTACCCTAAATCAGAAATTTTTTTTCAACGACCGTAAGTCTTATTTGATATAATAATGGTAAAGAGGCCAGCGGTTTTAATGACATATTGGAAGAATTGGAAGCGCATTTGACAAAGCGAATTTGAGAAAACAGTAACGACACTCTCTTAGTCACTTCAGAAAGGGCCATTTTGTTATTAAATAAAATTTCGTGCGCTACGTTCTTGGCAGTAGGACCTATATTGATTTATTTTGGAATGATGAATACCTAAGAAATACTCTTAGACGGTTAACATCTAACGCTATATAGGAGTAAATTTTTACTACGAAACCCGTCAAGAAGTGCTCTTATTAAAAAACTTTTTTCTTAAGATCGCGCCATTAGAAGGGCACCTAAGCAGAACTTTAGAGTTTACTCCGTGATCGCTTGCTTATTTAATTAATTTCTGATACTTTTTGATCGAAGTATGTGTTAAACACTCTTTTTTTCTTTGCTTTAGGAGTTTCGGTAAGTTTATTATTGTAAATATACGAATACATGTATATATATTTTTAGAACGTAATAAAGAAATTAATGTTGATATAATTAAAGTAAAATATTTTAGTATTTTTTATGTGTTTTCTTCTCGGTATGTTATTCTCCAGCACTCTTTTATTCTAACAAACAGTAAAAAGGAAATAAAAAAGTTTTACTGAACAAAAGAAAATGAAAAAACCATAATTAGTTTGTAACCATTGTTATAATCACTGCTTTAAGTACAAAAACAAAATCTGGGAACATTTGCAAAAAATGCAAGAATAGCAACGCAACAACAGTAGCATTAATATCACACAATGATCATCGGGCAAACAGTTCCAAATTATAAGTTACATACATACGGTGGATTACCGAATCAGCAGTAATCTCGTGTACTTGCACTTACATGATACTATGTATACATAGATATATAAGCATATTAATAATATAAAATTAATCCTAGGCTTATCAGAAAGAGAGAGAGAGACACAGAGTGACACAGACAGAGAGACAGAAAAGAAAGAAAGAAAATCGCAGTGCAAACTTTACAAACAATTAAATATGTAACATAAATGTGCAGTGCAACGTTTTCGTAAACAAAGCCTCCTATGGAAAAACAACAACGGACACTTCATGGCAATCAAAGGAAAATTTTAGGTTGAAAAAGTTTAAAACAAATTTTTTCCATGCTAATTTTGACAATAAATTTAAAGCTGACTGCTCGAAATGTTTGCTCCCATGATGTCACTGCTAGGCGTACCAGTCCCCTCAATCCTATCAGGGTTAGCGTCAGTGTCGTTTGTAATCGTTATCAGACCTACTAACGCATTAGCTATGGAGCCTATCGCCCTGCAGCCCTATTTAACACGCCCCCCTCTTCAAACTCAAAGAAGCCGTCCATCTTTAAACATATTTTGTCCTCTATTTTCCTTTCATGATCAATTTGTTTTTTAATCGTCTCCCCGGCCCGCTTAAACCCAATTCATTCGCATATCATAGCTACAATGAAGTGTACGGTAAATCGACTCCCCTGAGGTCGTTTCAGATCAACCCTATCGTTGTGTAAAGCATATTTTACCTTCTCAACGGACACTGCACGGTTCAGTTTCGTGCTCAGTCTACCAGCTAGTTCCTCGTATTGGCCTTTAATCGGCCCCCCCCGATAACGCCACAAGTTGGGGTATTCCCGTAGTAGCTTACTTAGAACATCATGCATATGGATTTCTACATATCTATTGGCCATAGTATACCTATTGCGCAACGAGAAATTTTAAACAGATTGCAAATAAAGACATATCGGGGAAAAAATTTTATTTAAGCATCATATCATATATGTAATAAAACCAAAAATATTTGAAAAGAACTTTTTCTATTTTGGTTGATATTTTACTGCTCATTTAATAAGAAGGATACTCCACGTCCGCCGTACCCTCAAATGAGGTACGCTCGTCAAGATTTAGCTGCGCTATTCTTCAAATTAATCAAAAAAAAAAAAAAAAATCAACTGACGTACATATTCAAAGCTTCCAAAAAGTATATCGTGTAAGGACGAGCTCACAGCTCAGCAATGACAATGATTTTGTTCTATGAAAATGAATAACTCAGAAACGAAATGAAAAACTCAGAAAATGCTCCCCGCAACATTTTATTTTGTTTATTTTATTTGTTTCCATGCACGCGTTTCATCCTGCTGTATGGAATTTTTTACAAAAAACTCCGATTTATGTGAATGGATGCATATTTATTTATTTATTTAAACACTATCCAATAATTCCTTTAATGTGTTTTGACCGACAAGTCACCGGTATATCTTCAGCGTTAATTTCATCGTTCCCATTGGGACTTGGGTGATTGGTGTATGTAGCACATTAAATATGGAAAAGTAAGTTATATCGCCAAATTTAATTCGAGGGCAATAGTGGAATGTTGCTGTCCTAGGGGAACTGTGATAGAACAAAACTCCATCACCTCTCAAAACTTCTTTCAGTGTGCGCTTCATCTTAAAGTATAACATTTTGAGAAAAAATGTTTCACAGCTATAATGGTATGCAAAACAATGTTTATTAAGGGTTACAACGACTCAAACAAAAGCAAACGCGTAAGTACCTACAAGTTGGCCGAATAATTTTTGCTATTTTCATAATTGAGAGATTTTTTGCAACATGAATAGTCAAAAAGTTCCACGCAGAGACCCACCTCTTATCTCTTAAGTCTTATTGTCCGATTATACAGAAGAATTTGTAAATATATCTATGTTGAGTTAATTCCACAATTTTCACCATTTATTAGAAAAATTTATATAACGAACTTGAAACGATTTTCTTCTCTTCTTTATATAGCTGATTTTTTAACAGATGAGTCTAGTGTTTTTTGACCTCATTCTCGTCCGGAAATTCTGGTACAAGTGTTTTTATTAGAAGATTACTGATGGATATACTGAAAATATTAACAATCGTCGCGTTTACTAAGGTCGTTGTTATCGTACCCAACAGAGTTTGTTTTGAAAGAAATAGCACAGTCATAGTCCTTACTCACATTCGTGCACTCCAATATTTTCGGATGTGGGCGAATACTTCCCTTCGACTACGTATCGTTATACTCAAAATAAAAAGGTGCTTCACTTATAACTCAATTATACGATGTACAATTTTTATCTACCACTACCGTTCCTCGATAGTTGGAAGTAGAAATATATCTTCTAAAATTAGAAAAATTTTGTTAAATCCTCCTCCCGTTTCTCTTTTCTGTGGCATTGTAAGACATTAAACATTTTGGTCAAAATAACAAGCAGATCTGATACAAGTACTAATTGGTTGAATGGTGTTGCTTTCCTTTTCTTGATGTCGATTTTGTTACTTTCTAGGCTTGGCCAACGTACATAAGTTATTGAAAATGAAAAGAAAAGCGTTGTTACTTGCTTTTGCTTCATATTTTTCAAATGTTTCCAACAACGTTCTCTCCTTTCAACAACTGAACAACAAAAACAATAACAACAGCGATTACCTTAAGATTTCCTTTTTGCATACGGCACCTGTTCACAACCAGCCATATAATCATAACTAACAATTATTTGCTGCAGTCTGCTGCAGCGGTACATACCGATACCGACATGCAGATACACAAATGTTGTAAAGCAAAAAAAAGCTGATTACGCTTGAGGCATTACCGTTGGATTTTTTCTTTCCTTCTGCAATAAGTTAAGTGATTCTAATGATGCCATATTAATTCTGTCGTTTTTATTTTTTACAGTTTTTCTTTCATTTATTTTTTTATTAAATGCCGCTCGATATTGCTTAACAGTATATATAGACCGGCAAAAAAAAACTTTTAGCAAATATTTTAGTTCAAATTAAAGTTTATGTTAACTTTTCGAGTTATTATATTCAAATAACATAAAACTGGAAAATTGTTGTCTTTTATTAAGGAAATGCTTGTAAATAAACTTCCGTAAGAGTTCGCTTTTGTTTATTCAACTATTTACAAGAGGTGTACTGAGTTTGATAAGCGTAGAAATATGCATGGGGAAATTCATATAAATCAAGTAAATAATATTAAGAATGTGAGAAGCCAGTCTGTCTACTGAAATTTTGACTACTTCCTGGAAGCTTCGCTCGCGAAAGGCTTAATAACTTTGGCGAGTGGCTTGTACGCAGATACATGTTAAGCATTGCATTATGTCGCTCAGTCCGTCAGTCTGCAAAAAATATGGCAAACTTTTTAAAGCTGGCAAAAAAACTTAAGTTTTGCTCATTAATTTTGTTTTGGTTTTTTCATTGCATTCATTGGGTCTAAATGTGTTGCTTTCTGTGGGTGTCTTGAAATTATGCTTAACGTGTCGAACGGTGTATATGTACAATAACTTAGTTGTAAAAGGTAGTTGGAACCAAAAACAAAATATTAACCAAAATTAATTCTTTTGATTTGACCTTGACTGCAAATAACCACGTCGTCAGTTGACGCTATTGCTTCAGCGAAAGGGGAAGTCTTTCAATTAAAACAAAGAACTTTCGCTGAGTTTGTAATTTCGCCTTCGGAAAGGGGAAAAAACTCTGTAGATGCAACATCCGTCCATCAACTGCTTTTCTTAAGAATTATTTCCCTGCAAACGCCTTGTGATATCTACGTGCTTATTAGGATGGTCTTCGGAAAAGACAAGTTGCTTGGTTAATTGATTTCCGCTGTTTTTCAGGATTCAAGATACACTAATAATGAGCATAAAAACCGATGTTCCTGATATAATCTTCCTCTTATTAAGACTGATGTGATGTGCTTCATTCCGAAAACTTTATATGGTTAAGAGCCGATCGGAAATGTCCCAAGCTTACTTAAAAGTCCACTTATCTTGCAAAGGTAATACTTAATGTCTCGACACCTAGTCTTTCGGTGCTTTTTGTTACATCTTTCTGAGTAGTATTCCTGTGCTTGTGTTTTTGCTTTCAAACTTTTTATATATTTAGACACAACAACAAAAACATTATAGTGACATGTAAACTTAAAATATTCCGTAAATTAATTTAATAAATACGTGCCATCTTAGATTGTTTATAAGGGATAAGTTTATTAGAGTGCAATTCAAACAATTATATAAATTCTTTTCTCAATGATTTATAATATCTAGTAAAAACGAAAGATTCGTAAAAAACAGCGCAAACTTGATTTCATTGCAACCTAGTCATAATATGCTAACACATATACTCTTTGAATATTCTGAAGAATCTTGTGAGTATAATTGAATTTTATTACCTTTGCAATTATAATTCACACCTTGTTACCTTTATTTATAAAACCATGCAAATCACCTTTATTTTCTATATATTAATGTAGGCATGCATCTTCCGCTGGTGTTATAACGTCGTACTACGAGCTGTTTATTAAAATATGCCACACTTTGCAACGAATGTATTTAAATAAGAAATATGAATAATATGAACAGCTTGCAGAAAAGTTTCGATGCCCACCATCTTAAGCAAATACTTAAAAGTCGTCGGCTTACCGCTAACATTTGCAAATTAGAATCAAGTTAAAGATTAGTAAATATTTGATTTTAAGTTATTTTCGAGAATGTTTCAACGTGTTTGTTATTGTGAGTGGATATCCCACATTTTTATATCTGGTACAAAAACATAGAAGACATCCGAAAAAATAAATGGACATGCCTAACATAGATCAACGAGGACTCAAGCATATTAGCACTTCTGAGGAGTTACTGATAAGCATTTCTGGCTGGTATAAGCAAAATAAGAAAAGCAATGTATACTCATCCTTTGTTGGTGGGTATAACAACTGCCTCTGTCTACGCTTATGTGGTAGAGATGCAGCATAGTCACTATTAAATATTTTAAAACATCTAATCAAATAAGACACATGCGTGCACATAGATACACGCATACAAACCCTTCGACAAATATAAACTTTTAGAAAATTACATACAAACATGTAAATATCAATATTGCCATTGTTGTGATTCTACCTGCAAGTTGTTGTTTTTTGTTGTAGTTTTTGTTGTTATATGTGATTCTTCATTTTTTTCTTTATTTTCTGAAACTCAAATTATTTCTCTATTAAAGACATAAATGCATTGCCGGTTTGAATTGCAAGCTAATACGCACGTATACATTTACACATGTACATATATACATGCTCATTCAGTGCAGCGTTGGCAGCAACTTTTGTGGCAAGACCTCACGCGCTAGTAAACGAAAAGTCGAGAAAACAACAACAGAAATCTTATGGAATAGATCTGAATATTCTACATTTTCATCTCTACTAACAGCGATGGCAGCAACAGCACCACATTCAAACACTTTCTGTTGTATTGACGATGATGGGTAAATGGGTACAACTTAATTAGCAGGTTACGAAATTGTTTTCTTAGAATTTATTTGTTGTTGCCACGAAAGTGAGAAACAATAACAAAAATATAAAGAAAAAGACGCGCAAAACAAGAAAACAGAAAAGAGATATCGCTATGAATATATGTTGTCAGTCAGGGGCCTTTGACTTATTTAGTACTTAAGACACATCATATTGTATGCGCTATTTGAATTTATTGCTAAACTTTATGCCGCTAATTAAGGGCTCAAATGCTTGGGCATGAACATAGAATTCGCCATCAGCAATAACAACAAAGACAGTGGCTTCTATAGTGCAATGCTGCTGCAACAATTTCTGTTTTGCTGCCATGACGGCAACGGCATTTTTTGATGCTTTCGAGTGTTGGCAAATGTAAGGCCGACAGTGTTTGGTATTTTATACTTTTTTGCTTTCGCTTTTGTTTTTTCCTTTTTTTTCAATTTCAGATCGACGGCCATTCAAATATAAATTGCTAGTAATGTTATTCAGGTGCGTGCATGCACCGCGGTGTGTGTTTGTCGGCTTACACCATTATTTTACATTAGAAAAGTTTACATTATGCAATCATGGACTCATTCATTTTTGAATCACGTATGTGAGCGCGTATGTATGGCCTTTATGGTAAATTGCGTTTGCTCGCTATGCTGGGAATTCTAATAATAATACCAAGCTGAACTTATGAAAAGGGCATTGCTCTATTGGAAGGAGATACTTTGCGCATGTTTAATGGTGAAAAGAAAAATCAATGACTTTTCGTGCATAAAATAAAAATTTTAGAAAAGTCAAGAACCGTACTGTTTCCTTATTTTAATCATCATCATGCAGCAGCTCTACAATCAATTAAAATTATACGTTATGCAATCATGAGTTCTCATATGGCTGTCAGCAAAGGACGAAACCCGTCAATTGCAAAGCCCTTCTTTGGATCACCCAAAGAACTCAATATTCACAGCTGAATGTCTGAAAGTTATTATTTTTCTTTGGAAGTTCTTATAGTATATGCGATAGTATGTAGTGACAAACAGTTTTAAAGGTTCTTTTGATTTCTTGTTTAATTTAAATTCTCTTTATTATTCTTATTACTTATTAATATGAATTTTTGTTCACTTCTTCTGATCCACCTGAAGTGTGGTCAGTAGCTTATATAATAAATTATTATATGCTAACTTAAGCAATTGATATAATTAAAGTAGGTTATTACAATAATGATAGCGTAAGCAATTAATACGATTAAACTATGTTATTACTAGAATTACGACTAAGTGGGTTACAACTAAATTAGGCTATCTTAACTAGGATAGGTGTCATATTATGTTAAAATATGAACTTAGCATAAATTGTTAATCATGGTACCGCGCGACAGATCGATAATGCTACAAGTAAATCTGCCCTACTTGCTTCGCAATCATTCCGCATCGCGCAGGTAAGACTCATCCATAAGTCCTGGGGATGAGACTTTTATTATACAATCTACAATTTGAGGTCCTTACTCACTGTCAATTTAATATGCATACCTAATATCATAAGCATATACGCACATTTTTAAAGAAAAAAAGGAAAAGAACAAATGCAAAAAAGAAAACTTTATAATAAATAAATAATACGAATAATCAGTAAATAAACAAATAATAAATAAAAAAATTTATGAAAAATCTAAAGTATTCATCGAAATCGAAAAAAAAAACATAGCGGGCGTAGGAACACGTAGAAAGTAACAAACAATGTCAATAAAATAATAAAAGATTTAAGCAATAGGAGATAGCCCAAGTTGGCCATCGATTTTATGAAGGCACGAATAAAGAGCTTCACGATGACACTGAGCCTTTTCGAATAAGACAGGGTAATTTATATTCTGTTAACTCACTGCATACCTTCCTTTGAAGAAGAAGAACAAGAAAAGATTAATTTTGGAAACATCTGTCGACGTCCTCGTGGTCGTATCATTTCTAAATACCTTTTTCTAAACAATTTAATATAGTAATTAATTGAATAATTAAATTTCTTTACTTAATTCAAATTGTTCTAATTAATTAATTTCGCAACCAATCACAAACCAACTAAAAACATCGAACTCAGCTAAAGAGCACCTTAACAGGACAGAAGAATTTGATTATAGAAACAGCAAACTATATCCAGACACTGTAGTAAACAAATTTTATAAATTTTATTGGTAAATCTAACGAAAGTGAAGTAGTACAGAAATGCTACTTAGTTGGTTTTTGATTGTGTATTTATTAAGCTATCAAAAACAGGAAACAAAATTTGAATTCATTGCTTTTAAATTAAATCACACTAAAAAAGCTTCAACTAAGGCACAGCCCAAACTCGGACGGAGTCAATGATTTGTTATTTTGCTTGAAGTGCCGCGTTCTTTATAATCATTTTAAGCCTGTTTGGTATGGATTCAACTAGTTTTTTGCAATAGCCAAGTGGAATCGTTTTCTATTCTTGCTTTTCTTTTTGCTGCTTTGTTGAAAACGGTGAGCTCTTGAACCTTTTTATTGAGGTAATCTCACAAATTTTCTATTAGTCTTATCTCAGTTCTCTGAGGCGATGTTTCTGAGACGTGGAGGATACCCAGCTGTCCAGCAGCTAAGATCGCTTCAAAGCCAACAAAACGCTGCAAAACAATCCAAAATGTCTCTTGGACTAACCCATGACTTTTTGCGCTTGGTATTATCGTAATAAACCCATTTTCCTCGCCAGTCGCAACATGCCGCACAAAACTTTTCTTATTTTGCCTGACAAGGAATGAAACTGCGATATTGAAACGGATCGATATGACATTTTCAGGCAGTTCGTATGGTAGCCATTTTCCTTACTTCTGAACCTTTCCATGAAAACCTGAAAACATTTGATATCTTAGCTACTAAACTGTTGATTTATTAACTGCTAAACTGTTCAGCTGAATTCTCGTCCAGCAAGTCTTGTAATTCAATATCTTCTACTTTTTTGGTTCTCTAGGCCGCTATTTTTCATTGACAACCAAGACCGACAATTGGGATATGTTCAGCATAAGCTTCTAAAAGTTTGGAAAAAAAAGGAAACGTATAAACGGGCAGTGAAATTGAAAATATATGAAAAAACGAACACGCAACAGCAAGGACAGGCGTTTGTGATCCCATAGCAAATGCTATAAACTAAACTACCGCAAAGTGGTCGCCGTAAAACCGCTACGCATAATAAGGCGAATTGGCAGTGACAACTTTGCCGCATGGCCTTTATAAGAGATTCCAACGAAATAGCAAGCGTTCACGGACAATTATGAGTGAAAAAATAAGTAAAAAAGGGGAAAAATTAAAGAAAAGTGCTGAAAGGCCATCAAATTTAACAAAGCCGAGAAAAATATTCAAAAGTTCAAAACCAAAAGTACCATAAAAAAATAATAAAAAAAAAAAGATAAAAGGGAATTATATTAAAGAAAACAGAAATTAATCAAAAGGAGAACAGTGACTCTGAATAATAAATGACGTTCATCATTGTGCTCATATTGATAAGCAAACGAAAATAAACGCATAAAGATTACCCAATTGTTTATAGGAGGAGTTTAAAAAAAAAAAAGTTTTGAAATAAGAACACAATCTGCGTGTTTTTATGTGCAAATACACATAATATTAATACATCAACGCACGCTTGAACAGGAACGTGAGAATAATTTAGTAGAATGTGGAAAAGGATCAGAGAGTCAATACAAGATCGACAAGTGAAGGAGGAAAACAGGGAAAATTTGAAAGGACTGCAATTAAAATATTATCCTAACGAAAAAAGTGAATATCATTGTTGGAGGTTTCATTTGTTGCGCCCACCGTTGTGCGAGCCTTACGAGACCTTTTGGATCAAACAATGCGTTAAATTCTGAAAATATATACAATAACTAACTTAAAAAAAAAAGAACCCTATTAACGATCCCTTGTTTGCAGGTCTTGGAAAGAAGAACATCAAATACCAACACCACCAGCACCAGCAATATAGCGAGCGTACCACCATCCCAAACGACGCAAATTGCAAGTGGAACCAAGTTAGTGACTAAACAGTGAGTGTGTGCATGCTCTACAACACCAGGTACTTAAGCCAATTTTCTTCTTGCCAATGCTTAAGGGGTTCGGCGTGCAACCACTCATATCCATTACTTGTATAGGTTCGTTAGTTAAGGCATGAATTCACATCGGTGTTGTTTAAGTCACAGGACTTCAAATGTTCTAGTAATAAACAGCGGAAACCGCTACCATTTAGAGAAACGTGACGCTTTTACCTAAGTTTATTATCCCCGTCGTTCAACGAATTCTAGGGAAAGTTACTTTTTTAAATAACCAACCAATCGACGCAAAATAATAGCACCATAAAAGTAATACATGCAATAATCCGAGTAAAGCTAGTAGAATAGGAACGCTCAAGTGAAAAGGAAATATTTCAATTGTGAAATGCGTGAAATAAGAAGTAAATAATAATTGCTAAAAGTGAAATTCATTACGAAAATATAAAAATGGTTCGTATTATGTTGCTATTATTTTCGTAAGTAATATGTATGAGTGTTCATGGGCACAATATATAGGATTTTAGCCGTTGCAACCAAATTTCTAAACGATCGATTTAGTTGGAATAGAGGTGATAGAAAAACTCAGAAAAAAAAACAAAATTTCTCGTATATAAGCCCTGCGCAATTTATCAGCTGCAACGCAACAGCAAAACAAAATTACGTTCCGCACAGCGCAAATCATCTAAATCCGTCGCAAAAAAAGAACGCAAATTTTGCGGCCAACGACCCTGGAATTGGTCAAAACAAAAAAGTAATAATAATAATAATAAAGAGAGGGAAGCGAAGTTTGCATAATATTTCGTATTAAAGTTATTGCATAGTCCTCGAAAGTACACAGTAGTGTTCCTTGGGTTTTGGGTCAATATACCGACAAACGTCGACGTTTAACATTTCGCCTCTGTGGGTGCCATGCATGTGTAAAGTAAATGTAGAAACAAGAGATAGAGAGAGAAATCAAAAATAAAATAAAAAATTTCAAATTAGCGGATTTTAAAATCACATAACTGCGTTACACAAGATCTTATTATATCAATGTTTTTGTAACTTTGTCTGATTATCAAATTTACTTTGTCATAGCAGTGAGGAAAGAAAAAATTAAAATTTAACGAGCGATAGCGAAGTACTTTCCCCTCCAATAAAATTAAATCACACTTGCCAAACAAGATAATTTTGAAAACATAGCGTCCCATAGTTTCCTTTTGGAAGAATTCCCGGTCAAAAATTTAGGAAGTGTAGCGGGCGAATGGCTTACATTTCCAGGTTAGAAGGTTTCTTATAAGCCGAAGGTTTCACACACCTTTGTACCGTAGGGATAACCGAAGTCACCCTCCTTAAAATTAAATTTCGACAATCTGCGGACTACTTGGAAAACCCTGCCGTTGTAAAAACAAAGTTAAAATAAGTCCGGTAGCTATTTACAAAATCTCAGAAAACAAATATAAAAGTAAAAAATTCAAAATTAGCGAATTTGAAAATCACCCAAGATCTTATCTGTACAAGATCTTATTACACTCTCGTCATTTTCCATAACGTGTATCAATATTTTTATAATTTCTTCTGATTCTGATCAGATTAACTTTGTCATAGCATTTAGGAAAAAAATATTGCTCGTAACTATTTCTTGCAAATTAGGGACAAATACCCTTAAAAGAAAACGCACATACGCATGCACATATCACTAGCGTGGTGATTGATTTCAAATAAAAGAATTTTGAAAAAAATATAAATACACATAATCAATTCGGTGAATGCACGAAAGGAAAGTCGATAGTAATACAATAAACCAAATTACACAAAGTTTACTTTGATGAAATAGGGCCAATAAACAAATATAAAGCATAAATAAAACTCATTTAATAAATTCAATATAGCTAAGAAAGAAATTCGAGCTTTAGTTTGCTACGTTCTAAATTTTCTCGTTCTCTCGGAACACTTATTTGTTTGCCTCCAAATGGCAATGGAAAATTTTAATCCACGAAATATCACAAAGTTTGAAAATTTCACGAAAAAGAAGTCACACGGAACATTAGTAAAGTTTTAATCAATCTATTACTAATTTAGATTCGTTTTCTTATGTGACGAATAGCAAGAAACAAATAATTGTAGATCACCAGTTTACTCCTTAATTCCGTATTCGTCTCGAGCCCTGAAAATTTCAAATTGATAAATTCTTGCGGTTCGCACAAAGATCAAAACCAACAAATAAAAATTGTCAAAAATTGCTAAGCTGCTAACCCTTCTTGTGGAATTTGTAAAGGCGAAAAAAAAACAGGAAAAAAAAACAATAACAAAATATTCAGAGTGCCCAGGGAAATTATTACATTGCGTACCTCTTTATTACTAATTGTAGTTAAGCCCGCACCACGAACCACGTGCGAAGTTCGACATGCAACTACCAGACGTGAAAGCCACCGAATCTTCCCCACCCGATCACGAGATGAACGCCGGCGACAACGCCCCGTGGGAGGCCCCGACACCTGACGTCCAACACGAGCAGCTCAGCGTCGGCTACGACAACGGAGGAATGTGAGACCCCCGATACCACCGAAACCAATAACTCGGATGAACAAGCGGCGCTAGTTAGGCTAGTATAGGCTCATCTACAACTTAAGCCGAGAATGGAGGGTCATCGAGTTGCCCTGGCTTACACCCGCTATGCGGGACTCTCGCCGCACCGCGTGCACTCCCACGAGCGGTCTATCTAAGCAGAAACCCTGTTCGCTGCTGTGATCCAGTCGCGAATCACGGATCTGCCGACAAAAGTCCGACTGAATGCGGCCGGACTGATTACCCGGACTGTGCCCGGATCGATGAAGAGCTTCATCAGCCACCGAGGGTAGTGAGCAGCTCAACGGGACGGCCCTCGCCGCACCTGGAGCCACTAAGCACCCACTCCACCGAAGCCACCTCCGCCAACGGGCTACTTTAGAAGGCGAATCATTAGTCGTCGCAATAACACCACCATCTTAACATCGTTAGCGTGAACCGCAACTATTACCACAACAACAGCAGCACATCACAGTTTCTATGGCTCATCAGGAACAACGACAAGAGCTATAATAATCTCAACATCGTTAGCGTTAACACTAATCATTACCAGAACAACGTGCTCTTTAAATTTCCCAAACACAGCAAGATCGCATCAGCACTGATGAGGCCACGCCATATGCCAAGACAACACCCACATCATAATAACATCATCAACGACTACGGTTTAGTTTCTTAAACTATCATAACAACAGTACCACAACAACTACAATGAGTTCAAAAACAAGAACTACGACAGCAACGACAATAATTACCGGCCCAACAAATCGGGTGCTGAGCATAACAGCAAAAGCATGCACTATCTGAACCGGTGCCACCCCACTTTTAAATAATGGAACCACAGGCCTGATAGAAAGGTTACAGATTAGCGACAACAAAAGTCATCCACAGCCAAGGGTATGTCACCCAATCGCGAGCCCCTAGTGGCCAGCGTTGACACAACTCGCACCTCCCTGACTAACGGTTCGGCGACTCAACGGCGTATAGCCAAAGGTACACGAGAGATGAGGGGACCACCGACCAACGATCCGACACTCCGATGCCGGAAAGCCGAAGATAGCCGAGTGTCAGTAGGACAGTCCAGGAGTCCAGTAGGAGTGCAGAACTTTCCGCAGGATACCAGAAGAAAAAAAAAAAGAGAAAAGGATTCAACTTAAACAATATATTTTTAACTTATGAGAATAGCTTTCATTATGTTCAAGTAAAAGTTAAAACAATTGTGTGAAAAAAAGGGAGAAAGGAAAAAGAAATCTACTCATCTCATGTGTGTGAAGTAAAATAAAAGAGCTGATTGTGGTCGATATGGAATATGTGCGCATTTGGATATGTAATAGTATTTTCCTTGGCTTTAACTACCTTTTTTAAATTATTTTATTAATTCTATTTACAACAAATAATAAAAAAAAAAAATAACAAAAAAAAAAGCAAAAATTCTATTCGGTTTTTATGATCTACAAATTCAATTGAAAATACCTTGAACGAAAAAAGTGTCTTTTATATTGGTAACCAAGAAACCACCAATATTAAGCAAAATTTTTTTGAAAAAAATCAACAAATAAATGAGATACCATTGGAACAGAGAAAAAAAAAGGAAAGCGAAAAGTCCAGAAAGTCCATGAGTGAAAAAAAAGGGAAAGTTTTCTCGGGAAGAACAGGCATAAGTATCCCTATGGCATAATGATGTTTGTTGAAAAAAAAAAAAAAACAAAAACGAAAAAAAAAGAAAAAGAAAAAGAAAAATACAAAAAGAAAAGGAATGTGCATTGTATAAAAATCAAAATTTACTGGATCGTAATTGTTAAAGAAGTACCCCTTTTTGTTATCTACGTAATAGTCATAGGCGTGCGTTTTGAAGAATATATTTTTTTGTAAAAGAAAAAAAAAACACGAAAATACAAACGTAGAACAAAAGAAAGGTAAAAAGTCCTTGTAATTAATTTTAACTAAAATTGCACCTATTAATTGACTTGTGAAATAAAAGAGAGGTAACGAAAAGAATAAAACGTTTTCTTATTACTGTGCCGTCGACTTCGTGAGAACTGCTTTCGTATCCAGTGAAAAGAGAGTTGAAGTGCAAATCAGATCGATGCCTTCGCGTGGCTTTTGATCAATTGCGCAACAACCAGTTGGAGGTACATCAGCTTACAACCCGTGCAGTGACGCTATGGTGACGTCTGCTTTGTAAAACCTCAGCAACCTGAGCAACCATCAGGGGTCCCCCGCTAAGGTACTGCATCGTTAGCTGACGCTCCGTCTCTCAGGTATTATCGGTATTATTGTTGCTATTGCTATTATTACTATTCAAATGAGGAAAATATAAAGGGAATGTGGCACTAAGTAGGATACGCCACTGCTGAAGCGGAGGCCATGAGTGGGGATGGGTGCATGAGCGGGTGATGGTAGGGATACTTTGGGACAGTTACTAACGGACTGGAGATGGACTAACGGACGACGTACCGGACAGACCATGTTATAAAGGCATTTAAAAGAAGAAAAAAAAGAAAAAAAAAAACGAAAAAATCGGATTTATTGTCATAATATAACTTTTTTTAGTTTTAATCTTTTTTTTTTTTGCGTTTTTGCAATGTGGCACGACGGGCTGAGGGCAACCGCTCTACCGGCCTAGAGCTAGCTAGCCGCATTACAAACTTATTCTAGAAAAGTTTGAGATGATGAAAGATGAATACAGAACAGATTTAACCGAGTTTTAATAAACGCAAAAAAAGAAGCGTTCGTTGTTGCAGTTTTTAGTGTGTCGACCGATTTTTAAGATAAGGCCCCCAACACTTTGATAAATCGTAGAGACTAAAACTAAGGATTAACTTGCATTTATTTTGCATGCTTTAGGTAGCCGCTCCCTATGTGTAAATTTTTGCGCTAAAAAATCGCGTGGCCACAATTTCCTTTTAAGTAAGGTTTTCGGTGATATGGCTCGAAGTTGGCAGGCGCTAACTATTTAGGTGCTAAGTAATCTTTAATATCATCCATTGAAGTTTCAAAAGCTTATCTAGAGATAAATACAGCTTTCCGAGAAGGCCTAAAAGGCTGTAATTTTTTTTTTTTTTTTTTGTAAATGACCAGTAATTCAGGCGATGTCCCCTATTCGTCTAATATGGATCGGAAAGAAGTGAGGAAAGAGAATGAGAAAGGGCAAGTGGCAGACGATGTCTACTGAGTATGTGGCCAGTAGGTAAGTGTTACGCTTTTGCCGACGCTCGCACGATTGAGATTTGAACTGGCGAACAGCGCCTTGATAGTCGCGATTCCTATCTACTCAGCTGCTCACACGAAGAATGGAAGTAGAGTATCGAGCTGGATTCTCGGAATTGCATTGCTTTTGTGGTCATGTTGATCACGATGAGGGTCGTAAAACGAGCTTAACATTTTGCAAAGAAGAGCGAGAGAGAGGTGTCATAAGTATCACACTTGTGATTGACCAACGTATCAGAAACAAAAGGTATAAAAACTTTTCCCATCTCCATTTACGTTGGGTTCCTTTTTTTTTCGTTGCTAAGTGCAACTGGCCACACGTTGGGCACCGTTTTGTCACACTGATGATTGGGTAGAGCTATATGGTTTTGCCTAACTATGCTCAGTTGCATGTATGACATAGTTTTTCTTAAAAAACTATTTTTACTCACAGGACGTAACCATAAATATGCTGTAAGTCCGTCTGTAATGCCCGTTGTCTGTACTGCTCCCTATCCGTCAGTCCATTCTTTGTCCGTTAGTCGGTATTCCGTGTCACTTACTC
Source organism: Glossina austeni (assembly GCA_000688735.1). NCBI lineage: Eukaryota > Metazoa > Arthropoda > Insecta > Diptera > Glossinidae > Glossina > Glossina austeni. The sequence continues at coordinate 145,696 of KK502667.1, forward strand.
TCACCCATACGTACACCCACGCACACCCTGTCTCAGCGGTACTAAACTCGGAATTAGATACTACGCAATTATCTGTTACTCAACTATACTATACTCTACTTATATGTGTAGCTCCCTTTGTCCCCACCAACTTGCGTTGATGTTCTTCTTCTAATTGATGGAACATTGATAGCACTCCACAGTCCGAACAAGATAGCAATGAAAGCGTGACGATGAAAAATCGTTGGATATTTTCGGCATACAGGGCTTGCAACAAATTCGCTATACCTCTGTGAGCTTCTTGGTGACTGCAAGTTTATTATGCATACCTCATATGATGCAACAACGGCGACTGTTTACCTAGCACTACATAGTATGCAAGGGAAGTTAGGTTTATCCACTTAAAGCAATAACAGCAGGTGAACCATTACGAACGGCATAAAAACTCGCCATGTTGTTTAGTTTATGAATTGAGATAAATGCCAATATACAAAACTGTAGGTTTGCTTAAGTTAATCATTACTACCATTATTTGTCTATTTCGTTTTTCTCATATTTATTAAAAGCATTAAACATCCATTTTTGCTATTGATTTGCAGTTGCAGTTTCTTGGTTTTGTACATTTTATTTCACAAAATTTCGTATTGAATTCTCTTATTTCCCTTCTCTTTTATAGAATTAACTTTTACATATTTTTCCCTTTTTTTTGCAGACAACCAAATTCCTTAGCTTGAGACCCCTTATTCATAAATCTTGTTATAATTATTTCATTAAGTTACTGATGCTTTAAAAATCTTACCTGCGCCTTAACGTGTCGTTAACAGAGACAGCAAAAGCATTCTTTTTTTTTGCAAATTCCTTATGAGATTCGTTTAATTTGCACAGAGTTCTTTCTGCAAAGCTTATGTTTCAATTTGTCTTTGCAATCAGCACAGACTATATACAACTACATGTGTATGTGACCACATAACGCCAGTGGTTCACTCATTATCACATGGAATACAAGGGGATTTAAGCTTATTCAAATAACACAACAACAACAGCTGAATAGTTATGGAAGAAAGAATTCTCGCAACGTTGATTAGTTTATGAATTTTGTGTTTTACAGATTAAATGTCAACACCAAAATATGGCCTTATTCAAGTTCATTATTATTATTACTATTATTTAGCTATTTGTTTGTTTTTCTTCTTTTACTTATTAACAGCTTACACATTTATTATTCCGGGCAACGTGCATTTTTACTTTTCGATCATATATGTCATAGACAGGTTTTTATTTATTTTGTATAATAGCTGCAAACGAATCTTGTTTTGCAATAACTAATACAAGCGCAAAAAATATTTTCACAAATGGAACGAAAATAATTGCACAAAAACTAGAGGACAATAGCAATCAATTAAAATAAAAGCTCAACGCTTTCATACATTTTCTTCTCCATGACACTTTAAGCATTTTTTTGTATAGAGTTCGTTTTGTTTGACGCGCACTTTAGAGAACGTCTGGTTTCCATGATTTCCTATCACCAACTCCCCAAACCTCTTGGTAATTATGCCGCTTAGCACTCTTTTCTCAAAAAAAAAAAAAAGATCGAACATTCGAGAAAACAACATTCTCTTGTTAAACAGACGGACTTTGGACTTTTTCTCTTTTCATAATTCTCTCTCCCCTAATAGCGCTCTGTATAGAGAGAGTGAGAGTTATGAACAGAGGTTATCCATAATGGTAGACCGCTATTACGATTATACATACTCTGTTGGGATAGAGTAGTTGCCAAAGCAGACCGAGGGAACCCCTACACCTCAAATGTACGGACGTTACTGCTCAGACCCATCGATGTAGCTAGCGATATGGAATGTGTACGTCAAGTACGGGGACCGACTAACGTGTGGCTTGCCTGAATTTATGCGTCTTATGTACTACCGACTGAGCTAACCGGGCCGTACTAATTTGAAGGCACATGGAAGGGTCTCAAAAGGAAAACATATCTATCGCGTGGTAGACACATAACTTCTTTCCTTAGACTAATCCGTCCGACACGCAGATGTCTGGAAGGTGGTTCTCATTCTCTTTGACAGTACACTTTAACTGGTTGTACTCTTCGGAGATAAAGTGCGTAGATTTTAAGTCGACCTCGAGGTAGCGGTCGTTACTTTCTAGTATCTCGTTCAAATCCATACGTAAGAGCGTGTCAGGGACAATATGCTCACTTCCTTGTATGCGAACGCTTGTAGCTTGAGACTCCATCTAGCTACTCTTCCAGACAGTTCTTTCTGCATTGCAAGTGGCTGCTTTGGACGTTTGCTATAATCCAAAACCTTTAAGAAGAATGTTCGACCTCTTCAAACAATGACTAGTATTTAATTAATTTATGCCCGAATGATTTCAACTCTTTTGAGGTAAAATTCGGTAGAAGTCGGCGTTTCTTCTCCTGCAATCTAGGTACGACCAGGATAGTCCCCTTAGAAAGACCAACAACCAATTCGACTTTTCCATAAAGGCTTTCATTCTTAACTTAGCAGTACCCGTAACACATGTATTCTATCTAACCATATTCAAAAATGTATGTCACGTGCTTATTGTTTCCTGATTAAATGGTACACTTTGGCAAATCAATAGAAAGTAAAGTAAAGATGATAAAATAACGTACGCAAGGCCAAAAGAAAATGAAAAACCACTAAAGATGCTACATTTTGTTTGGGCCGGTGAGTATCCAAGCGCGTTAAATGCATCCACACAAACTTAATATACCCCCTACCAAAGGTGGTGTAGGGTACATAATGGCAAGAAGCTTTCTTTTTCAAAGAGGCATTCAGTCACTATTGGGTGTTTCATCTATTCAAAAATATTGGAAAACGTAAATTCAATCATCGATTTACGGTTTCTATTCGAGCAAAAATTAGATTTTAATCTGCATATTAAGGTCTCTTTAAGTAAAGTTAGGTTTAAAGCTAGGTTTCATTAAACGGCGATCCAAAATGCTTGGCGATCCTTACATTACAAAAAGGCTACACCTGAATTTAGTGAGATCAATACTTTAGTTTGCCTTCGTCTTGTGGTCTCCTTGTTATAGGTATAAAAGTAGAAAAGTATGATTCAAGGCTCTTAGAACTATGTGTGGGTGATGTAGAATGAGAAGCAATATATTGAGTTACTTTTATTATTTATGGCTTAACTATCACACATTTCTAGAAACTTCCAAAAATCGAGTATGACCTGTACACGCATGTTCGTACTTATATTTTCCTATTGCTTAAACCGGTTTGCCTCACTAAACATATGCATAGCATGAACTTAGCTCTCAGTAAATTTATGCACACGCTGATCTCAAAAAAACCGGATTTTTACTCACGCACCTACAGTTTTCATAAACTAAATTGCAACTATAAGCAATAAATAAGCGTTTACTTACTAGTCCATATACACATTATAACACATACATACGATAATGTGCGTACCAGCTTGTAACAGGCACGAGCGTAGCACTATTACACTGTAAAGGTATAGTGATGGCGATGGCAGCTATAAAATCGTGCTGCGCAAAACCCTCGGTCTTTCAGTTTTGTTACGGCAGTCAAAGTGATAAGTTGCTAATCGACTAAATAAATCTTTGTCTTGACTTTATGGAATGGGGATGGGTGGCCCCGCTTAGTCATGAATAGAAGATGGTTGGATTAGCTTAGCCGCTGTTCCTAAAAAGCTATTTGGATTATTACGCATGACTAAGGAGACCTTTAGGGATTAATAAGAGACCCTATTGGCCCATAAGGTCGACTGCCGTAATACAAAGTGTATTTTTGCAGAATCATAGTAAGCGCGGAACGTTTAAAAATTAAGTCAATTAAAGCAAAGTTGGGCGGAATTAAATTATTCATAATAACAACCGGGTCGCAAGTCATCACATCGCTGGCTAGTTTCTTCTTCGTCCTTCCCGCATAAATTTACAATCTCAATTGTTTATCGATATTTCCGGAAAAAGTAACAAATAAATAATTATACGAAAACTTAAAGGTGCAAATCTTTTATTTATTTATAAATTTCTTGGCAACTGAAAACATTTTATAAAATAAATCTGTATTAGAAACTACCGAATTTTCTAGGAAGCAAAATTCTTAAAGTTTAAAAACCACAGCTTCACAATGCTTTCCCTGTCGACACAGGGAAGCGCTTCATTCAAAATACGCAAACTTCGCTAACGAATCAAATTCAAAAACATATATTTAATAACAGAAGACTCGTGATTTTGGACCCGCATTCTGAAGAGACTTTGCTTGATTTTTCTTATTAGAAGAATTCACATTTTAAACTAATATTATTACTGACGCAAATGACTAATGCGTTGCCACCGGATATCTACTTTGTTGTTGTACTGTGTATTTCAACGAAATATTTGATCGTAATTTAATTACATACAACCGTAATCCTAACTGTAATGGCACACTGCTTGATCTTTGCTTTGCTAATTTCCCGCATACCTGTAAATCGTTGTCCACCTACCTGAGAATCCGTATCATCCACCAATTTGTATTTCCTTTCATTACAAACATGAGGTCACTGGAACCATTCTAATGCATCAAATCCAATATCCTCAAGTGAACATAATGGATTTAAGAAAACCAATATCTTACGGCGGAAATCTCATCTTTCACATACTGTGCTTGACTTTTCTGCCGTGAAACCCTCCTATGTCGTATACGTATTAAACCTGGCTATATCTGCATCCGTTCCGATCGAGCAATGTGGCTTTCAAAGCAAATGCCCACCATGGCTTAGAATATTAAATATTACAAAAACAGGAAAAACAAACTTTTCAAATAATTTATGAAAAATGGTTCTTATTATGGCTATTTCGCAACGAGTTAATTAACTCAACAACCAATGTTATTGCAGACACGTTCAGTGGATATAATCTTCCCTGCTTATTAATTCTGAATAGTTTTACATGTTTGTTAACTCCAAAAGAAAAATCTCCATATACCTCACACAATTAATAACTTGGTCATTTCAGAAAACGACGTTTTGCATGGTTTGAGGTCTCTAAAATATTGTTGTACGTCTGTAACAGATGGCATTCCATCATGTACACATAAATATTGCTCTGACGAGCGTTGTGGTGTTATTTCAATGATTTTTAATCCGTCTTTGAAATCAAGTGTTTTCCCTTTGCGTTGGAAGTGTAATTTTCTTATTCCACTTCACAAACATGGAAACAGACATCACGTTGAAAACTACAGCGGCATCGCGAAGTTGAGTGTCTTATCTAAATTGTTTGAATTTTTAATCATCATTTAGCTTTCGCCGTCAAATCTTATATTTCTCCATTCCTCTCTATTTCTCTATGGCTTTCTGAAAGGAAAATCAACGAATTACTTGCCATGTTTTCAAGGCAAGTAATTTCTAGGTTTCTAGTGGCTCTCGCACGGATATTGTAAAGCGTCTTATTGATCTTCAAATTCCAGGACCCCATGCTTCCCTTTGTACTTAGTGAAATGGATAAGGTTACGGTTACCTTCATCACCTCAGATGAATTTCCTGTGGCGTCTGGAAATCCTCAAAGCAGCCACTTAGAATCCCTTTTATTTTATTTATATATTATTCATCTTCTCTCGGTGATTAAATCCAACCACATCTTTTTGTCCACTAACAATATTAAACAGTTTTCTTCCTTTTCCTTGGAATCGCAATCGTGTCAGCTTCCATTTGACTTAGATAATTTAGTCAGATTGTCCTCGTTAAATTTTATGAAATTAAATCTAAAAAAATTGCAAGAAGCTTTCTTTCTCAAGAAGGAATTGCTTCAATATTGAGTATTTCATCGATTCGCAAATGTGGGAAAACGTGCATTCGCTCATCGAGTTAAGGATTCTGTTCGACCAAAGATTATTTATTAATTTGCACATTGAGCTCCCTTTAAGCAAAGCTAGGTCGGCGCTAGATTTCATTAAGAGATGGTCCAAAGATCTTAAGGATCCTGACATTATAAAAAGTCTATATTAGTTAGACTAATCCTTGCCTAAGCCTCTGTTGTGTGGCCTCCTTCCTCTAAGTGTTATGTAGATTCAGTTGAATCCATTCAAAAGAAATTCTTGCTGTTTGCCCTTAGGAATTAGGGTTGGGACCCGCTTATCCCTCTGCCTCCTTATGAAAATAGGTTGCCTCTGTTACCCCTACCATCACTTGAGACACTTAGATTTATTCTTGGTGTTGTTTTCTTAATTAAGTTAATTAAGAAGCCCGCATTACTTGGTGAGATAAACTTTAATATCCCTAATCGCGTCTCTAGGCACCTTAAGGTTAGCCAATGTAAATATAATTATTAGCTTTTGAATCCGTTCAGAGTTGTTTGCAGAAACCTAAATGATGTCTATCACTTAACCTCAATATCGGACTCGTTAAAGTCTATTAAAGCAACTTTGATTAATACGCGCGATTTACCTATGTCGCATTCATATCACTATGATTCGAAAATGGACTGGCGTTGTTTACTGTTATCGGTTGCCAAGCTTTGGCTTATTTGAAATGGCACTTGCAACTTGGATGTGTATTGGTTGGGAGTGTGTCTCTGTGCTAGTAGCGTACATGCTTTTTTTTTTCTTGCTTATTTATTTATATATGAATTTTCTTCTTTTTTTTACTTCCCCCTTTATACTTTGTATTACTTTTTAATATTAATTAGTATAAGATTTATTTCTAAGAGTCAATAGAATTCGGCTGTTAATTTCTTTTAGATGCTTCTCACGCATAAGTAAATAAATAAATGAATAAATAAGCGATTTGCTAATCGCTCAACAAAGGCAACTTTGCTGACACATCCCTGCAAAGATACCAAATTGCCCCTGTGGAAAGGTATTTGATAAAAATCAATTGCGGTGCATCAAATAATATTTATTACCGCGACAAGTAATTTTGGATCAATACTTGAGGATTGTGCCGGAAATCTTAACAAGGCATCAACCCTTACGCATTTTTAGCGATGATATGTCCGAGATTTTGGCCAAATATGGGGCAAACAAAACCAAGACGACCCAGAATTTTGTCTACAGCAAAGTAGGCTAAAATAAAGCTGTTTACAGTCGCTGGCAACATGGAACAACGATATTATGATTATTCTGTATCTATTGTTTTGTTACCAAAAGATATCATCCTGCTACATTAAATTCCTCGTGCAAATTAATGACCCGAAGTTTTGTTGGAACAGGGATTCAAAACCACAGTAAGAGGTCTGCGAAAGTTTATTCCCAATGCGACCAATCAAAAATTATTCACCACACTTTTTCTAAACTTGATCGATGTAAAAGGGCACCTTTTTGCTTATAAGCATTGGCTTCATTACACGTTTACCACTACATGATAACGTAGAAGTGTTTGCGTATGTTCCACTTGAAAGATGGCAAGATCTGGAAATGTGGACCCTTGCATAAGTTATCAGAATCTCAATGTAATATAAACTGTTCTTGTCTTGTCTTCGTTGCAAGACCTTCCCAATCGTTAAAGACTTCTAATACACAGCCTTACAGGGATTGCCGGAAAAATGAAATGTGCACAAGGACTACTTTCGTTATCACTTTTGCAAAGCTCCAATGGCATTACGAAATGTAACACGCTCGGGCTATCGCTATATCTATCTGTCCACGTAACTGTCGAATTTTATATATTTGGTATTGTGTATAATATAACTAAAAGAAAATAGATTTTTTTTCCGCCATTCCCACACACGTGAACGAACATGAATTGTAATTGCTTTAAAGCTACCATAAGAAAATACGTAAAATATATTTTTTATGTTAATTCCTCCACTTATCAAAAAATGAAGATGAACGAAAGACTTGAGACAGAAGCTTAAAATGTGACGGATAAAGTTTCTCACACACAAAGCGAAGAGACAAAGGAAAAAAAACAATGTGGTTCCTTTTATACCAAAATGACCAAAATGACGGAAAGCATATGTCAAATGCCACCTTCTTGATGAGCACTGTTTTTAGAATTTGAATTTGATTTCCCCTTTTCTATCTAGTTTTCTGTCTCTCTAACTCCTTCTCTCTCTCTCTCTCTCTCTCTCTCTCTCTCTCTCTCTCTCTCTCTCTCTCTCTCTCTCTCTCCATCCCTCCCTTTCTTCCTCTATCGCACAGTCTTTCCGCGTCACCAACAATTGAATTTTCAATGCAGTGCGTTTACATCGCGATATCAATCGCATTAAAACACCAGACGAGTACAAATCAGCGAACAAGTACTATGTAACACAAATCACTACGCTTACATGGGCGCGCGTGTGTTCGCTTTTTATGTAGAGACAAAAAAATAAGCAAAGCCCACATCGTTTTAGGAAATTTAAAGTTTGAATTTAAACAATTTGTCAAAGTTTCTCTGGATACACATAAGTATGCATATATATAGACACCGAATGAGTAGAGAAACATTTAAAATACGTACATTATTATCGGCCATAACATCTTAGTCACCATAGCGATACATATCTTCAAATATATAAAAGAGGAAGTTATTGATTCTTCAATGTTTTTAGTATTTATTTTCTATGTTTTCCTTGGCTGCTATGCTCATCTATTACGGTCTTTAATAAAACGACCATCAATTTAATGTCGCTTTGGCAGGGCAAAACGAAAATGTTCACGTTGCCGCATAAATTCAGATAATATATATAACATTACCTATTCATGAAATGTTTTGCCCATCAATTCCACTACCTATCAAAATCGTCACAGAAAAATGAAAAACAAGAAAAAGGAAAAAATTAAGAAACAAATTAAATCTTGTCTATTTATTGTCAGCAGCAGTCACTATTCAATGCAATATAAATGTCACGGTTATATAGCACCCTCGGCATCGTCAACTACTTAAAGGGAGATTTCCTATTAGATATTTTCATTTCCATTGGCAAGTTACATGGATACGTGTAAGTACCGATTTAATGTAAACTAAGAAAGATTTGCGAAGAAGAATTCAATAAAAAATTCATTAAATTCAGTAAATACTTTAGTAAATACTTTAGTATTTACTGAATTTTCTTAATTTTTATAACTTAAAAACCAAATTCACATATAAACAAAAAAAACAAGGCAAAAAGAAAAAGAAGAGGCACAGCGACAGCCTCAGTGGTTCCGAGCCAGATACAATTAAATCGACATAAACATGCAAAAGCTTGGCAACCAAATCTAGCTAACATATTAAACGTAGTCACGAGAAGAATTCAAAATTAAAAGACATCCGCAAGACGCGTGTTTAAGGGATAACTCCATTCTAACACTATAAGAAAAGGGTATTCACCGTTTTCTCTTCGATGGAGGAGAAGCTAATGCAGATAAAGTGAGAAAGTTGTTAAGCAAATATTTATTCAGTTAAAATAATAATCAAATTTGGAAAACGTTATGACAACACCGGAGCTATTATTGCGAAGCTTTTTATACCCATCACCGAAGTTTGGGGAGCATGTTCACTTTATCAAGACGTTTGCAGTGCCCAGAAGGAAACTTCAAATTCTGAATCGATTCAAGCATTTCCGTTTGTCCGTTTGATTGTCTGGCGGTCTGTGCAATGCCACCTGGCCCGCAAAAAGAGAGTTACCGACGTAAAAGTTGGCAAAAACATTGGAAGTTCTTTTTTTTTATTTATTTATTTATTTATTTATTCTACTTACACAGGAACTAGACTAAAACAAATGGCAGTCGAGTTCAAATGATTCTTAAAGTAAATCTTAAATTAATTATTATTAAAACTTAATATAAGCACAATAAAACAAATAAGAAGGAAAAAAGAAAAAAAGAAAAAAGCATGTACACAATTAGCACAGAGCCACGCCCACAACCGGTACAAGATCAAATTGCAAAAGAAACCCCTAAGCCATCGCAAACATGCGTAAGCTTGGCAACCGATAATAGTTTACAACAATTCATTTTCGAGTCATAATGACTTTTTAGAGTTAAGAGCTAGTTTAAGTACGACATTGGTAAATCATGTGTATTAAGCAATGTGGCTCTTTTTGAATTGACTCTTAGAAATAAATCTTATACTAATTAATATTAAAAATTAATACAAATTATAAAGGGGGAAGTAAAAAAAAAGAAGCCAAAGCTTGGCAACCGATAACAGTAAACAACGACAGTTCATTTTCGAATCATACTGATATGAATACGACATAGGTAAATCATCCGTATTAATCAAAGTTGCTTTAATGGACTTTAAAAAGTCCGATAATAAGAATAAGTGATAGGCGTCATTTAGGTTCTTGCAAACAACTCTGAGCGGGTTAAACAGCTCATAATTATATTTACAATGACTTAGCTTAACCAAGGTAGAGTGCCTAGAGAAGCGGTTAGGGACATTAAAACTTATTTCACCAAGCAATGAGAACAAATCTACGTTTCTCAAGAGACGGTAAGGACAACAGAAGCAACCTATTTTCATAGGGGGGAAGAGAGGCAATCGGATCCCAACCCAAATTTCTAAGGGCAAACAGCAAGAATTGCTTCTGAATAGATTCAAGTGAATCTACATAGTACCTAACCAAACACATGTACAGCCTTTTGGTCAAATAAGGATCATCAAGCTCTTTGGACCACCTCTTTATAAAACCAAGCGCGGAGCTAACTTGCTTAACGAGAACTCAACATGCAAGTTAAAACGTAACCTATGGTCAAAGAGAACGCCTAAATCTGTAATCGAATTGACGTCCTCCAACTTGTGCGAGTCTATAAAATAGGTAATGAATGACTTTCTTCTTGAGAAAGAAAGCTTCTTACATTTATTTAGGTGTAGTGTCATATGATTCAACGAGCACCATGCAACCAAGTTATTCAGGTCAATTTGAAGCTGATGTGATTGCGATTCAACAGAGAAGAAAGAAAACATTTTCACATCATCAGCATACATTAAGATCTGGCTGGATTTAATCACCGAAGGCAAATCATTAATGTATAGATTAAATAAAATTGGTCCTAAGTGGCTACCTTGAGGTACGCCTGACGTAACGTGGAATTCATATGAGGTGGCGAAAATAAACAAAACCCAGAAGGATCTATTGTGCAGATAAGAGCTTATCCATTTCGATAAATGAGAAGGGAAGCCAGAGGCTTGAAGTTTAAAGATAAGTAGTTTATGGTTAACCAAATCAAACGCTTTGTTAAAATCAGTGTATATGACATCAGTGCGAGAGCCACTAGAAAAAGCCTTGAAAACATGACAAGTAAACTCTAACAGATTGGTGACCGTAGATCTTCCTTTTCGAAAGCCATGTTGGAGTGGAGAAATATACGATTTGGTGACAAAGGCCAGATGCTGAGTCACAATTCTCTCGAATAGTTTAGGCAAGACACTCAACTTTGCGATGCCTCTATAGTTCTCAACAAGTTGTCTACTCCCACATTTGTGAATAGGAATGATAAACAACTCTTCCAACACAAAGGCAAAACATCTAAATTCAAAGACTGGTTAAAAATCTGTGAGATAGCACCACATAACTCAGCAGCGCAAGATATAAATATACATAATGGAATTCCATCAGGTCCAGGCGCACAACTGTATTTTAGGGAACTCAACCCTTTGGAAACGTCATCTTCAGAAATGACCAAATTAGGTATGGAAACCAAGTTAGTTATGGGATATGGGTAGTTTGCTGATACATCAAAACTAACAGTCGAAAAGTTTCGACGGCATTACTCAGCAAACAGGTTTGAGATTTCAAAATCATCCGAAGAATCAGAGCCATTAAAAGATACATGCAAGGGAAGCGTAGACAATTTTCTTTTTGAGTTAACAAATCTAAAAAATTATTTCGGATTAGAAAATAGAGAGGATTTAATGAACTGAAGGTATCTGCAATAGTAATGGTGGTTGAGGGGTTGCACGCAGGTCGGTGTTGAAAATGAGCCGAGTCGTTCGAAGCACACACCTACGGTACTGCTGAGAACATTTGTTTTCAAAAGTCATAAAAAATTGGTTGGTCGCAGTCGCAAAAATGAAGGCGAGAAGCTGAAATTTGGCAAAATCATCCATGAGACGGTTAAGAATCCGAGACTAAAAGATGATTGTGATCTGTCCGCATATCCCTCCACATTAGATTGGAAATTGAAAATGTTTCGAAAAAAGGCTGATATATTTTTTGTATATTTGTTTATGACTTTCGATCCACTAAAGATATTTCCAGGTAGCTGTTATCCAGATATCCACCATTTGCTTACTCAGCCGAAAAATGTTGCCAACGTGTTTACTAACACCTCCACAATAAATTAATTCTTTATTCTAATTTATTTGGAAAAGATATAGACAGGAGACACAACAAGTGGATATATATTTCTTATTAACGATAAATGAAGTAAGAGAGAAAAGTCATCAGCAGAAAATTTTAACATTATTAACAACTAAAGCTGCTTGTGGAGCTGGCAAAGAAGCACTTCGGCTATGACAACTGCTAAGTGATTTAAAATATAAAGTATGAAGAAAAGGATCCAACAGAATTAAACATGAAAACGAACTATTCGTTTCAATACAACGATATTAGATTTTGTGTCGTGCGTTAACTTTGTGAGCCAAATGTGGTTAAAATAGATTACGTCAACACAGGTCATCGACAAACGGACACTCTGACAAAACCTAATCAGCATTTTAAGCAATGCAGAGTGCAAGTGTCAACCGCAGCAATGAGTGGGAATGTTACAGAATATTGTTGCAATCTTATGACTTTCAACCCACATTTCGTCTCCGTTAAATTCATTGGCTACTACCTACGCTTACACTTGGATTGTAATTACCGTTTTAATTTGTTTCACTTGCGCTTGAACTATTGCAAGAAGTATACATATATATGTATGTATGCATGTATGTATATATATATTTTTGACTATGTTGCGCACCGTCTTCAATTAACTATCACATTGAAAATAGATTGGGTCGAGTATTTCCTACAACCACAACTTGACGTGCTTTAATGTCCTCGTTTAAAAACTTCATTGCCTGAAAAAGTTTCTCCATATTAACTATTTCTCCAGAAAAATCGCGTTTTGGCACACTAAATGAATGTGGAGAATTTGGATCAGAGGCGTTATTTTTAACGCTCTCCCATATAAAAGATAACAAAGGTGTCACATAACAACGATGACCAATTTCGAGTATTTTATGATGAAAGTTGGGCAGGAATAGCGGTGTGAGACAACCTTGATCTAGGTTTCGAACCATCCCTCATATAAAGGTTTTCATGAAAAGTAGTCTTTATATAGCAACAAGTTTTAAATTTTGATATACCAAATAGAGGGGAGATTTGTATTAAAAAAAGTAAAGTATTTAATGTCAGCCTTGCCGTACTATAACGTTTGCATTTGTCTTATTTTAATTTAAACATGTTTTCACTAATCACCTATTTGACCTTAAGATTACAAAGAGATATTTCTTTGGAGAATATGATGACGGTGATAAAGTAGAAAAATTCATTTCATTTTAGAGCCTTTAGCAGTAATAAACTAGGGTAGCAGTGATAACAAAGATTAGAGTAATGCAGATTTTATGCCTTTAGAATACAATCAAATGACCTGAATGTGTCAAACCTTATAAAACAGATTCTCTTCTTATTATTATTTCATTTTATTATCCTAGCTAAATTGAAAAGCAAAGAAAGAAAGCAAAACGAAAAATTAGAAATTTGTGGTGTTATGATTTTCTCCAATGCTGTAAAATATGTGCACTTATAAAGCGAATAATAACAGTAGCGAACGACAACAAAAACAACACAACGACTCACATTTACTTGTAGTATGGAATTGTTTTCTTAACTTTCATCAGTTGTTGGGTAAGCGGTAAAAAGTAAGCGGGCAACAAAATGTAAGTACGTACTGATATACTATACATAAAAAAAACTTTTGTACTGGATCAAAACTATAGAAATGGGCAACGAAAACGACAATATAATTAACCCAATTGCGATTTAACAAAACTTGATAACCAACAAGAACTCACAGAAAAAAAATCAGTAAACTAAGCAACTAAGTATAAGCAGATGACAACAACGACAAACAAGAAGGGCAAAGAATTTTGCGCAATTTCCTCAATGATCATCAAATCCATCATCAGATGTGATGAAAATCTTAGAAGCGTTAACAGTTAATGAAAATTAATATTTTTTCATATTCATCGCCAAAAAAGTATATGCAATCCGATAACAAGACTTATAGACTACATATTTATCCTTAATCAGCTGAGACTAGCCTATCTTTATAGATACTGCCGGTGTGCTCTCAGAGTGTCTGTTTCTTAAACTAAAATACAAACTTTAACTGGAAGTCGAAAGTAAAACATCAATTTCAGTTCAAATTTCTTAGAAATTATCAAGAGTTACGAGACCAAATAATCGAGATAATTAGAATAACAATATTTACTAGTTGCCGGAAGGGAATCGTTCAGAAGACGTTTGAGTTTATAAGGATAACATTAACCGGATTTAATTTCATGCTGCAACCAGGCTACCAGAGGGGCTACCTTAAAAGTTCCTTTATTAAACAAAATGTTCGCTGGTTGTTAAGCCGCAAACCCCGAAGCCATATTTCATTTCTGTTTCTATGCATGAAAAGTGTTTACCTGTCACACCGTTTATAAGGGTACCGTTTATAGAGGGTAAGACGAAAAGTGCTAGAGTATAACGGTTAATGCGAACAGCATTATGCTGGTCTGTGATTTTGGAAAAAATATAAAGAATCTGGTGCAGAAAATGACGGCATAGATTCATTAAAAAAGCCGTAGCAATGAAAATCAGGTTCGCAGCCTTTAACCTCTTGTCAAAAGGTAACAAAACACGAAAGTTTGGGCTGTTTGTTTTTCCTTCTTTTTTATTTAATAAAAATTGATATGAAGCATATATGAAATAACGATGGTGAGGTGAGATAAATTTTTCAATTAAATAGCAACAAGCCCGATTACATGATGTTATAAATGATTTGTGCTAAACTGACAGGATTATTATACGCTCTACATAACGCTGACGTAATTTATATATGAAGCAATTTGCCTTATGGCACTGAGCTAATGCTACCTATTGATTTGACTTGTTGAACAGTAGAAGAAGTGGAAAAAAAAAAAACTGAAATAAACAAGCTACAAACTTCAAAACAGCACGCACTCTGCAGTAATAGTATGCGATTAAGAGATTTGCACGCAGATTGTTGTAAGAGTGTATTTTCCATTAACCACACATACATGCGTACACCATATACATCATTCTATGGTGATATCTGATAGACAAATAACAGCAACAACTACAACAACGATGAAATAAAGAAACATTGTTTTAACGAAAGAAAAAAATAGATTAATGAATCTATTGGGCTTTCGACAGACAATTCAATACGGCCATTATTATAGTAAATATCAGAGGCAGGTCATTTGGTAAGCTAACCCAATTTGCTGCTGCCAGGAGAAGTGTTGAAATTCTTCGCCTGCACATTTTCACTTATAGTCACTATATAAATAAGTACACATACGTAAGTGTTCGAGCGAAGTGTGGTCGTTATTTTATCATATAACATATTTCACTTTTACTTGCACTTTCAATAATCTTGAAAGAAAAATGTTGCAATTTTTACAACTTAAAAAGCACACACGCACGCACCAGCGTCACCGCAAAAGAAAACACAAGCAGACAAATCGAAACAGGCAAGCATTCACCACAAATCATAGCCGCAACAGGAATATTGAGAACTATAATACCTACATAAACACATATCGATATATATGTATATGTATATAGTTGACTGTCCATCAATGTATAGGTAATAAAACATATTTAATTTGCATACTTGCAATAAAACAGCTTTCGCTCTCGTTAATCGAAGACCGCGAAAAAAGAAAACCACGCCGATATAATTAACCTAAAAGACAGACAGACAAACAGACCTAAAAACGCATACAACGCATATGTCCAATGAATGTTGCCTGCATACGATAATAACTGTAGTACACGTATATTTGCGAGATAGTGCCGATGTTGCACGATGTGGCAAAGAGACGCATTGATTAGCTTTCGATTTCGAAACGAAACATAATTTTTATGTACAAGCAAGGCACAGAAGAAGAAAAATGAACTGCAAAACAAGTAACCACTCATTTAAACTGGTCCGGTTCATATAACTGCTAAGTGACTGTCTGCTAGCAGTAGTTATAGCCGCCATCAGTAACAGCTCTTGCTAGTAGTCAGATGGGTAGAAAGTGATGCCGCGACAAAACTTGATGGGGTTTGCAATATATCGCGTTTTTTTAACAAGTGTAATTTGCAATATAATCTCACTCGTTGGCGCCTCTACTGCTACTGCTACAACGCCATTATGATAAGTTTGCGAATACAATATTTTTCTAACGTTAAGCCGAGCAAAACAAAATCCTAAGAAATAGGCGAAGCACAGATTCATATGTACTTAAGTCACTTTAGAAGCGATTTCTTGTCATAATAATGTAGCATTGTACATAAATAACGTGGTTATTAATAAGAAGTGAAAACGCAGATAATTAATGTCGATAAAAAGGAGTATTTAAAGACACTATGCAATGAGCCATAGTTGCACTTATAATTAGACTGTGAAAGTACACATTCGGCTAATTTTTAAAAAGTTTTAGGATTTGCTGCATTCTTACTTTATCAGGGATTACTAACAGGCCTAGCCATAGGCTGTAGCCAAAAAAACATTTAAAGTTTCGCCAATTAGAACTCTCTCCAAGTTGTCCCAAATCTTTCACCGGTAAGTGTTTTAGATACTGGCAGCCTGCTTATCCACGAATTGATATGCTTGCGAAACTTATTCTAAATAGTAGATAAATCGGCCGGATTCGGTCAGCGCACCTAACAATTTAGAAGTCTTCGTCGTAAATCCAAAACTGACAAAGAAGCCTAAGCTTAGAAAAATAATAACAATTTTGACCCTATAAATCTTTTACGCTTCTGCTACTTGCTTGTTCTTCCCGATATTCCTTGAATTTTTTATTGCTAATTGCACAATGTGCGCCGATGTCTCGATTCGGCCCCTGGTTGTAAGAGAAGAAGAAAAGACATCTTCGAGAGAGACAGAGAGAGAGAGAGAGAGCAGTCGGCATGTCGACAAGGGATGGTATATCTGGTGAAAATGGAGTAAACGCACAGCATGTACGCGACATGCTTTAGTTAATACGCTTTAGTTAGATTTTATAGTCTAGATTTTTTTATATTTTTATTAATACATATTTTATTTTTATTATTGTTGTCTTGTTATTCCTAATTTATGTAATATGAAAACTGGCGTTTTCACTGCTCTAGGTCACACATGCCGCTTTTCTTCCATAGACCTTTCTAGGAATATTCATTGAATTTATAGATAAATTTAAAGAAAATTTTATAAGATTACACGAGAAGCGTCAGTTTAACTGATTTATTAAACTTTATTGCAACGGGCGCCGCTGACAATAACAACCGGTCAAATCGAATGCGAAAGCTAGAATGTGGCACGAAAGGGGAAAGGCGGACATAGCAGCAATACTATCGCATTTTTATTATCCAAGGCATCATTACACAGACAACAACTAAATGTCGTAGTCGCAAGACTGACCTCTTTTTGAAAAAGTGCAAAATTGGATATATGAATAGTTTCGAAGCAACGGCACGCTGCCTCATCACCGTATTATTCATATATTGTATGCGAGAGGCTGCAAAAATGTGTAGCTTTTGAGAAATGATACTTTAAGTACACCTACGCACTAAGGATGGGCATATTATTATTTTATCAAAACAATTTCAATACATAACTCAGAATGTAAACAGAAAACGCCTGTTTTCAAACGAAAAGAATTTAATCTTTTTACTTTACTCATGAACTACAACGATAAAATTTATATATTCTATAAACGATTTTACAGTACCTGTGCGGTGACGGAAACCTGACGACCCTCACTCAATGTTGAAAAATACCGAAATTTGATTTTCTTAGGCAATCAACAAACGTAATGAATATGGAAAATTCGAATGCAGATTTTACATCCCTCACCGAATAATGGGAAGCATATTCATTTTATCAAAACGTTTGCCACATCCAGAAGGAACCTTCAGAGGTCCCATAAAGTATATATATTCTTGATCAGCATCGAATTCTGAATCGATTTAAGCATGTCGGTTTGTGAGTCCATCCATCTGACCGCCAGTCAATTGCAAACTTTGTCTTGGCTGCAAAAATGGAGCTATCGACTTCAAATTTGGCAAAAACATTGAAGGTTCTTGCACGCAGGTGGGTATTGAAAACGAGCCAAAGCTTTAAAATTTTCATAAGGCATTTACATTTCTGACCAATGTCAAATTCGAAGTGCACCGAAACAAGTCCATCACGGATAAATTTTGCAAAAGACATTGAAAATAGCCCAACTCTGTCAAAGCGTTGTTAAAACAGATATACAATATAAACGAAAATAAAAAAATTAGGCACGCCCAACCAATACTAACGAGTATGGAAATTTAGTTTTTTTTTAGTCTAGCATGCTAGTTGCAGTTCGTTTAAAAATAGACGTACTAGTAAACATAAGTTCCTATAAATAATTTGTAAATAGATCTCCTAAGACTTGCAAATAAAGCCTATATTAGCCTAAAAATCACTGTCCAGTGGTATGACTTTAATTTCAGAAGGAGTTGAATAAAAACGTAAAATCGCTATAGACAGTTCACGTTGCAATATATTTTCTTAATTTTTTTTTTTTTTCTTATAATTTTCAGTTTCGAACTCGCAGCAATTGCTCCGTATTTTCTACTTATTTTTTCTCGAAACGTTCGAAACACTTAGAAGGAAGCATCAGAAACCTTCTTGGATATGAAAATTTCATTATTCTCGTTTTTGCGCTTGTGCGTTCAGAAACGGCAGAAAACAATAATAAGTAATTTCACTGTTGCAGTCTTTATGTTGCGTGCTAATATCTGGAAAGTCAATTACTCAGTTACAGTGTAAAGTGCAAGTCACACAATAAATGTGTCTTCGCACCATAGCCGCCGACTAGTTTACGTTAAAAGCTGCATTACAGAGAATTCCGTAGAAATTCCGCCCAAACTATAAACCTGGAAGAAAAACTAAAGTTTGAAGTAGTAAAAGATCTATTTGATAACCTTTCGTCTAAACGATCCCTTACGAATATTGAAGTTAATGTTTAATGTATATAAAAAAGAAAAGATTTTTTTCAGAATACCTGTGATGGGGCTAATTGGTTCGTTCACAGCCGAATCAGTTTTCTTATTTGCTTTTCTTATTTGCTTGTATCATTCTTCAAGTTTAATAAACCCTCTGACTGAACTTATGGAATGGCCTAATATATGAGAATATGAGCGAAGTGCAAAATCAAGTTGATGGCTTTGTGTGCACATTATTTTTTGTCATAAATAAATTGCAGCATTACTTGATATATCGACGATAACTAATATATAATGCAATCTTATCAAAATCGTAGCTCGTTCCGTATTAGTGTAACACATACGTTACGAAAAAAAAGAAAAAAAGAACTTGAAGCAGTCAAAGCTTAATACTGATAAAATTTTCATGTTATTTAGAAAAGCACACGATTTGCACACAAAAACTAGAGAAAATTCATTTTAAATATTTTGCAAAATTTTTACAACTTAATAATGAATGTATACAATTCCGATCCTGCAAGCTCCTGATTGGATTAATAAAAATTTTTTACGTAAAGTCTTAAAGCAATATGAAAACACTAACGAAATTGAGGTACACTATATAAATTCTTCTTAATTTATAGTATTTATAATAAATGATGATCGACATAATTTTCGATTTGTTCCCTTTGTTTGCATTCAAGTTAGTGCACTACTCAATTGGTCTTGCTAGTTTTAAAGGCGATCATTACGCGAGTATCATGTTTCGTTGCAAAGTCCTTTACAAATTAATCGTTAACCAGCTTACGAAACACAAGTCTATGATTCTTAAGACTGTGCTTCTAAAAGACTGTGCAAAACGTGAGCTTTTAATGGCATCGAATTTATTTGAAACTGAAATTTCTATGCATACCAAGGCTTTGCCAAAAGTAAAAGAAATCTTAGGCGTTTATTGCGAATCAAGCAAGCTGTATGCGGAGTAAGTAGTAGTGAGGTAATCCTGACATCCTGTATCCCTTTCTCCTTGCCTTCTGCAGACAGGAAACAAAGCAAAATGTTCGCGGGTTCAAATCGAAAATGCAGTAGAGTTCACTTCGGTTGTAGCTACGGTGAATACTCGGAATGTAGTCGGTAAAGGCGTAACACTTACAGAATGGGAATACAACCATTGCGCTGCGCCAGCTCCCCTTGTCTTTATCTCTTCCCCAAATTTCTATCAGACCATTACAGTGTTCCATGCATAGAAGATAATCGGCTGAGTGTGTCATCGTGGCAATGAAATTAGGTTTTTCAGATAACTTTTGGCGTCTTGCCGACTGCGCATGCCGATTATAGCAAGCAATAACTTCGTTTTTTGCTTCTGTGATCACAAAGATTTAAATCTGCTCGTACTGCGTACTAATTTTCAGTTTTAACACTTATTTTATTTTTTGCTGTAAATCGTAACTTAGCAAAGACATTGTCAGTAAAGTCATAAATCTTAGAAAAATGAAGGCTATTTGTCCTTCAGTAATTTTTTAGGCTTCCAAAATCGAAGTATTTGCCGTTCATGTCGCACTGTAGACGTGATCGAGGCCTGTTTTAAATACAAACCTGCAATTTTTCAAAGCCAATTTTTTTAATTTTTTCCACCGGGAAAAACGTTTATCACACAGACGGATGGACATGCCTAAATTGATTCAAAATGCGACCGTCAATCTCAATCTTCCGTGATGGGTATAAGAATTTATGTAAAAGAAATCATATCAATTATGTAAAAGAAATCATACTGAAAATAATAAAATTTTTATTTATTTTTCTGCTCATTTTTATTTACGTATATATCTTACCAAGGGACGATTTCTAATGCGTATGATCCGCGTGCGTGCCTTTAAACTTTTTTATTAATCAAATATTATTTAAAATTTCATTACATTCGGTGAAGCTACTTAACATAGAATTTTAAATTTTAAAACTAATTAGTCTAATATTTTCTTATTGAAATGAAGATCGAAATCAGCTTTTGTTTTGAAGTCAATGTCAGGTTTAAAAGTTTAAGAGCTCGGGCATTTAAGTTTCGTAACAGGACCTACAAAATATGGTGATACTGCATAAGAGGGCCAATGTGTTTTGTTGTGGACGGAAGACACTTGTTGCAAACGTTAGAGTCTTAACAGCGGTATCAGCCAACTTGTGCCCTCGACTT
This sequence comes from Glossina austeni, assembly GCA_000688735.1. NCBI lineage: Eukaryota > Metazoa > Arthropoda > Insecta > Diptera > Glossinidae > Glossina > Glossina austeni. Next base: position 166,962 of record KK502667.1, read on the forward strand.
AAGGACACAAATATTCAATCCATTAATCCAATTATACCTGATTGGTAGGCACACCTATATACATTAACGGTTTCTATATTACTCTATGCTTATCATCAACCAATTATGGATATCATATAAACGTTACTTAGGTTAACGATGGCCTAAATAATATATCGGAATTAAGTCTATCTCAAGCTAATAATATTTTCAATAACTTGAATAGGATGGTGGCTTTGATCTTTATTAATAACACTCACAATTGTATATTGCAACGTTGTTATTCTATCGGCCTGCCAGAAGATAAATACCAACCCTCAATAGAAGTATTGAGGTTCCTGATAAGGACCCAAGAAATTTGAAGCATGCCAATTTAGAACGTGGTTTACCAAATTTCTGCACCTGATTTCGATAAAGTGATTGATTTAATTCTATGAGACGAGACAGTTATTTTTCTATGTAGGTGCTTAGAAAGTACCATAATAACTTACTGAATTTTCAACCGGCGCAACCTCAAAGCAAAAAAGCAAAAAAAAACAAGAACAAGCATGTTACACCAAAAAAAACAAGAACAAGCATCTTACCCCAAAAAAAACAAGAACAAGCATTTTACACCAAAAAACGAAAAACTCAAAATTGGACTTGGTATTATTTAGGAACCTTAGGGATTTAGTAAATATTTTTATATGAATTCTCTGAATGAAATTGCCATCAATGAATGAAATTGCCATCGTTTATTCTATCAACCTACACCAAAAAATAATTTCAATCAACCTACGCTAAGAATTAATTTCAAGCCTACATCAAGAAATAATTTCAAGCCCACACCAAATAAATATTACGTACAAGTAATACGATAGAAGTAAAATTAATTCTCTTTATTGTCATTGTTATTTCTTTGAACTACTACGAGTGCGTCTTAAGCCCGATGGTCGCCAGTTCTTTTGTCGTTTTGCCATTAATACTGGAGATAGATTCATTGCGGGAGGTGCTTCCCCGTTCATGCCATACGTTCTTTAGGCGTTAATTTATTTATTGAATTAGTTCTTAGGTTACAGCAGGTACTATCAGAGTGTGTGGCGATACTAATCGGACTGTTATTTTTTAAAGAATTGCTCCTTTTTATCTAAGAAGTTGTATCAGCATTCTTTTCCATTTCCTGAAGGACCAATTCCCTATTGATGCATGGTGTACTTGTTTCAACAGCATTTTTAAGAAACTCCGGGTGCCGTAGTCTCGGTGTGTAATAAATTTCTATTGGGTGTCCCACAGAGTTCATTGGGTGACCTTAAATTATTACACAAATTCTTGTCTTTGAAATGTCGAATGATCCCGCGACGTTGGGTTAATTTCTTTCCTAGGCTTCTTGGAAAACGATGAAAAATGTTTTCGAGCCGTTTTTGGAGTATACAATCCTTCTGGCTGATTGCTCGGTGTTTGTACTTTTTTTTTTTTGATCTAATGACAACAAGCGATTTTTACGAATCACCATTGGAACACTAAAAGTCGAATGCCCGATGTTTAAATGTTGCCAAGTATTTTGAGATTTTAAAATGGCTTGTTTGGATTCATCATTAAGAGCCAACAATGGTGTACCTTCGGTCTATTGACATTCAAATTGCTTTGAATTATCTTGAGTAAGAATCCGTTCACTTAATACGATGTTAGCATAATCGCTTCCCAGCTCTTCACTCCCTTCATCGCTTTCAACTTATATATTCGACTTTTTCTTATCTGCTGACAATTTGCCGCTCCAGCTGGGGTAATCTCCTTCTTCTTTCCTACTTGTTAAAGATGTTTTAAAAGTGTTTTTTATGACGCTATGGTAACTACTTGAATACTACGTTGAATCTGCAGATGAAAGCGGCATTACGAATTTATTTGCTGCCTTTTGTCTATCGGCATACGTTTGTAACAATGTTAACAATATAAATCCAGACATGAAAATAAATTTGCAATAATGTGCAATAATAATATCACATGTTACTCATGGAAAACAAATTTAAGGTGTACATAATTATGTGTTAAGAAGCTTCGATGAAAATTTATATGCATCATTAATTAAACTATATAATCTGTCGATATACTTTCCATTGAAGTGAAACAAATTGTTTATTATTTCGTTTGTCATGGATGGCCGTAAAACGAATATTTATATTTTCATCACAAATTTTACCATCTCGACTGCCTTAGTCCAATATTTAATTGTTCTTCATTTACATTTTACTTTCCTCCCTTATTGTTTAATGTACTTCTTTTAATTTTCATTTTTAGCACTTTTCATTCTTACCTATATTTGAAGCGGCAATGTGTAAAAGTGTTGAATATATGAAAACCCTTGAAGTGTCGGATGTCATGGAAGCGCCTGAAAAATTAGTTGACAACTATTACGCAACTAATTTCGTGGAAATATTACGACAATTGTTGCTTCAATTATTAAGAGAAGGTTATTTGGATTAATCTAACTTAAAACTATCTGAATAAAGCGATTATAAAACAGTCCTATTGCAGAACTGCATATATAGAAATAAACAGCTGAGTAGTATTGCAGAGATGTAATAAATCAAATGCTATTGTGACTTTTTTCGACATTTTGCTGACATCTAATTATGGGACTGATTATATATGATGATAACTAGCTTCCATTTTCAAGTTTCGACCTTTTAGCTATATGTATACACAAATGTATACACACATTCTCCCGAAAATGTCAAAAATTATCAAATGTTTTGCGTTAGTACTGTTTGTTCAGAACTGCATTTATAAAAAAAAACAGCTGTAAGTTCAAAATAAAATAAATTTCGAAGAAAATTAGTTGCTAACAAGCCAAAACAGAAATATTAAATTTATGAAAGATAAGTAATTTGTTGCCAAATTAAAATTGCCAAAAGGGCCCTGCAAGACGATTCAAGTCCTCTTACATTGTCTGGAAATGTGTAATTAAATGATTTTATATATTTTTCGAAAATGTAAATTGAAATATGCATACATAAACAAAAGATTAAATATAATATGAACATTCTTACGTTTCTTCCTAAGTTTTCGTTATTTTGATACTTCCTGGAATTTTTGCAAAAGACAAATGAGATGTACATAGTGAATATCTTTTCATAAAAATTGTCTTAAAGACTTTTCATGTTTTATTTCCTTTTGCTTTGTTCATAAAACATGAAGAATATCCCAAAAAATATAGGTTCATCTTAAAAGTTAGCTTTTCCTTTTTAATACTTTTAATTATTGGAGTTTTGAGTTTAACACAAGCTGCTTATTCAGCTGCGCATTGTAAGTTCTACAAATCTTTGTTCATTTTGATCATGTATGTAAATAACTTTTTTCCATTTCAGATCGCACTTTCTTACGATTAACAGAGCAAGAATTTACCATTAGATATAGGTTTTAGAAGACATTTCCTTTTAATTTGAGAATTTATTGCTACCGTCTTATTTCTTTCTTTTCAGACAGTCGTACAGTCGTAGGCTTGTAAGCCTAATAGTGATTACATACAATCTCATTGAAGTGGTAGGAAACTTCAAAGAAAGAAGAGCTACGGGGTACATTAGTCGATTTTCCTTCATTCTATCATTTCAATTACAGAGGAAGAGCAATAAATAATAAATAAATATTTATTATAACTAGAATTTTAGATAATTTCTTATTCACTTTATTGTAGATATATTAGAACTGGACTTTTATTTAATAATTTTATTTAAAAAATTTTTTTAATAATTTTGGTTTTGGTTTGGTTTTGATGCTTGTTGGAGCGCTTGCGAATTGATTTTAATTTTACAAAAAGACGTTAATATCGATAACCGATTTTAACCAGACTAATAACAGCTTCCATTTACCAATATATGAAAAAACGCAATTAATTTAATGCAGATATATTGGAAAATTAAATTGAAATTACAAAATATATTTTGCCGTTTTGCCTCTACAATTACACTTTGCCACACTCCTTGTTTCTTCAGTTTAACAGAGCAGCCAGAATATATTATCTTCCTTAACGGAGCAGTTCTTTTTTAACAGAGCAGCCAGAATATTTTCTTACTTTCTTAAGAGAGTAGTTCTTTTTTAACAGAGCAGCCAGAATATATTATCTTTCTTAATATTGTCATCACCTAGCTATGTGCCCGAGAATGGAAGTGATGAGCAAACGGCTTCTTACGAATTTTAGTAATGAATAAATAAAACACAATAACATTAAGAAATAGCACAAAAGCTAGCATTCAAACAATAGAAATTTTTATATACTTTTTAAATTTTTATAATTTTACTTTTTTATTAATAATTTGTTGCTATTTTTTTGGTAATTTTTCCCTAGATTTCAATCTTTCATGAAGCGCTTATGAAACGGTTTTACGTAGGGTCTGCACATCCAAAAAATTAAAAATTAATCAATTTCAACTTTGATTTTCCTTAGTCTGTTTGAATTTGGCTAAAGTTGAGAGCGTGTTTTCATTTCATTAAAAGAGCTGGTTTTTCCTTTACACCGTTTATAAAAAAAGTATTATGTGTGTAAATAGAGAGAGCACAGAGTTGCTTTTAATAAATAAGGAAAATGATGAATAAAAAATCTCTATCATCTATTGAAGAAACTGGTCAATGGCCAACTAAGAAAAAACATAAAAAACTTACCGAATCATGGAAACAAAGTAAAAAAATAAATTGGAAGGTAAAACCAAAAAAGAGCTTCGTAAAGCGAAGAAACTGCGCAAAGAGGAAACCGAGGCAGCTGAAGAGAAAAAAGGGAAAAAACGTAAAACGCTTTACACTTAGGAAGATTTGGAACAATTGGCAGATGATTTGAGACTGTTTAAAAAATTAAAAAGCAATAAAATTTCCGATGAGGATTTTTGTAAAGAAATGGGTATCGAAGATGAATAAGAATAAAAAGAACATTTGTAACCGAAAATGGGCAACAAAAAAAAAGAAGCATTTGTTATAAAAATTTTTTCCTAATCATCATTAAGCCTTAAGGCAGGTAAGAACTAGTAATATTATACACCCTAACTGATTCATTGAAGTTAATAAACGATCTTTATGAGTAATTATTTTTCCAAAGACCAATCCTCTTGTCCATTTATTAAACGCCAATCAAAGCTACTTGTTTTTTTTATAATTCTAGGTCGCTTCTTCCAAGGCGTAGCGCTCTATGATAATGCAGTTAATAAATTCTTACAACTGCAAAGAACTTTAGGCGTACATCTGTCAAAATGATTTGTTGTCTGTCAAATCCGTTGTCTTGTATAGGTTCAAAATGGCACATAATCATACTCTACACCACCTGTGGCACATTACATTACATTAAGCATACATAGCGTACATTAAGCTAGTGCGGGCGTATATAACACGCAGAAAGGCTTAAGATAGACCCATCATCATCGAAGGATGGATAGGAGCTCTCTATATATTAGATTAGATTTGTCTTTCTTTTATAACCTTCAGAAATAGTTATAATAGATCTTGTCGAATGCATTACAAGTCAATTTAGTTGTGCTTGCATGACAATCCGTTCGTCCGTCCGTACGTCCGTCTCACCGTCTATATTTTATGGAACGCACTTGGTTACAAAAACTGAAACGAAAATGTTTCAAGATTGACATATAAATTTTCAAGTTGTGGCCATAGTCATAATTGGGGAGCAAGATCTATAACTCGAAGTGTACGAAGGACAACGATTTCGAACACGCAGACAACATTTGTTCTGTGTTTACCTTTTCATAGCCTAGTCTACACCATTCATGGTACAATTTGTGCGGATGTATGCAATACCCACAAGGACTTGATTTCTATTATGGCAATCGATTCACAAAGTGATTGTAAGCCAGTCTGTCCGTCGGTAGGAGTAGTGTGTTCCTTTCCGCTGTAGTGTTTTCATTTGTGTTTTTTTTATATTTGTTAATTAACTTGCAACTTTTTTATACCCTACACAACACGTGGTAGAAGATTATGTTATGTTAGTTGGGATGTATGCATAACACAGAAGCACTTCGGAGACAGCCCCACCTTTTATTATGCCATATGATTAAGAATCACTTTCTGAATCTATCTAAACTTATCTGTCCGCCTGTCCTTCCTTTTTTCTTATGTTCAACCTATAGGTTATAATTTTTAATGTCAGATTCGGGACAAGAACCCGGTTTAACTTCGGTATTTTGAGCTTGAACAAATGGTCCCAGCACCTAACCGCACTTAACGCAATCGTATTTAATAACTGACAATTGTGGCAAAACGCCAGTAGTAGCTGTTACCACGCCTAAAATGCGCACTAACTGATTTAAATGTAATCTACGAAAAGTACGCAGTTCCTCAATTAATGGTAGCTCCGAGATGCGTACATGAATTTCTGTAGTTACTCTTTCATAGGTGGGGAATATCGATAAAACCATATCTTTAGCTACTTTATCAAATATTTCCAACATTTGAAATGGCGCCTCGGGCAGAAAGTAAGCTAAAACATGCTGTTTGTAAGCCAAATCCGTATATGATACGACGAAAGAGGAATTATTTTGTTCGCACATCTGTCTGATACGGTTACGATACGTATATGAACTACGTTCATCGTCAAAGTTGCGCAAAAAAGATTGAAAACGATTAGTGATTTCTGTACGAGGACCCAACATGCTCACCCATTCTTTTGAAGAGTGACCTTTAGTATTTTCTAAATTTTCTATCGATTCGACCATTTCTACATCGTCCACTTCGCCCGCAGCTGCTTTCTCTCCAGCCCTTGTCTTGGCTCGAGGACCCAATGCGTCGTCATCATCATCACTCTGCTCAAAACCCAAGTCACGGTCATCGCGATGTATAATGCCTTTCGCTCGATCTCGTCTACGCATTTCAGCTTCGGCAGCCAAACGTTCACCTTGAGACAATTCGGAGTAATCCTCATCATCTAATATGGCTGGATCGTAATGATCGAACTCAGGCATGGGCCGATAATCATTTTCCGTATTATCTCCAAATAGCTCTTCGCCATCTTCAATCTCTTCATCCCGTACAGTTTGATCACCTAAAATTTCATCCTCATTCTCAAATTCAATTCAATTTCATTCTCAAATGAATGGGACGAAGTAACAGAAATGGCGTGAGCATATCTATTAAAATATCAATATAATATAGTGATTGTTCAAAGATTGTTTGCAAAACTCTTGGCTTTTTGCAAGTTTATTTTTTCTTTAAGGCTACTTAATGGCGGACGATTTACAAAATTATAAGTTGCACTTGCAGCAGGTACTTTTCATGAAGCATATATTTCATTTCCAATAATTACAAAGGATTGATCTATCAGGTAGAAGCTGCTTTGCTCACAGACTCGGAAAACGAAGAATTCTTAAAGCTGAAAAGGGATTTAGAAGAAGTTATTGAACTCAAACGCGATTTAATAAAAACACAATTAGAAAATCAAAGAAAATCGGCGTACGTTGAATCGTCTGCTTCTAAGGCAACATATGATGAAATTGAAGCAGCTATTTTGGAGGCTGAAATATTAATCACTCCGGGCAAAACTTGGAATATAGGGGGCAAATGCCAAGCTAAACGATTAATGTGGTGTTGTTGGGTAAAAAAGAAGTGCAGAAGAATGCTTAGTGAATATCACGCACCTTTTATTATTAGCTATGTCCGTTGTACTGGAATAATTTTTGAAGATTTGATATCTTTTTTTACGTGTGGAACAAAAATTCAATCAATAAATACAAGAGATGCATCCATTAGTATTGGAAACTAACAAGTAAAAAAGCAAGGCATTGGAATATTTTTGCTGAAAAATGGGGAACAACTTACTGGCAGTTTTTTGATTGCAGGTGTATGCCCCATCCAGAAGGACTTGTTGTACTTTGTTGTTGAAATAGAAACCCACAAACAAAACTCCGAAGCTTGTTAGTATATTGTAGTGTGACCGCATATCGTCGTTATGCATCCACTTTGAAGTGTGACAGAATTATACAAACTCAGCATAATTTTTTTAGCAAAAAGAAAAACGAAAATTATGTCACACTTCAACTGGCTGAGTATTGCATTACGAAATGCAATACTGTGCTAGGCGCCCCAATTAGAACAATTATTATTTTGCTTACGCTAAAAAATTAATAAAGTCAATTGTTATCAACAATTCATTACAGCGTACTAATTCGCTAGATCAAAAAGGCGTTCCATCCGCCAAAATAAAATTAGCTAGGGACTACTTCATGCCGAACTTGATTGGCATTTTAAAAGGCTCGGCGGAGTGAAGCCGAGCAGAATAGAAATACATTTTAACACAACAATAATTAAGACATCCTTGAAGAAAGATTCATAGAGAATCTTTCCAATAACTAAACATACCACACGCCAATAATACTATTACAATATAAACAAAATAGTATATAATAATTATATAAAGCAAATAAATAAAAAAAACGGCCTATTTTTCTAAATTCACTTCATCTCCTTCACTTCATCTCCCTTTAGAACGAATACAATTAGGCCAAAGCCTTTTCAAAATTAGATTACATGGCATTTGGATTTTGGAAACGATTGAAATGTAACTTCACTTACCAATTAGTCGATTAAGACCATCCTTGCTTTGAATATTAAGTACCAGATATTTGCCCGATGTTTTCAATTTTGATATTTTATGACTTTCGTAGGAGATTCCTTAAAGCTTGAGAGTAAAGTTTCTCTCAGAACTAAACCAAAATTAAAATATGATTTTTGGGATACATTGACTATCATCAACATGTATTTAATTGCATTTTGGAATTTTTGATTAATTTTGCGTACTTGGGTTTGGTGAGGCTCGACTTAAAGCAATCTAGCTTAATAATCCAGTTCAATATAAATGCGTAATATAATTCTCATTTAACGTAAGTGTAATCTCACACTTTAACAGAAGTGTGACTTTAATTTATCTTACTTTAACAGAATCGAGTGTTGCCTTTCATTTGAATTCGCTGTACCTCCCGGAATTCGTTGTACGTGCCTTTGATTTGTAAACAAGACTGTGTTAAGAAGACATAAATTTATAGAAAACAGCTCTCTTCTCCCTTTATTCTCAACACATGGTCCTTTTATTATAAAACTTGCGAAGGAAAAATGTAGACAAAAATTAACAAATTTCTGAAATAAAATTCGAAAAAAGGGATAAAATAATAAAAAAAAATGCAAAATAACAATTGTGATATAAAAATTGTTCAACAAGTATATTTATTTCGCATTGAAAAGGACACCCATCTAGTTTACCTAGAAATCTCATCAAAAAAAAAAAATAAATTATAAATTATATAAATTATATTTTATGTTAAAATACACATTGTTGGACAAATTGGGCTAACTGCACGTGAGTACTTTCACAGTATACCCGTGGGTATACCTTAGCACCTAAGCTCATTGGGACTTGTGTGATTGGTGAATATATGGAAAAATAACTTATGTCCCCAAATTTAATTAGAGGATAATAGTGCAATGTCGCTGTCCTGTCCTGATAGCACAAAACCTACACGCCTCAGCAATCCGTTCAGCCCTTACTTTTGTTGTGGTCTGGAGGTTTTCAACCTGGCGGGTAGCGATTCTTAAACAGAGCACTATTTCTGTTGTTGTATGAGAAATGACATAAGAAATTAAAAAAAAATTAAGCACGGAATGGTTTCAGTGGCATATTAACGTTAACACAAGAGAATGGTTCTATAGAAATTTTTGTGGTAAATAATTTCTTGCGCTTTTCTTGTTCTTATGACACGTTCTTGTACAATAAACGATCATTGAAATATTCCTGATATTTATTGAAGTGGTTGGATGAGCAGGCGGAAGAATAAGCCGAAATGAAAAAGCCTAAATGGAACGGTGGTACATACATACACGTAAATATTTTAGTTAGAAGGTTTGCAACCGCGGCATGAAAATTGTAGCAGTAAACTTTAGATTTCCTGGATCAAGCCACGACTCGCATGTGTGGAGGCATTTCAACGAAAATGTTCTTCACTCCAACTAACTGACGTTCTCAGAAAAAATAATTCCGAGAGAAGAGAAAACCAAGTGTAAATTCATGCCGCGTCATGAATCTGCCGGCCGACGTAAACGATTAGCAGAAAGCACATCAAATATGGTGACTTGCTTATATAAGCAGAATGAGTTAGTATGAAAAGGAAATTTGAGTCGAAAAGAAAGTTTCAATGAAGAATGTTGTCAAACTAACTACCCTTAAAAAAGTTGATTGTAAATAAAACCACGATCTAGTGATACGAATATGAATTATATGAAATTATTTCATTTTGTAAGAAATTTTACATCTTTTTTTGCTTGTATTTACGTTTGTATGATTTTGTTATTGATTTGTTGTATCCAAACGTTACATTTGCCCCTTATTTTCCCATTTTTTCGATGTACATTTCGAATGGCAAAAGCCATGCCTAACTCAAAATCAAATCGCCTTTAATATACTCCTTCCAAATGAAAACTAAAGCTAAAAGATACATAATTGGTGCCCACATATTATGAAACTTTAAAAACAATCACTTAATTGTGCCGACATCCCGAACAGGTCCCAAAGGGTTTTTATTTTTATAAGAGAAGAATGGTTTTAAGCATTTCCGTTTGTTCGTCTGGCTGTCTGCCCATCTGTGAAATGTCTGTTGCAAACATTCTCCTGGCGACAAAAATGAAGCTATCACTTCAAAATTGACAGAAGTATTGGAATTTGCAAGCTGCACAAAATTGGCCGAAGGATAGGCATAGAATATTATGTAAATTGAAGACATCACTATTTTTAAAAAGTAATAAAAAATTGGTTTCTTGCTCATTACTTATAAACTATTTGACCGTATATTCTTTTCGCGTTGCTGCAGTACCTTTAAAAAAATTGGAAAAAATCGGCAATGCCTACTTAATTTGAAAGGGTTATTATGAATTATTTTTTTTCAAAACTTTTTTAACGCATAGAGGCAAAGCCTAAAAACCCCATACAATATAAAAGCTCTTGGCCAGTTTCATACTCCGGATGCAGCTAAGCATGTCCGTCCATTCATCCGTCCGTCTCCGCAATTACGTAGTATCTATGGTAAACATTCCCGCGTTCAAAAAAAAAGATGTCGCGTACAAACTTGCAAAAGAATTGGAAAATCCCCTAAAACTTTTCAATGCCCGCACATCTGTGTAAGGAAACCTATGAACGCCTTTGTTTTCTGTGTTTTTTGTTTGTTATTCATATATGCTTCCATCTTTATTCTAAAAATAGAAAAAACTCGAACGTGCCCAACCAGTATCATAAAGTATTAAAAATAATTTTTTTTTTAAGACCGCGGTAGTGGGTATAAAAGATTCCGTCCCGGCCGAATATAATTTTCTTACACATTGTGATATTTTTAATTTTTCTAGTCTTTTTAAAAGCTCCGTTAATGTTGAAAGGTTTTATTGCCAGTGTTTCTTCAAAATATCTAGACACTGATTATGTATCTTTTAGTTAACTAACTCTTAATTAGAAAGCATATCTTGAAGATCATTTGATTGTGAATTACGTGTGGCTTTCATTCGAAACTTGTTTCGAAAAGTGGGCAAATAAAGGACAAATTTGACGTTTGTTCCTGGTGGAATCAATTGTAACATACTTTAAGGGGTCTAAAAGTAAAGTGTCTAGCTCGCCGAAATTGTGGGGTCCATAAAAGAAATTTGCCCTATAGAATTTTTATACCTTGTAAGTGTTGTAGTGAAAGTGTGGTGCAATGTGTAAACTTACTTCGCCAGCCAATGATCATTCAAACAAAATTAGTTTTAAAATATTTTAATAATTAAACAATAAAAAAATAGGTGTATATGACAATATTTATGTTGTTGTAAAATGAAAAAAAAAAAAGATTTTAAAATTAAAACTAAATAACAAACTTATATAACAATAAAGATTAACTCACCGATAACCAAACCACGTCGAATGTACATTCGTAGTTAATAAACAAAAAATTTATAATTTTTTAAATAAAAATAAAATAATCAATTAAATAATTCTGAACAGGTTGTGAAGGTAAAGAGCTTTTTTTTTTTATTTTTTCTTAAACACCTCGTTTCATTGACTTGAATTGACACCGAAATCGATACTGAAATTACATGGTGTCAGAGATGAACATTCGGCTGACACTTCGCTCACAATCCGAGTCTCAATCATTAATTTGAATATATCGAGATTTTTATATTGAAATTGATGATGTTGCTTTTTTTTGACAAATTATTATTTTTTTTTTATTCAAATTTCAATTTTAGTAAGAATTTGCTTCTCTTTTACCAACTCGTAAACTACTCTCTTATCTTAATGAAATTCATTTAAGAAGGTCTTGTTGCGGAATTTATTAGATAAACTTTTTACAATTTCTTTTTGAAAATTTCTCCTTAACCAATTTTCAATTTTAGTAAGAATCTGCTTCTCTTTTGATAAAATTTTGATCGCCGCAATCAATGAAAATTTTCAAATTTTGTAAAATTCTTTTTCCCGATTTTCTATTCCTTTCACACAAAACGAATTGAATCAGCTCATCAACACACTATCTTCTGTTAATGTAATTGTTTTAAGAAGGTCTTATGCTGAATTTTATTCGATAACTTCTTGCAATTTGCTTTTGAAAATTTCTCACTTTTTTTCCAAAAAAAAAAATTGTCAACGTTCTCAATCAATTGTTCTCTTCTTTTTTTTCCAAAAAAAAAGTCACCCATCCGTCAAACCCGAAAAAATTGTTTCCTTTTTTCTTTTTTTTTTTTGAAAATCAAAAAAAACTGTCGTTGAACGAGCAGGGTTCCCTTTGAAAAACCAAAAAAATTCAATCCCCAAAAAGAAAAATCCTTTACTGCTTTTCTACACAATAACAAAATCATAAAAATGTAAATAAAAACAAAAAGTTGCAGTCGCTAAATCCAGAATTTCTGAATTTTGCAAATTTTCCCATTTTCCTTAGATCGCATCTGTTTTTCCACTTATCTATTAAAATACGCCATCGACCTTAAAAAAAATATTTAATTAATTTATATTTTTGATTGTTTTGATTTTTTAATTACAATATTTTGTTTACTTTTTTTTTGGTTTGTTTAGTATCGCCTGTTGAGATAAGACCAATATATTCAGTGATGAATTGTGACGAGAGTGATGAGTTTTTATTATTTGTTGATCGTTTTCGCTCTCTCCTTTTACCAACGACTGCGACGATCGATGATACAATGATTGATTACAAGTTTTGGCGAATTAAGAGTATTAATTAGACAATTGGTTTGAAAAGCAAAAAAATGAGTTAATTTATTTATCTTTTACAAATTTAAAGTTTTTGGTTTGATTCAGCTGTTTGTAAGCAAACAATTTTGTTTGGAATTTATTTTATTTTCAATTTACAAATGTTTTCTTTTATAAATACAGTTCGAAACAACCAATACTAGCGCAAAGCGTAAACATGCTTATGCCTGTTCCGACAATTTCGACAAAGCGTTTCTCGCAACCCTTGTGATACATATAGGTAAAAAGATCGAAACTCGAAAATGAAAACCTAGTTAGCGCCATATATAATCAGCACCCTAATTTGATACATACTGACAAAAGAAAAGTGTTTAAAAAAAGAAGGAAGAAAAAATAATCATAATCTTTTTATATGACAAGGGATATCAAAAAAATTTTTTTTTATTAATTTATTTGTTTTGTTAGGGATAGTTCATATTAGTGATAAAAATGATCTGTTTGTACTTTGGCCTGCTCAAATCAAGGTTTAGGCGCTTATTCAAAGAAAAGCATTATAATCAAGAAAATGTAGCGTGCATAATTTATGCATGTCGTATTCTACACAATATTATTACGGAAAGAGGAATTAATGCAGAAATGGATTCAGAATCAACTGACTCTGGAAGAAGCTATCACCAAATCAAAAGCACAAATACAAAAATCATAACACAGCTAAATAAATTTAAAGTCTAACCCTTGACTCTGTTTCTTAACAATTCCTCGACATTTATTTATTATTTTTTGTTGAAAAAAATTTGAAAAATTCAAAAAAAAAAGTAATCAAAAAAAAGGAATCTACTAAACCCAGGTATTTGCTCAATTGTTCTTTGCTTTTGTTTTTTTTTTTTTTTTTTTTTTTTGTATTATATATATTTATATTTTATTCCCTTTATAATTAGTTTTGCATCAGCACTGAGCATATTTCTTTAGAAATAATACAGTAAAATAGAATATTCTTTATTTCCGAAAGTTTTCCAAAAGTTTTTTGTGTTATTTATAGCTATCTTAAAAATCATTACTTTTCTATACATTAAATTAAATTATATTATTATATTTATGATTTACATTATAAGGAGAATAGGTGTGTAAGAGAGTAAATATAAAACTCAAAAATTTTTGTTTTAAATATGCTGGCTTTGATTAAATGAAGCTTAAATTTAAACCACAATTCCGTTCAATATACGTCGTTTGCGCACTTTTGTTTTTCATTGTTTCATTTGTCAAAAAAAGCTAAGCTTATCTTTTATTATTTAAACTTTTATTGATAAACATTTACTAAATTATTATAGATTGAAGGTTCGATACATTCACGTTCATGGAGAAAAGTTTATTAGTTATATTGTAGTGGCGTCTGTATACTGTGTAGTTTGCCGCTTATGTACGCAGGGATGAATAAAATAAAATTACAAAATTCATAAAAAGAATTATTACATGTACACATATGACAGCCTGAAATGATACAAAAAAACAAAGAATTCAAGCCTCACGGCTCAACAGAAAATGGCTTCGCGTCCTAAACAAGCTGTTGCTAATTGTTTTCAATTCTTAAAGTCATCGGAAGAGTTAACGGATGATTTCCTAAATATTGCATGTAAAACTATACCCTGTAATTATGATAAAGTTAAACACACGCTCAAACTAAATGCAAACACGCCGTCAAATACTGATGACGACATAGAGACTGTTAAGGAAATGTCTCCTTTTGAAGTAGTTGTAAAATTGTTTGAATGTGAATTAAAATACTATTATTAATATATATCACCAGTAGCAGCCCAACCGACATTCAAAGAGAAGGAAAAAGAATTAGAACAAATTACATAAACAAGATGTAATGCATATAACATAAAATAATTATTTCATGATAAACACGTTTCAAAACTTAATTTAAAAATATAAAAATGTTTCAACGACTTAATTTAAGAAAATAAAAATATTTTAAAACGTTAATTTTAAAAAAACTTAAAAGTGAGTAAAAAAAATTAAAATTAAACCAGCCCTGAATTCTAGTTGATTTTTCCAATGCCGCAAATCGTGAAAATAAAGTTAACTTTATTTTAAGTAAATGCTTTTCTATAAATTCATTTATGCTTACTTCTTTTGATTTCTGCGGACCACGCCATGCCGTTTAAAATTTACAGGCTATTTTTCAAATAAACTTTTCATTTATTGTGGACTTGTCGGACTTATTTTTTTTTTTTAATATAGTGAGTACTTTTCGGCAAACGTCAAATATTGTTTCATTGCTCCTGGGTACGTTTTCGATAACTTTCGTTTTGATAACATTCGTTTTCGTTGCTATCAATAACACTGAACGAATAAACAGAAATAAGAAAAAAACTTAGATTTGTATTTATTTTTGATGGTCAAAAGCCAAGAAGTAAGCTAATTTTTTACTCGGATTAAATTAAATGTAAAATGTATAAAAATTGTAAGTTTTAATGTAACAAAGAACGTTATGTAAATTTTAGGAAAATTCATTAAATAAAATTAAAAACATAATTTGTAAAATAATTACTGAAATAGTAGCCACAAATACTTGAAAGTTTAAACAAACTGTCAGATGAGAAAAATTATATAATGAAGACGCAATTACTTTTCGTTTCCTTCCTTAGTTTTGTGGAGTTTCTGCGAACTCATTCGCTACCAGGGTCTCCTGAGGAAAACATCCATCTTAGCCCAAGATATTGTTGCGATTATACAATATCAATTGGAATAGGTGTGGCGTATGTGCATTTAAAGCATTCTAACACAGTAAAATAAACGTGCTTTTAGACTGGTGCAACTAGCTGACGTTGTGTTACATATACGGCTGGTAGCGCAGGTTAAGTCACTATTGTTTTTAATTTAAAGCATCTAGAATTGAATTTGCATTTAGAATATTATGCAGAGTGCGACAAAGACAGCAAACAGAGTTTCTAAGCCTTGTTTAATTGGAGAGAATTGCCTATTTTCCTTAATCTTTGTCACTCTCTAATGTAGTCCAGTTGAAATTCAAAAAGGGGATTGATAATATAATTTTCCGAATTAACTCATATTATAACTGTACATGTATAACCAAATAAGTGCTTTTTTTTAGTTTGTAATAAAAGCTAAATGGTAAAAGATATCAACACTATTCTATTCATGTTCATGCCACATTTTTATTTAAAAAAGGTTTCACATAAATGACCGCCCCAGGACGCCTCTTCTTGTTCTAAAATGACGTTTACGGCCCATAAACTACGACCAAAACTTATTTTTTCTGCACGTAAAAGCCCTTTAGGAACATCAAATGCGTTTTCTTTATAACAAGGGGGCAATGATTCTTATTTATTAAATCATTTAACCATATGAGCTTCATCCACTTGCACGAAACGCAACCGTGTTTTCGTAATAAGTTTAAACAATTTCCGTACGCTATTTAGCTATGTAAGTATCGGATTCAACAAAGTCCACGCAATGTATTAAGAGAAAATTTAATCCATATTTCAATCAGGAGGGGGTTGCATATACCTTCAGAAAAGTAATACGGATGATGGATTTAAATGACCAACACCCATGTCTTGTCCCCTAGTGCCGTAAAACAGTGAAAGCCAGAAGAGAAAGGTCAAAGAGGTGGCCGCAAATTACCATCAAAGTAACCTCTATCGCACTAAGATTTGAACCCGAGAACACTAACTTGGCAGTCGCGATTCTAACCTATTCGGCTATTGCTCTCGTATTAAGTAGGGGATTTGCCTCCTTTTGCCATTATGCTTGGCAACGAAGCACCGCTAACCAAATTCTCTTTTGCATTTCGTTTGCTGTTATTGAGAAAAAGCCAGCTTAAAGTAGAAAGAAAGGTGCAAAAAAGGCAGAACGTCGGAAACTTCGCCCGCATAACGTAGAGATTTGCTAAAAGAGAATTTTTTTGAGTCCCTTAATGATGAGAGGAGTGCAGTTGCACGTGCTTTGTTTTATAAAGGGAAAAAATGAAACGACGTCAACATATTCTACAACCATTCATAGAAAAGTCTGCAGTTTATCCAAAGAAAACAAAATCCCTAAAGTTTAGAATGTTCCTTTTTGCCTTAAAAATAGATAACTAAACTTATTTGATCAATTTTATTGAAAATTGGGAGCTTTTTTATGTCAAGCAAATATTTGACATACAATTAATTATGGGCAAATTAAGCAAACACAAGTAAAGTTGTTTTTTTGAAATGCGGTAACTGTGATAGAAGGTAAGGAAAGAATAACGTTACGAAATGATCAGTTTGAACGATGCTCTTCGGGAAATATTGAAAATAGTTATGAAGTGCAAACTAGTTCCGTGTGATTGTTGACGAAATGACGGATAATACCGTCACGGATTGTGGACGAAAATACGAATAATCCATCTTGTCAATTAACAATCATCATTAACAATTAAATGCATCAGGCTGCAGTCAACATAAAATAAACTTTTTAATGAAAACTACCGAGCACTCTTTTTTTTAAGTTCAAAGGAAAACAAATTAATGTACTGCACGGTCATTAAGTGTGTAGAAAAAACCTTTTTTTCTTCAGATATTTCTTCAGGGAATGGCACTGCCAGCTTTGATGTTATAAAATATGTTTACAACATGCAAAAGGACAACGTAAACTTGAAGTCTTATCCTAAGCTTACGGGGTGACACTTATAACCCAATAGAAACGATAAGAGTTTCGCGAGCAGTTCAGTTCTTGAACAAGACTGTTGCTGCGAGTATTCAAACTAGTGTACACCTGGAAATTTTTAGAACCTAAAACAAGAGAAAAAGATTCAGCAACGATATGCAACATGGCATCATGGGTACGTCATAGTCCTTGAAGATTTTTCGTTCACAACTCGACGTCGCAACTTTCAAATGTAGAGAGGGCAATCATATATTTTTAGATTGGGCTGCAGAGTGACGACAAGAAATTACAGAGTGCTGCAAGTGTTCAGTAAAGAAGGGCTTGTGGACGTATACCCATTGGAAACAGATTACCATTTAAGTAGTCAGGACGTCACTCGCGATGCTTATATAGAAGAAAACAACTTTAATATTGATTGCGACGGTGACGCGTGATCATCGGAAACGTCTAAACGAAGCAATCGGATGAACATACAGAGATGTACTATGTACTGTGGTATAAAAATTATAACGCAGAAGCGCCATACCTACAAATCTCCAAAGTTGAAATTTTTGAAATATATAGGCGCTAATATAAAATGTACGCGGTAAAATATTACGAAAACAAATATAAATTAGGTATTAGGAAACTAATTCTTGATAAGATTATGGAGAAAAGGAACGAATGGTTTACCACGGAGGATGACCGCAGCCAGCATACATTCCACTTTCTGGGCACTTTACATTAAGAATGTTATTGTACGAATATTCGAATTTTTTGCACCGGCAGCATATCAATTTAGAGTCTACCCATCACGATTTTAAACAAGAACGTATGCAGTGGACTACTATATCCTTGCATTGCATTGCATTACGTTGAAGTTTTTATGTATTCTAGTGTGAATGCATATATTTCCAGATGTACGTCCACTTGAAATGTGGCAGACATCAAAATTGTAAGCAAAATTCAATAATAAAATAAAACAACAAAGTATGACACACTTCAAAACGCTTCGAATTGCATTTCACAATAATCCAAATTGAAAACCAATGTAAAGAATGCAATTCGAAGCTAAGCGCCCCCATTTACAATTGTGCTGACCACAGCAATAAGTAACTTGTCCATAAACTTCAGTAGAAAACTAAGAAGCTAGAAAATAATTATAAATAAGAGATGATGAATAAAGACAACAATGAAGGAAATTCAAATATAAAATCGCTAAACACGAAAGCAAGTGGGAATCTTGTGAGTACCAATCACGTCGCGTAGTTACTGCCACTTGCGCCGATAATCGTTTGTTCACGTCTGCTTGGCTGGGATTGGCTCCTACGGAGCTTCCTCTGGGGGCTTCTCCCTACTTACTACGTTAGTAATGACGTCATTATATTTTTAGTGCATGAAACGCGCCCAAGAAAGTTTCCAGATATGGATAACATCAAAAGCGTAGCTTTAAAGAACATTTCCCGTAAAATAGTTAGAATAGTAGAATAGTTTTTTAGTTGCATCAAATTCCAACATTTTCCAAACATTAGAAATCGGCTACAGCTATTTGCATATATGTCAAAATAAATGATTGACAATGACGCTAAACTTACCTACGGACTTATCCATTTATTTACATAGAAATCGCAACTTTCTAACTACTTCACAACCAAGTTCACGCGATGAGTAAATACCGATACCATCGCTGTATAAAACAACGCGACAATCATTAAATTGCGGGAAGTCAAAACAGAGGAGTAGACAATACATCAGAAAATTCAACTAAAAGAGCAACGCAAAAATATCTTTCAGACAAAAAGGTTCGGATTAAACTAACCTCGAAAATCGGAAAACCAAGAAATATCGTTATGCCAACAGAATCGAAGGATTTTTGCTTTGCTTTGCTTTTAACATGGCGGCAAATGTGTACTACGTAGCGTGAAGTGTTATGCTGATTTCTAAAAATTTTTCGTTTAGAATAACATTTTTCTCAAGGGTTGTCTTTAATAACCCTTTCAAACATCTTGCTTAGGGAGCTCAAGAGACTAATGGGTCGATAACTCTTGTGAGGAAACAAAGTCGTGCACTCGTTTTGTCCTCACAGAGAGGATACAATAGACTGACAAGGAGTAATGGTCATCCGACAAGATTGCAAGTGGCAATCTTTGTTTTCAAGAAGCCGAGAAGTCAGCTTGCATTTTGCTAGCGAAAGTTTTGCTTTTAATTCTCGATGTGAGACGTCCAGTCGTTTTAATATTTTTCTAGTTCGGCTAGAGTGGGAAATATGTCTTCTCTCAACTGTGCGTCTGCGGGACCTTATAAAATGCTATTAACATATCGTAACAAATTAAAAATACAACATAAACTGTATTATATCAAAAATCATGAATTAGTGTCGAGTAGAAAACAATAAACCACGTGAAAATTGATGCATTCGGCCCCGAACTACAAGCATGCTTATGGCTGAAATCTGGTGCCCGGCAAGTGTACCTCGGCGCTATGTTGAGTCTTCACATCACTTAACTTCATTTGACGGTTTTCCTGATTTAGAAATGGGAATAGCTTTAGCCGATTTCCAATGTACGGAAAATGTTGGAATTTGATGCAACTAAAAAAATAGAATCTTTCACGGGAAATATTCTTTAAAGCTTTTGGTGTTATCCATACCTGGAGACTTTCTTTGGCATGTTTCATGCACTAAAAATTTAATGACGTCATTACTTACGTAGTCTTGCCATGCGTCATGAACTGTAATTGAGTTCAGTCTCGCCATTGCAGAACTAACCATATGCTCTCTAGCAGCGGCATTATATGATTTTCTAGAAATCTTTCGGCAAAATATCGTAGTTTATTACTACGTAAAGAAGATATACCATCAACAAGGTATCACCACTTAAGTAGCGAAATGGCGTTTCTTTTTTACGCAGCGATATGCTTATAATCCATTATACTTTGCTGGCTTTATCCAAAACATTTATTTTACGTTTCTGAACTTAAAAATATCATTCCTGATTAGGGAACTGTAATTAAGGTAAGAAGTCAAGAAGAAAAAGAAATCTGAGCACTTTTTGTTATTGCTGTTAATATAATAAGACTTCCAATTAAAATTGTAGTAAAATAGTTTTTCATGACATCTAACTAAAAAATATAATTGCATCTTCCATAATTTGATATTCAAGCAATTCTTAATAATAAAGCAACATCTCCAATTCGATTAGATAAGGCAATTAATATTCCTGCATTAAAAGACTGTACATTCTGAACATAAATTACTAAACAATAAGATACTAACCCTAAAGCAGAGATTGATAGCATCAATTTATGCATTCTTAATTAATGCGCCAAATAACTTTGTGATTTTGCATGAATTATTTGTAATCTCCCTTTACAAAAGGGTGTTTTCCCGTCGTCTTGGAAGACTAGCCTTTTAACCCACTGCACAAATTTGGAGGCACAATTATAGAGGCGACGTTTAGTTGAGTGTTTTACTAAAACTGTTTATAAGAATTGTTGCTCATCGTATTGTTTTCGCTATTAAAACATCTATTTCTCCTTTTCAACGCGCCTTTCTAAGGACAAGATCAACTACAACGATCTTTTTAGATTATTTCCTAGTGGCTCATAAACTGATGTCAGATATATGGGCTTTAGCAAAGTTTTTGATCATGTTAATTACAGATTTTTAAGTCGTCAGATTTCCCTTCACATTTATTAAAATCTATAAGCGCTTATTTTTTCAGAGTTTTTTTCAAATCCTTCGCCTCCGACAACCACTTAAGATCCCTTTCATTTAATTTATACGTTAGTGATCTCCCCTCGGTCATTAAGAGAGCCCATATCCTGGTGTATGTGGATGATGTTAAGTTGTTCTCATTCCTGGTCATAGAATTTTATGATATTAAACTTGTCAAAGTGCAAGAAATTGTCATTCTCATTCTCAACGATGAATTAACTTGCCACTGAGTTCTGAGTTCATTCATTCACAAAAATTTGAAAATATAAAGTTGTTCAGGGAGTTAGGGCTTTTATTTGACTAAAAATTACATTTTAATGTACACATTAAGCTAGGTCAGCACTTGTGTTTATTAAACGGCGATCCAAAGAGCTTGACTGTCCATACGACCTAGAATGTTTATACATGAGCTTATTGAGATCAGCACTTGCATATACATCGATCGGTGTGATCTCTTTCTTGTAGATTTTACGTTGATTTAAGAGAATCACTTTAAAAGCAATTCTCGCTTTTTGTCCTCAGAAATTTGAGATGGAATGTGCTAGTCTGTTAGCGAATGTGTACGTCATGTGATCTTGAAGTTGCTGTGGAACAACATTGAAGAATGTGGTCAAGAAATGAAAGCTGTGAACTTATTGGAGGTATAACTAGTCTTTTAGCGATTTCTATATAGTGACCCTGCTGCAAACTTTCATCTAAATGTTTATAACATTTACTTTTTTTTATCGCGATAATGTTTGTAGACTGTAAGTAAATATTTCATTCTAATAAAAGAATATTTGCAGACAAATTAAACGAACGCTATAAACGTGGGCAATAAAGTAACAAAAAATCATATACAACATTTATGAATATATTGACGGTCTATACTGTAAGTATGAACGAGAATCTTCTCGAATTAGGAATGTTCGACTTTGTAAAAATGCTGTTCTAAGTCGAAGTGGCTAAGAAGAAAATAAGAAAGTTGCACAAAAGCAGGCAAAAAATGTTGTGGCAATTTGGGATCTTCCAAGTGTGAAGTTTTATTATTATTTTAAATGTAAGCAAATTAAAAAAATTTCTTAAAGAGTAACACAACGCAATAAAATCAAATCTGTCAATTGAAACCATCAGATTTTGAAAATAACGCAGAAGCAGTGAATTGGAATGACTTTCAAAAGGTCATATATGCCAAACAGTTGTTAAAAGGAGCAACTAAATTGTCCATTCGTACTAAACAAGGTTTAAAAAGGTGGGTACTACTAAAGAATGTCCTTATTAAATAATTTGGAATAAAATTACCATCCGCAGAAATCCACCGAATATTACAAAAACGCAAGGAACACGACAACAAAGGTTGCCGGGAATATCTGTGTGCTTTAATGGAAGTGGGCAAACTAATTGATTTAGACGAAGAATGCCTAATTCAACATTTCTCGGATGATATGCTAGAATATTATGACCAACTCGGGAAAGAAATTAGGTCGAACAAATACAATCGCGTTTTCAAAGATGCAAAAATAAACGTGGTGATGTTTCCCCCAATTTTCGATTCAGCTAGTGGTACATCAATAATATCTTAGGACGTTTTCAACAAACCATCTTCTTTTGCATGCGCATGGGAACGCCTAAATTATCTTATATTCTCGTCTCTTGCGAAAATTTTGATTGAATGGCATTACCAGTTATCTTTGACTTCCGACAAACAAAGGCTTAAATTCCTCTGTGGGTATAGCCAACGTCGTCGAACCTACTTATTCTTCGTCTACGTTAAGCACAGAACTTCTCAATTTATGCGCTGTTCTGGGAATTTCATTTAGAGATTCATCGGCAAAAGCAACTTTTAACTTTGCTTTGTGCAAGGCCGGCACGTTTTACCAAACCAGCGTCTTCGAAGAGGACACATAGTATTTTTCATATTTCATTTGCAGTTTTCCATTTATGAATATGGGGATATATTGTCCGTCATCAAAATCAATTCTGCCTTCGCCTGGATGAGTTTTTCTCCTTGAACGTCATCATCTTTTGCGGCCTTCCGTAGGTCTTCCACTTGGAAACAAGTTTTCTTCCAGGCTTCATAGTTTTCGCTTTCTCGCAGCCAGGTTGTATATTAAATGGGAATGCTTATCGTTAACGTCAGTGACGTTCAGAAAATTGTGTCAACAAATTTGATGGAAGCATTGATAACCCACTGCATGTGTGTTGACCTACAATCTCTGCAAGGATAACCATTTGTGGCTGCCGTATTGGATTCTATATTAAATGGCCATGCTTATGAAATCAAAGGGAGGTATAGCGAATTCAAAAGAAAACATATGACAAATTTTTTCCTTCAAGATTCTTACAAAATTTTTTTAAAAATTGAAAACTGAAAGTGAAGAAAAGGAAGAGTAATTGCAAGTATTTCAACAACAAGGAAATAGATAAAAAAAAACCATTTTATGAAAATAAGTAATAACTATTAGTATTTCATAATGAGGACGGGGAGTATTTAGACAAAAAAAGGTTTAACTCTACTAAATTGACGTGATTGCCTCACCCCCAGATTTGAAGAATTGAGGTAAGTTTCCTAGTAGTATGCCTTGGTAGCAATTATTTAGTTCAATAAAGAAGACGGAGGACGTTTGCATTTGGCCAAAATAATGCCTACACAATAGCGGATAGATGTACGGAGCATTATGAACATTAGGTCAACCAGGTGTAGAGAAAGGGAAATGGAGAAGAACCTGTAGCAGACGATGCAGGTAAACTTAAACAGCGGAAGTGGCTCCTAATCCGGAAACTAAACTAATTAAATTAGATACCAAAGATACAGACGAAGTTGAGTTTGGAGATGTCGGAAGCCTTTGCGCTCAGACTTAAATGCACAGCTCGTGGGAAACTGATCCGACATTTAGCTGCTTTAGAAGAAATAAAAAAAAAAATTGTTAAATGTTAACTGATGGTTATTAGCAAGAGCACCAGCGTTAACAAAGCTACTCCAAAATACCTTTGAATAAATCGAACAGGGTATTGTGGCATTGCCTGCATCCAAATCTTTAACTGAACAAAAAGCTCTGATCACACCAAAACGTCTGCTGTATGTATGTATGTGTGATGTCTAAATCACTGCGAAAAATGGCAACAAAAATATGCCGGCTCCCAGGAAATTCCTAGGGAAGAAGAATAACAAAAGAAGTGAAGAAATATGTGTGGAGGCAAAATTTATATTCACCGACATTTTAAATTATTCGTCTAAATTGTTGGATACTAAAGAACCGATTTTGTTGTAGAATTAATTCTTTTTGCCTCTCCTTTATTCTTTAAAAATATATTTTCGAATAGAAAAAGCAGATTTAATCAACCGCTACGAGCAGTGCTGCGTACACTAATTCTTTATTTTGTTTATTGATTAACGAAAAGACAGCAAAAAAAATGTTAGCCTTACCATTCATCAACAATTTTTGTAATTATTCAAAACACTCTTGCTTAGCGGTGCAGCTTTATTTTAGTTGCAAGATGTTAAATAACGGACGGCGGTCTATTTTCTTAAGTAGCATTTTTTGATTTTTTTTCGATTTTACAAAATTTATGTTTAATTTTGTTTCTTTGAGATTTGAAATTGATTTGATCAATTGGAGAATATGATCCAAAATATATACAACGGATTGTAATTAAAAAAATTGTGTTTTTGATCAAAGTATTAATCTTTTTTTCCAAAAAAAAAAGATTCCTCTCGGTAGAGAATGCGTTTCACAAAATGGCGTTGGTGTTAACTTTGATATTTCATTTAAAGTCATCAATAACCTGAAATTATGCTATTGATTCATAAGTGGTGAGTGTATATCGTTGCAAATCTTTTGAATCTCTTTTATCATGTTTTTAATGCCTTCAAAAAGTCGGAAGCAATCTTAGCTTTTTGATATCTATTTGCTCATGAAAGTAGAAGAAAAGGAAAGTATGCTCTTTTTTTTTGATAGACCTAACCCCACTGGTAGTAATTGAAAGCGTCTATCTAGGTCTATCTAGGTTTTTATCTTCCTATAGATCATAATTTGAACAAATATGTGCCTAACGATATTTTAGTTTATTTTCTCTTTAGCCGTGAAGCTCGACAACTATTTAAGAAGATCGATGGAGTTTTCTCTTCCTTCATTTAAATTTCCTTCAAGTTAATTGACTTCGATCAGCTTGTCTGTGCTTTAAAAACAATTAATAGAATCCCTTTGCTGATCCACCGGAAGCCCAACTTTTCTGTGCATTGAACTTTTTCCGATTTGAAGTAAAAATTTGTTATCTATACTTTCTATAATTATTTTGACTTTATTTATACATATGCGTGTGCGTGTGCGTACATATCCATAACTTATGTATTTATATTACAAGCGATATATTTAATGTGTATATAAATCACTTTGAAAAGAAACATGAAGAAAATAAAAAGTTCCAACACAAAGGGACATTCAAGGGTTAATTAAAATTCATTCATTTTGCGTGCATTTGATCCCCTACGGATCAGATATCATATCCCACTAGATGATAAGCGGTTTTATGTATACTTGCGCTTGAAATTGCAACAAACTGAAGGGTATTAATTTAGTAAATGAGAAGGCACACTTCAAATGTGTTGCCATTACCCAACTGAAAACAAATCGATATTTTAAAAGAACTGTTAATATTGATATCAAAATCGAAATCAAATTTTACGTTGTGAAAGATTTTGCATAATCAGCATCTATAGATAATGAAGTTTTGGAACAAATGGATACAATTATAGCTTCAGATGAAGCAAAATTTTTTGAAAAGCAACTAGAAATACAACAATGAGAAGCAGTGGAATTAACAAAACCAATGTCGGGAGTGGATGCTGAAACCAACGCACACAACTTAAAATAAAGGAAAAAAAGAATACGAAGTAAAAGCTGAAGTTGAAAGAGTTGAGAAAGTTGAAGATTAATTAGGCAAGCCTGCAGCGGAAACAACAACCAATACGCACATTTCACTACAAATTGCAGAATATGGAAATATTTGTTCGTCAATAGAGCCGTCACAAAAATTTATCATTTGGCACGTTTGCCAGTGGAAATTTGCAATTGCGTTAATTTAAGTTCAATAATTCTTGGAAATACCCTTCAGATGTTATAAAAAATTATATATATACATATGTATATATAAATATTATAAGATTCTTTTCTATCTGTTTATCTTACCGCTCTCTTTTGTTGTTTATTGTTCAAATTCTGGAAGTCATAAAACAGCTTGACTCATAGATTTTTTGTTTAGAATCAAAAATTGAATTCGTCAATATCCTGCTTGTTCTTATCTAATACTAAGAAAACTTTTAAGAAACGAAAATCCCTAAATTTGTTTACATATAATCTATTTGTTTATATAATTACTGAAGTTATCTAGCATGTCTTTGCCACACGTGTTTTAATTGCCGTGTTGCCCGTGCACGTGTTTAAGTGCGCATAAAAACCTAGCTTTTAAGATTTCCTCGAAATCGTACATAATTTATTTGTATTTCCTTCATATCCCAACCTAAAAGTAAAATGCGTTTAACTTTCTTACTCTATTTATAAAAAGTGCCCGCAATTTTCAAAAATTCTCAGAGAGAATGTTTATATGCAATTTTTTGACTTATAAAAAGTACCCGCAATTTTTATTGTTGATTTGTACAAAGAAAATTTCGACTTATAAAAAGTGCCCGCAATTTTTAGAAAGAATGTTTGTATGCGATTTTTTAATTTATAAAAAGTGCCCTTCAGATAAAAAAGTGCCTTCGGATAATCGAGTTATGTCAGCCATGCGGTTATTTGATTCAGTTTCAGTTTATACGGCTTGATTTGATTTTTTTTAATGTTTTCCACACGGGGCGTTTTTTAAAAAAGGAATAATCAATTTGACTGAAGGCAATCATCTGGCAACCTCGTGTGTGTTAAGTCGAAGCATTACTAATCGCTGTACTAAAATTTTATTTTATTAATTATTTGCGTAAATAATCTTATATTTTTCAAATATATTTTGTTTACAACGAGCCGAAGATTTAAACAACGTGTGTGTTATTTTTTTGTTTTTCTTTGATGCGTTGAATAACATATAAATTGTGGTTTTTGGCTAGTTTTCTTTTGCCTATTTTCTTCTTTTCTTATGCGCGCGTATAATATATTGTGAGGCATAGAAATTTTGCCTTGGTTTTCATATAAAGTGCTTGAGTGTTCCTGTTTTTTGCCCAGACGGTTCGTTGTCTTATATATTGTGTCAACTTTATTGTTAATAAATTTTACAATTTTTCCTACCTGGATTTGCTGCTTTTTGTATATTTTTTCATTTATTTACATCTTTTAATAAGGACTGTTGCTTTTCTAACTGTAAGTTACGTGAAAGTACTGATGAATTGTTTTTGTTTTGCTGCTGGTGTGACCGATGGTTAGGAGTTATAAGTTTTTGCTCTAGCACTGGAAGTAGTCTTCATAGATATGTTTTCTCTCAAGCTATTTTATGATCGACGTTCGTGTGCTTCAGAAATCAATGGTAGAGCCCTATGCTGAATTTAATTAAATTATTTGTTATCATTTACATACGCAGATAACCTCAACTGTGCCATATTTTACACGGTCGGGCTTCAGCGGATACCACAGCAATTAACCTTACAAATACTGTAAGCTGTATCTTATAAAAGACAACCTGTAACCTGTAATATTTGAATGAATCACAATACCACCTAAGAATTGAAATGAGGTATTTGTGATGGCCGCGTTGACGGCCACGCATTTATTTAATGTGATGTCTGCTCGTTGTGGATACATTCCTCATGTGTATGCGTTTGTAATAGTGATCTTCAATCTGTATCATTTGTTTGTGCGTCATGTAAAGCCAAAATTTTGTCTGGTCTTTGCTATGTGGACATGCCAACCTTGCATTCAAAACTTGCAAGCATGTACTCTAAATTGGTTGATTGCATTGGCAGCAGTACTTCATACGATAACGGAATTCCGGTAATCTTTTTTTCTTTCAATAATTTTTCACACGTACAGTACGTTAATTAAAGAGAGAAATTATGAAAAGAGAGATAAGTTCAACGTCCCTCTGTATAATATAAGGGCGGCTTTTGCATAACCAATAAATATGTTACAATATGATATATTACATTAAAATCCTTCCGCGAATACATTAAAATCCTTCCATGAATACATTAAAATCCTTCTTACAAAATAAATGTTTTTTTAGTTGTCTAACTAAACCTAAAGTAAAAATATTCCATAAATCTAATGTAAATATTGTAAGGCTAAGAATAAAAAGTAAAAAAAAAAAAAAAATAGATGCGTCGAACATTTCCACTTATCGTGTTACATACTTTTACGTACAGTTGAAAAATTATTAATTATTAAATTTGTATGTAAACTATCGACATAGGCATATGGGATAAACGTATTTTACTTTCCACTCATTTTCTTTTATAGGAAGCAGTTTGTTATGCTCTTGTGAATATTATACGTAGTTTCGAAAAAGTGTATGAAAGTGATCGTAACATTGACAAGCATCCAATAAGTTTAGAGCAGAAAATTATTACAATTTGTAACTAACACATTTATAGTTTTACTTGATTCACTTCATCTACATTATGTCAATAAGCTAAATTTTTATATTTTAATTAAATTAAAAAATACTCTTAATAATCTCATTTTATTTCTCCTTACATGGTAGCCTTGCGTACAAAACGCATAATTTGATCATGATTTGAAGGAGAATTGGAATTGATTTGTACCTCTCTGCCAAGACTTCGTCTCACTCGATTTTCTTATTGCTGCTAGCACGGCTTGCACGTGAAGACCATCTTCAAAATTAGCAGCCGCTTGCACTGGTTCTTTAATGCAATTGGATTCCTTATTAACAAATGATTCCTTTAGAGCATCCACCATTTTATGTAAGCCCTTTATATATAAAAAATTATTATTATTATTATTATTTATCTCTATCTTAGCGTCAATAAACTGAAATGCTTTCCAAGAATCCACACAGACGACGGAAATTTCTGATGCTTGTTCTTGTTTTTTTTTGGTGCAAGATGTTTGTTCTTGTTTTCTTGGTGTAAAATGTTTGTGCTTTCAATTTATATGCTTCACAGGGACATATCATGTAAAGGCACATAATAGCGGTTGCTCCTTCATTGCTTTGAGGTTGCGCCGGTTGAAAAATCGATACTAAAATCACCTGATTTCTTGTTTACATTTACAAATAACAAGAATAAAAATGGTCAAGAAGGGCATTTGCCGGTTTATGGTGAAAAGAGCAAGAGAGAAGGTTTGTTGTTGTTACTAAAATTAAATTATTAACTGCAACAAAATTGGACTTGGCATTATTTAGGAACTTTAGGACATTCACGATATGTGGGTGGTCAAACATCTTATGAAGCCAATGAAAGATGGTTTAATGGTTGGCCTACAGTTAATAAACAGTTAATTGGTAATCGAAACAGAAATGTATGAGAACACATTCGGCTTGTCAATTTTAAAAACAGAAATGTATGAGAACACATTCGATTGTGAACATTTTTTTTTTTTGGAAATTTTGAATAATGAATTTTGTGCCCTGGAATGGAAAGAAATGTTGGGCTTAGATATACACACGTGTATGCGCATTTACTTGGAACTTTTGGCTATTAGTACGAGAAGTGGGGTTTTCAAAATTTACTTGCTTGGCAGAACACTTCATCACTTTGGAGATATTTAACGTGTCTTGTCGGAGGTCATGCAAGCCAAATTGGGTAGTCAGCGCAGTAACGATCTACGCCATAAAGTTTAGAGTTTCAATTGGGACATCATCTTATTAGTAGATAATTTTTTTTAGTTTAAAAAAAAAATTGTATACGCTGAGATAGGTATGCACAAACTAACGGGCAAAAGGGTGAAACGAACGAATGAGGCGAGTGTTAATCAACATTACAAACATATTAATTAATTATATTAATTAACATTAATTAATTAGCTTTTAGCACGCATAATTTAAAATAGTTCAAAGATCCAATTCATCAGAGTAGTAATACGTCGCACCATCCCGATTGACGACGAGGAAAAGCCAAAAAATATGCGTGCGCTACTCCAAGCTTTTGAAAGTGAATTTAGGTTACATGTTACGATTATTTTAATGGCGCTCAACGTTGGGCCGACAATTAACGGCTTCAACTCACATACGCTTCTAAGAAAGGGTGTTTTTGTTGTTTACAAATTCCCAAAAACGACTCAATCCACTTCTTCGCAATTTCTTTCTGCACTTTTGAGTAATACCCTTGTGCAATTCCTAGTCTAATTATCAAGGACTGGCACAAATCAATGGATGGTTGGTCGCCACCCTTGAGGTACTGTTATAGGCGCGTTGCGAATTGGTTTAAATGGCTGGCTCCCTGCACCATTATAGACTAACTTTAAAATTGTTTAAATAATATCTTAGTATACATAAATAATACATGAATACATAAATAAAAAATACAATCGACGATCCCTGCCGTGTTGTCCTCCATGTGGACAGGAAATTTGTATTGTTTAAGTTCATCTAAAATTCTCTGAGGGACTTTATATAAGATTATGTTTAATTGTTCATTGTAAGCTTATTTTGGTAAAACACAAATTTATTTCTAAATTCATTTTCTTTTACAGACGTAAATATGACATCATCTTTGTTTAGAGGAAGATCTGTTATTACGATGAATTTCCGTCCGAGGAGAAAAGGTCTGCAAAATTTGATGCCCCAATGGATTTTTTTTCTTTTTCACATTTTTTTTCTTTTTCACAATTTTTTTCTTTTTCACAATATTCTCTATTTGACCGGCGCTTTCTCACCAGCTGTTTTTCTGACCACCTGTTTTCTTGTTGTACCTTTTTTTCTGCAACTAAATTCTTTTTCTACGGCAGATTTATTGACGTCATTTTTTCGAGAGTGTAATAGTTGCGTACGAAATTAGTAAATCATATCCACAGTCTCCTTGCGAAAGTATTGCTCCTAAAGCAAAGTTTGATGCGTCTGCCGTGAATATGAATGGCTTGTCGAAGTTTGGGTTTTGGCGAATTGGTGGGTTTATTAGTTTTTCTTTAAGTATGTTGAAGAGTTGTGGTCTTTTAGTAATCTATTGAGTCAATTTGCAATTTTTGCAAAATTGTTGATGAATCTTCTATGACAGATGCATGGTGCAACGAATCGTCGCACTTCATCACCATTTTTAGGGATGGGATGTTTGTTTGTGGAAAAGGCTGTTAAAGGTCGGGAAATTTTGTCTAGTTCAATTTGGTGAAAAGAACTTGTCATGTCTAGTGTGGAGAAATATTTCGCTCTACCTAGTTCGTCGAGTAAATCCTCTACTCTGGATAGGGGGAATTTGTCATTTACTAGTTTATCCTTTAATTTGCTAGAGTCCCCTGCAAATCTCCATTTCTTTGAATCGTCGCGATTTTTTTTTTGGTACAACAAATAGGGGTGAGTTGTAAAGACTTTGTGGCGTTATGTGGCGCTTAGCTCGTTGCCGGTAGAGCGGTAGCCCTCTGCCCGTTGTGCTACATCCTGCACAACAAAGATGAAATATTTAAGATAAAAAGGAAAATTATAAAAAAAAATGGAATCAAAGAATTCTATCTAGGCTGTTAGGCTGCCTGTATAGTACTGTCTGTCCGGTACGCCGTCTGTTAGTCCTTCCTTCGTCCGTCGGTAACTGTCTACGGTTCCCCCACCGTCCCTCATGCGTACTCCGCCTCCATGCCCCTCCACAGTTGTGGAGCAAGCGTATTTAGTTATTCATTGCCTCCCTTTTTTTTTGTTTTATTTTATATATTATTTTTTTTTTCTTTTTTTTCTACTTTTGGTTAGTGAAAGAGAAAAAACAATTATTTACCTACATACGCATACATATGAATACATATATATCTATACTTATCCCTTCAATTGCTAATGAATTTCCTGCTAACTCCGCCACTGCTGCTGCTGCTGCTCTTGCTGTTATTGCTCCGTCCCTTCTATTGTAGCAATCTCACCAAACTTCATCATCATCGCCGTTTTGATGGCTGTTCCTCATGATGCAGTCGTCCTTGCTGCAAATCTGCCAATCGCTTAAACGCTTCCTCACGTTGTCGATTACGGCATCGGTGAAGTTAGCCTTCAGATCATTAACGTATGAACAATCACAACAACACGAGTGGCAATGTTCACATCGACTGACACCGTGACCTCGTTTAGATCATTAAATTTTTACTCCCTTTTTTTTTCTTTTATCTTAAATTTTCATAGTGCAAACCTCAGCCGATACGTTAGAGTTATGTGTGGTGATAGTTTTTGCACTATGAGGTTTATGCTTTAACATACGGTGTATGATATAAAACTTAAAAGCACTTGATTCATTAAAAATGACATATATTCTTATAAGATATCACCAGACTAATTTAGAATATCAAGTTTCAAATTAAATTTAATTATTACTGGTTACGCACATTATATATTTTCTAATTTTCCTTTTTTTTTCTAATAAAAAAAAAACTTCACTCATGGCTTCATCACAAGAAGAATTTTGTGTAAATTTTTCATCAAACGTTAAAGAAATTTATTTCCGTTGTATTTCTGGTTTTTTATGTTTTTCGTTTCATTCACAAAAATCTATTTCGTTAAAATTTCGAAGAGAGTCAGTGCTTTGTTTTAAAAGTAATTAATTAAATTAAAGGAATTAATTTAAATTTAAATCAAAATTTTTTCTTTTTAGTTAAGACAATTCTTTTGTATTAAACTTTATGTAAAAATATTACGTTTCAAATTTAAAGCGACTTTTTTATATTTAACAATAAATAATAATAATAAGCGATACCGAACGTTTCATGTAGTTAACGAACTAGCGCGCTAAACGCAACCGACTCCTCAGACGTCTTCCTGAACAATCCTCATCCCTTTTTTTTCTCTCCGCCAGCTAACCTCGGTTGACCATTAAATTCTTTTCTCACCACTTTCCTGTCACCTACATTTAACCTTGCCACTTCCACTAACTCTCCCTCTCTTATATGCTTGTCCTTGTCCAAATGACATTAGTTATCATCCCCGGTAATACTACTCTTACAACTCTCACTTCAGCTACTCTCTTAACCTTTCAGTGAGCGATCGACAAAAGCAGAAGAGAAAAACAACCGAACAACAAACAACAAAAAGAGAAAAGAAGCTACCACCAAGAATTTCTACTCGCGTGATTTTGCTGTACTCATTTTTTTTCTTTTGCATTAACAACGGCTAGCCGCTATTTTACAAAACCCGCAAAATCACGCGATGTCCCATAACGGCATGCCGTTATTGAAACATTTTTTCCTTTCTGTTTTTTCTTTTTTTTTTTTCTTTGCACAAACAGACTGACATATATTGTTCGCGGACGTTACAGCTCGGACCCATCGATATCGTTGACGATATGGAATGTGTACGTCAACTAGAGCGCTGACAGACCAACTACGGAAACTCGGACAATTACGGACCAACGTGTGGCTTCGACCCACGCTCTGAGATTAAGAGTCTCATGCTCTACCGACTGGCTTATAATTCGCTTAAACGTGCAGGGGAATTTCAGAGAGAGAAAATATCCTTGGCATCGTATACCCCTAGTCTTCGGCATTCTTCAGTGCTGAGCTCGTACAGGGAGCTCCCTATTACTTTGGTGACCATACATCGGATATTCCTCGGCGCAAGCTTCGCGTTGTACCCTGCTGTGGTGTTACTTAGTCTAAAATTTCTTCGATACACCACCTGCCCTACCTTGAACTGTATTGGCCTACTTCGGGTGTTATAGGTCCGTCTGTTTCTTTCGTGCGCCTGTTTCAGCCTTCCTGTAATGATGTCTCTCACGAGTTCTAGTTTTTCGGGGATGAATCCAATGTTAGTGTCATTGCCTCGGATTCCCCCTAGCTTCCGGGCCACCTTGTATGAATACCCGTGCTGCATCATGTTCAACCCGAATAGTGCATAGAAGGGTGTCATCTCTATGGCACTATGTACTGTACTACGCAACGAAAAGGCGACGTCGGTAAGATGAGTGTCCCACGTCTTTTGGTCTTCTGCGACATAAGATCGTATTATCTGCAGTATGGACCTGTTGACTCGCTCAGCCGCGTTAGCTTGCGGCGCGTAGAATGCCGTCTTGACATGTTGGACGTCATATTTCTTTAGGAAGTGTTGAAATGCCACTGGCACGAATTGCTTTCCATTGTCGGAATGTATCATCTCTGGCACCCCGAATAAGTGGAACACGTCCTGTTCCAGGTATTTTATAACTCCCTCGGCACTAGCCTTCCGCATGGGTTTGAGTAGAAGAAATTTCGAGAAGTGGTCTAAGCAGACGAATATGCTCGTATTGCCGTCTTTGGATCGCGGATACGGTCCCATGAAGTCCACGTATAGGCGCTAGAATGGCCGCTCGGTAATCTGCTGCTTACCCGTGGGTGGTCGCTGGGTTCTCCCTGTTTTGCTGCAACAGCACACGTCACAGCTTCTCACTAAGTCTTTTACCTCGGTCGGCATCATATTTTGCTCTTAGCCGTTGTAGGGTTTTGTGTATTCCTCCATGTCTTGCGGAAGAGGATGCATGAGCTGCCAATATTAAACACGAACGAAGCTCTTTGAGTACCCATAGTTTCCACGCGTTACCGTCGCCGACTTCGTCTCCTGTGCTAAATCAAGTTCTTTTGTACACTAATCCCTCGGAGATATAGACGTCTGGGAGGTTAGCCTTATTTTCCTCTATAGTTTGTTTCAGCTGACCATACTCTTCTGACGCAAAGTGTGGAGAGCTCAGGTCGATATCCAATCGGCGGTCGCTGATCTCCATGATTTCGTTCAGGTCCATGCGTGAGAGAGCGTCTGGAACTATGTTTTGGGTCTCTTTACGGTCCTCAATGATGAAATCTAGCGCATGAAGTTTCAGACTCCACCTCGCCAATCGTCCGGATAACTCCTTGTGTGACATTAGCCACTTCAGGCTGGCGTGATCTGTTATGACTGTGAACGGGAGTCCTTCTATGTACGGCCGGAATTTCTCGATACTTAAATTTGCTGCCAGACATTCTAATTCGGTGACGGTGTAATTCTTCTGCGCTTTGCCGACATATATGCTATGGGTCGCTCATCCGCGTTGCTGTCCTTCTAGAACAATACTCCATCTACCCCCTCTCTTGAAGCATCGCATTGCACATAAAAGTGCTTCGTGAAATCAGGTGTGGCCAGGACTGGTGCGGTGACGAGCAATTCTTTTAGATGGTCAAATGCTGCCAGGGCTTTCTCTGTCAGTGCGAAATTCTTTATCCGCTTTTTTGTGAGACAGTCATGCAATTGGCCTGCGATTGACGCGTAATTAGGGATGAAGCGGCGATACCAACTTGTCATACCAATGAATCTTCGGAGCTGCTTTGGTGTTTTCGGTATGGCAAAGCTGGTCATGGTCTCTACCTTGGCGGGGTCTGTTTTTAACTGTCCGTTTCCCACTATGAATCCTAAATATTTTACTTCGCGGTAGCAAAACCTGGTCTTCCTAATATTGATGGTCAGACCAGCATTCTTTAGACAATCTGCTACCATGGCCAAGTATATAAGATGGTGGTTGAAGTCGGGTGAGCAGACCAATAGATCGTCTAGATATACAAAGACGTTTTCGCGAAAGCAGCCCGGTATGGCTTTGCCCATCAGCCGGCACATGCGGTGCGCTGCTGCGATGCTGCGCATAAGCCGAAGGGCATTACTGTGAACTCGTATAGCGGTCTCCCTGGCACAGTGGATGCTGTCTTCTCTCGCGATTTTTCCTCCAGATCTGCCAGAAGGCATCCTTGAGATCGATTGCTGAAATGTAGTAAGTGTCTTGCAATCGGCTAAGTAGACTCTCGATGTGTGGTAGCGGGTACGCATCCTCGACGGTTCGTTCATTCACCTTTCGTGTGTCCAAGCACAAGCGGTTTTTTATCCTTTCCGTACTAGTGTCATCGGGGAACTCCAGCTGCTGTTGCTCTCTTCTATCACTCCCATAGACAACATCCGATCCAGCTCGCGGTACACTACCAGTTGCACTGCCGGTAAAATGGGGTAATGTTTCTGCTTCCCAGGCAGTTTGTCTTCAGTGACGGTGATCACATGCTGTTTATGTCGAAGTAAAACTGCTGCTGCAGATCAGGAACTATATAAAACTCGGTGTCTCTGGTCTCAGGATCTTCCGATATTTGCTGGTAAGCGCTCGTCTGTTGCGAATCGCAGCGCTAAAAATTTCGCGACGCTTCTGGTGGTAGTCTGATATCTTCCATGTAGTGACGTCTTGCTCGGTTGGTGTTTTTTCG
Organism: Glossina austeni; assembly: GCA_000688735.1. Taxonomy (NCBI): domain Eukaryota; kingdom Metazoa; phylum Arthropoda; class Insecta; order Diptera; family Glossinidae; genus Glossina; species Glossina austeni. The sequence goes on from KK502667.1 coordinate 203,761, forward strand.
CATTGCCTTTGTCTTTGTAGTATTTTTATTGTAGTATGTTTATTGTTTTATTGTCCCGAGTGGTGTCGCGTCTGGCAGGGGTTCCCGGTTTGCTTCGCCAGTCTGGTGTTTTCCGACGATGGTAGCGCGCAGTAGCTCTCGTTTTTGCCGCAAGCAAAGCAAATCATGTTATGAAATGGACATCTAAATCGACCCTCTCTAACGTCTTCAACGGGATTTTTCAAAAAGAAATCTCCTGGCATCCCACAGACGTAACATAGAGTGAGATGAAACGGTGACTGGGAGAAAGATGTGTTCTGTGTTGCGTTTACAGCGACTTCTGACATTTGTCTCGGAGTGTGTTGCTCTAGCGTTGTCCTTGCTGGTGCTGCAGCTTGTTTCGGCTGGCGTGCCCGTGATATTGCGGGTTGAAATTGGCGTCGTTCTTGAAGCTGTTTGTTGCTAGCTCGCTCGTGCCGCGGCGCGAAGGCTTCAACGGTTTGGCTGTGAGCTTCGCAACTTGCTTTAACTTCTTGTTCGACTTCATTGATGTGCCTCGGTCTGGTTCTGTTTTCTTTCAGCAGCTTCTCTGCCGTTTTGCATTCCACCTTGAGTTCAGCGACGTTTTCCACCTTGGTGGCGAAGATGAGAGTTGCCAGGCTGGGCTTAACGTTTGACTTCATGATCTTTATGAACTCCGGTTCGGGGATTTTTCTCCTTAGGCGAAAAGTCAGGTTGTGAATTTCAGCATAGTAGTCCTCGAAGCTCTCGGCCTGCTGTTGCTTCCGCTCCATAACCTCCCTTACCAGTTCGTAATCGGAATCCGCTGCCTTGAACTGGTTGAGAAGCTCAGCCTTTAAAGAAAAATAATCGAATGTAGAGTCCCCTTCTCGATCTTCCATCAGCTGCCAATACCACTTGTTTGCTTGGCCGGCCACTAGGCAGTGGAAATCGGCGAAAAGATCTTCGTGGCTTATCTGTTGCTGCTGCCTGAGGCGTTCTATTCTAAACATGAAAATCGCGACCGTAAGACCCTTTCCTGACCCGTCGAACTTCAAGTGCCAGCGGGTTAAGTCCACATTTCGCCTTCGGGCACTTTCATCGCTAGGCCTTAGCTGTTCTGTCTGCTGGATACGTTTGGCTGTTTGTAGAGTAGCGTTCTGTAGTACGGCTGTCTGGGGTGGCGCATGCTGATTTGGCGTGGATGTTGATGCTGCCAATCCGAAATTATGCGTTCCTTCGGTATCCCCTCCTTGGCTTTGCCGGGCTCCCGTGGATCTTTCCTTCTTTAATTTCCCTAGCTCTTGCATGCAGCTTAGCAGCGCTTCGTTTTGCTGCCGCAGCATGTCTATTAGCTGTTGGTTGTCACTGCTTGCCCTTGCTGGTGGGCCTTGTTGCTTCGGTGATGTTGCCGCAGGTGTTGTGGGTGTTCCCTCTGGTATCACTGTTAGACATTTTGAATAGTTCGTCTAATTTCTTGCCGAAGCTTGCGAAAAGTGTCACCGTTCTGCCGCCGGTAGTATATTCTTCCGTGGTGTTCCGCATCCAAATTGAAATTTCCTAAATTCCTGGTCGAACCGTGACGCTGGGGTTAAGTCAGCTGTTAGTGAGCTATGGTCTGGACCGATGCTAGGGTTCAGACAAGGCACACTCCCCGAAAGGCTGCGTATTCAACCTTACAACTTCCGTGCAGGGGAACTCTAGCACACGATAAATCAACCGAAAGTCTAAAGCAAACGAGGAGATACCTGCTTCCCTCTAACCCTAGCCAAGCGTGCACTTCACCCTAAAAGCTGCGATTGTAAATTTCGGTGTGTGGACGCGATCAATATGACAATTACGTTACTAAAGTATTTATGTTTATATTAAAAATTACTCATTTCGCAAAAGTTGATCAAGCGACACGAAAATCAGAAACAAACCACTATATGTTTCTTTTTTTCCTGCCTAACTGGAATTACATTCAAATCTTCGATGTAATTTTATCTTTGATTTATACTTGTCTCTTTCTTTCACTTAGAATTAAATAGTGTGTAACTCCTTTTTTTTCAAATCTTAAAATGTAGGTAGGTATTATGTGCATTTGTGGGTTTTTTTTTTGTATTTCAGTGTACCGACACTGCCGTGGATCGGATTTAGCGTAATTTGAAGTTACTAATTTTTAACGATTATATTTCTCTTTACTATTACTGCTACTAAATTTTTGTGTTAATTGTATTTCTTTCTACAATTACTGTTACTAAATTTTTGTGTTAATTGTATTTCTTTCTATAATTACCGATAAAAAATTTTGTGTTAATTGTATTTCTTTTACAATTGGGATAAGCAAAAAATTATTTTTTTTCTTCTTTCTTTTTTTTTTTCAGGAATGAGTGATAACCTTTGTACTCCTGCCTTCAGGGGTAGACTTTGCTTATTATTATGATATGAGAGAGAAAAAATAAATAAATAAATGTGTGTGCTATATATGTATTGTTACTTAACAAAAGCTTTTCGGTTTCCCGTTCGCTTACTATATTTTTCTCCTTTTTTTTTTCTGAAACTAAAAACAATTTTGATTCCATTGTAGCGGAGCACGGCGCGGGTGCACGCAGTAGGTTCGCCCCCCCCCCCCCCCCCCCCCCCCGGACTACACTTGACTGACCCCAAAACCATGAACCTTATCCCTCCTGAACGGTCGATTCCTTCGTGCTTTAAGTGCATGACTAGATGGGCGTACCGTACAGGAACCTCTCTCCCTTTTTCACTGCCGCTCTGCCCAACATATCCATGCCTTGGCAATAGACTTGCGTAGCAGTTTGGCGAATCCCCTTTTTCACTACCGCCCTGAGAACAGACAGGAAATTTTTAATTTTTGAATATCTTACTTTTAGCCACTTTTAATAAATTTTGAGAACCTCAATTTTTGAGAATTTTTAATCTTAGAAATTTTTAATAATGTTTTTGCTGGACACCATTTCGTAATGAAGCATACGACGCGCCCCTCTTCAATTGGAAAATAAAATCACCTTAATTTGTCAAGTGGTTCGGGTCACTGCGTTGGGCCTATTTTATATGGTGACGAGCGACCAACGTGTCGTAGAATAAAGAAAACGACCGAAAGCAATTTTCTTCTTTTTTTTTCAGAATTAAGTTCCGTTGGGCGACGTTTCATATTGGAATGAGCGACCAACTTACATATCAAACTTTAAAAAAACAAAAAGCCGAAAAAGAGGAAAAACTATTTACAAATTCAAGACGGGTCTAAAGTTCGTCGGGCGCCGTTTTATTTCGTAGTGCGCGATCAACGTTTACTATTAATTGAAGAAAGAAAAAAAAATTTTGTGTTGGGCCTACACCACGTTGGGTCTAAACCCCGGGCCTTACGTTGGGCGCCATTTCATATTGTAGCGACCGACGTCCGTGAGAACAAAAAGAAAGAAAAAAAAAATCTAGCAAATCTTTTGAAAAGCCAGTGTAAAATACAAGCGAATGCTGCCACTACCAATAAATTCACAAAGCCAGGTTTTCTTTCACCCACGCCCGCACAACTTGGGACGCAAGAAAACGAAAGTTCTAGTACGATTTATAAAAGTACCAACGGAACAAATGGATACTCAAGGCCACCTTTTCTTTTTCCAACGCCTACAGAAAGCAAGAAAGAGAGAATTCTGACGAATTAATGGAATAAAGGAAATCTCAAGGCTAACCTATCTTGAAAAGGTGAAGAAATCGAACAAAGCTTTTCCGTCATCAACAAACACGCACGTAAAGCAACACGAAAGGACATTGCCTGTTAAATGCGAACATATTTGTCCTCAAAACAATGAGCTTCAAAATAACTCAAGCAACTCAAAGGCAGTATCTTTTTATGAAGACCTAATTGATATGGAGAATGTAATTGGAAATTCTCCAAATGCTGAACGATCAACTGCAATACACGCAAATTTAAATAGAAGTATCTTTGGCGATTAGTCCAATGTGGTCAATGATGAAGCCGTGCCTGAAAGCGCTACTGATGATTTTTTCCTCAGTTTGGATTTACCCAATGATTTAATACCAAATGGCAATAAGATACCCCCCACTGAATTACTTAAAGATATTTGTATGGGTTCAGGTTTAAGAATATACGTAACAGATATCCACAGTCCTTTGAAATTCTGGTTTCACATTCAACAAGATGAGAATGAGACCCCATTGGATACATTAATGCATAGAATTGAGCAATGGTATAAAAAAAATTAGATCGAGATGAAATGCGTATACCTTTAGATTGTCTAACGACAAGGCAAGTGTGCGCCGCCCAGTATGAGGGCTTATGGCATAGAGGAAACGAAGAAGAAGAAAATGTACGAATTCCTATCAAAATAAAATTATGGTATCTTTTGTGGGTTACGGTACAGTGACAGATGTTGATACGACCAATATTTGACGTCATATTCTGCGAATTGCCGCTGTGGCTTTTTTTTTTTTTTTTTTTTCTTTTTCCTTCGCGGTTGTTTACAGTATTTGTACTTTTACTGGAGAAACCAAAGAAAATAGAAACAACAAAAAAAAATTCGATCGAAAAGAAAAAGGGATTACTTAAAATTTTAAGACGGGTTTAATTAGCGTTGGGCGCCATTTTATGTTCATGGCGGCCAACGTCTAAGGAAAATTAACGTTAGAATAAGCCGGGTACGAAGCACGTTGGGCGCTGTTTTTATTGTAGCGACCAACGCCTATGTAAAAAAAATTTTTTAAAACAAAAGGAAACCCCCAAAAAAAAACGAAGGAGCAAAAAAAAGAAAAATTTTCCTTTTTTTTTTCTTTCCCTTCTTTAATTTCAGCCAAAAAAAAATTTTCCCCTTCCTCCCCGATTTTGACAATTTCAGCCTTTGAACCCTTTGCACTTGACAATTGCAACTTTAGAAGTTTTCAATGACGTTCTCGTTGAGCAATATGCCATGTACGCTACCAACGTTTTCCTCATTGCGGGTCATTGAAAGGAACAAAACAACAAAACAAAAAAAAATAAATACTTAAAAATTGAAGTTGGGTTTATAATTTGTGTTGGCGCCATTTATTTATTGCGACCAACATCTATGAAAAAAAATTTTTTTTTTTTTTTTGAAAAAGGGAAAAAAACGAAGGGGAAAGAAAAAAAAAATTTATTTTACTTAAGAATTTACTACGGTCCGTAGTTTCGTTGGGCGCCGTTGTGTGTATAATGCGCGATCAACTTTTATCGTAAATTTTAAACACAAAAAAAAGAACAACAGACAAACAAAGAAAAATGTTTGCTGTCGCGGTGCGTATTTTCGTTGGGCGCCATTGTGTGGCGTTATGAGCGACCAACTTTTATCGTAAATTTTAAACACAAAAAAAAAACAGACAAACAAAGAAAAATGTTTGTTGTCGCGGTACGTATTACGTTGGGCGCCATTGTGTGGCGTTATGTGGCGCTTAGCTCGTTGCCGGTAGAGCGGTAGCCCTCTGCCCGTTGTGCCACATCCCGCACAACAAAGATGAAATATTTAAGATAAAAAGGAAAATTATAAAAAACAATGGAATCAAAGAAATCTATCTAGGCCGTTAGGCTGCCTGTATAGCACTGTCTGTTCGGTACGCCGTCCGTTAGTCCTTCCTTCGTCCGTCGGTAACTGTCTACGGTTCCCCCACCGTCCCTCATTTGTACTCCGCCTCCATGCCACTCCACAGTGGTGGAGCAAGCGTATTTAGTTATTCATTGCCTCCCTTTTTTTTTTGTTTTATTTTATATATTTTTTTTTTTCTTTTTTTTTCTACTTTTGGTTAGCGAAAGAGAAAAAAACAATTTACATACATACGCATACATATGAATACATATATATCTATACTTATCCCTTCAATTGCTAATGAATTTCCTGCTAACTCCGCCACTGCTGCTGCTGCTGCTCTTGCTGTTATTGCTCCATCCCTTCTATTGTAGCAATCTCACCAAACTTCATCATCATCGCCGTTTTGATGACTGTTCCTCATGATGCAGTCGTCCTTGCTGCAAATCTGCCAATCGCTTAAACGCTTCCTCACGTTGTCGATTACGGCATCGGTGAAGTTAGCCTTCAGATCATTAACGTATGAACAATCACAACAACACGAGTGGCAATGTTCACATCGACTGACACCGTGACCTCGTTTAGATCACTAAATTTTTACTCCCTTTTTTTTTCTTTTATCTTAAATTTTCATAGTGCAAACCTCAGCCGATACGTTAGAGTTATGTGTGGTGATAGTTTTTGCACTATGAGGTTTATGCTTTAACATACGGTTTATGATATAAAACTTAAAAGCACTTGATTCATTAAAAATGACATATATTCTTATAAGATATCACCAGACTACTTTAGAATATCAAGTTTCAAATTAAATTTAATTATTACTGGTTACGCACATTATATATTTTCTAATTTTCCTTTTTTTTTCTAATAAAAAAAAAACTTCACTCATGGCTTCATCACAAGAAGAATTTTGTGTAAATTTTTCATCAAACGTTAAAGAAATTTATTTCCGTTGTATTTCTGGTTTTTTATGTTTTTCGTTTCATTCACAAAAATCTATTTCGTTAAAATTTCGAAGAGAGTCAGTGCTTTGTTTTAAAAGTAATTAATTAAATTAAAGGAATTAATTTAAATTTAAATCAAAATTTTTTCTTTTTAGTTAAGACAATTCTTTTGTATTAAACTTTATGTAAAAATATTACGTTTCAAATTTAAAGCGACTTTTTTATATTTAACAATAAATAATAATAATAAGCGATACCGAACGTTTCATGTAGTTAACGAACTAGCGCGCTAAACGCAACCGACTCCTCAGACGTCTTCCTGAACAATCCTCATCCCTTTTTTTTCTCTCCGCCAGCTAACCTCGGTTGACCATTAAATTCTTTTCTCACCACTTTCCTGTCACCTACATTTAACCTTGCCACTTCCACTAACTCTCCCTCTCTTATATGCTTGTCCTTGTCCAAATGACATTAGTTATCATCCCCGGTAATACTACTCTTACAACTCTCACTTCAGCTACTCTCTTAACCTTTCAGTGAGCGATCGACAAAAGCAGAAGAGAAAAACAACCGAACAACAAACAACAAAAAGAGAAAAGAAGCTACCACCAAGAATTTCTACTCGCGTGATTTTGCTGTACTTATTTTTTTTCTTTTGCATTAACAACGGCTAGCCGCTATTTTGCAAAACACGTAAAATCACGCGATGTCCCATAAAGGCATGCCGTTATTGAGACATTTTTTCCTTTTTTTTTTTTCTTTGCACAAGCAGACTGACATATACCCTACCCTAAATTTTTTCGCGGACGTTACAACTTATGGAAGGTTCTACAATGTCGTCATCGATTGATTTCTGCACTTGGTTATTGATTTTTTGAGTTTGTGATTGAGGTAGTCTCAAGTTTCTTACGTATAGTGGGTTTTTGTCAGTTATTGTTAATTTTGGTGTATAGAGATTGTTAGCTGTTTATTTTTCTACTTCTAAGCGAAAGATGCTTGAAATTCGTTGAATATATCGGCCAGCGTGTCTGTAGCGTGCTCATCTTCTTGGTTAATCTTTATTGTCTGTAGAAGTTTATGAAGTCGAGTTTCTATTGTTACTAGTTGCAGTATAAGGTAGTTTTTTGGAGGTTTTGTTTGTACTTTTAGTTTTCCTATAGTTGTTGTTTTTTGTGGCGTTCAATATTTTAATGTCGGTAGCACCATTGCTTGTTCCAATTGAATTTGCTTAGTACACATCTTTTTGTAATTCTTCTATATTTTACTGAATCTGTTTTCAAGTTCAATTTTAGTGAATATATAATTTCTGCCGGTATTGCAATAGTCATTGGGTTGTCAGTTTCCATAGGTAAAACAATGATTTCGTTGCACGCGTTTAATTTTACAGTTCATTTCTCGTAGTTTATTTTGCACAGGTATTTTTGTTGAAAGTCTGTTCCTATCGTTCGTTATGTTGGTATGGGGAAGGAAGGAACGTGAAAGTTATGTGAGGATCTGGTTTGTCCAATTTGTAAATTTATATAGTGCGGTTCTTACAGTGTCTAATTTTTCTGAACTTATGCCATTTTATTTGTAATTAAATACATTTACTTTAATTAGCGAGATTTCTGCTCCTGTATCGATTAGCAACTTTATAGTTATGTTGTTCTCTGTTTTTACAATAATGAAATTGTTTGATAAGTCAAAAAAGTGTAATTCCTTTTTTACGCATCGTGTTTTCGATCACCTGCGGTGACATATTTCCCTAATTCTGTGTGACATTAATGTTTCCTGTGTTCGTGTCGTTGCGGTTTCCGTTGAATGTGTTGTTGGTGCTTCTAGGTAATTGATTATGTTGGAAATTGTTGTATCTAGTGAAAATGTTGTTAGTGTTTTTGGGGAAGTTGGCAGTGTAGTTTCTATGAGGTAAGTTCTGATAATGGTTTTGATATGTGCGTTGGTGTTGATAATGTTGTTTGTGTTGATTTTGATTGATATGTTGTTTGGGTTATAGCTACGTTTATGTACGTGTAGAGTTTGGTTATTGTTTTGAAACGTTAGGTTAGGTCTTTGTCGAGCTCAATTGCAAGGTTGATTGCGTTAAGGTTGTGCCGCGTGTATAGCTTGTTTATATTGATTGTTAATACCCTTTTTGCATGTTGTGGGAGCGTAATTTTCATTTAATGATAACGGTACGTTCCGCTGCTGTTAGATTGCTACCTAGGCTGTTTAGCTGGTTTATTAGAGTAACGATTTTGCCTTCGTAATTTTGTGTGTTACCTTCTTGGTATGTATTTGTTAGTGGGTTCTGAATAGAGGATATTGTTTGGGAAGTTTCGGAATTGGAAATTGGAATTGTTTGATGTGACAGATGAACTCAAGAAGTTGTGTCTTTCCATTATCATTTAGGTTCCTTGCTAAAAGCTCTACAACTTTGTAAAATGATTTCAACTTATTGAAGTTACCATTAAAGCAAGGTGTTGTTTTCATTGGAGTTTCATTGTTGAAAGCCATGGCTAAGGACAATTATTTTAATAGTTGTTCTAAATTAATTTTTATATAGCTACGTGTATTTTTAAGTTTAACTGTTAGGTGTGGGATTTTGTCGTCTTTGACATTTGGAGCTGTTGTGTTTAAGAAATCAATTTCCTTGAGTTTTGTTTCAGCCGTGTGTTTTGTGTAAGGTCTACCTATGCTTTGTTCAGGTTTTGTTCTATTTTTGTTAAAACCTGGAGAGTTTCTACTGGCTGGTTCATATGAAGTTAATTGCAAAGAATATGTGTATTTGAAATCTTGTTCTATTCTAATTAAAAGTACATAATATATAACGTCAATTTTTTAAAAATTTTTTTTGTTCTTTGTATACAATTCTTCCTCTTTGTAATTTTTCTTTTGCTATCGCCGGTTGCGATATTTATCGCCCTATGGATGTTGGTAGGGTTGGTTGGGACTTTTGTGTTCCTTTGTTATATTCTTCGAGGAGGCTGGGGCCTGGGAAGTGGTATGGGTGTGTAACGGGGTGCTAGCATTGTTGGTGGTTGTATTGGTTGTAGAAAGTAGTGGGATTGTGAGTGCGCGTTGCATTTATTAAAAATATTGTTGAATCTTACCATGAGACTAGTGGATCAGAAGATAAACAGAAGATTGGCATATTGTAAACATGCCGGATCAGGATGATAAGTTATAAGGGTGCAGGATCAGAAGAAGGTTGTAACTGTCGCAGGATCGTTATGTTACGAAAAGATTTGATCATATGGTTGATTGGTCTTAATATCACTATGTTATGAAAATGACGGAATTACCATGTAATGCAAAGGATAAGTTCCTGCCAAGGATAGATAAAAAAAGTATATTTTTAATTATTTTTCTTGAAATTATTTCAAATTCAATCATTCGCGCTACGCGCAAATTTGGTTCCGCGAATTCTCGCAATGCACATTGTTTTGTGAATACAGAATAATAATCAATTCAAATCTCTATATTCAAATGAATTTAAATCGCATCTGTATTCCGATAATCATTCATGACAATAAAGTAATTGGTTTTTATTTGTACAATGCATATCTTATATACTAATATATGATTAAAAATAACGCTTACTTTACCAAATATAAAATTAGGTTAAATAAATGCTTATGCTAATAACAAAATAAAAATGTTTTTAAATTATTATATTATTATTATTATAAATGAGGTGAAAATGATTATCTTTAGTAAGATTAATTATATGTGGTTCTGCTTTAATAAATAATTTTACTAGCTCTAACAAACCGTGTGGTTCTTCTGTTTCTTCAAGATTTGTCTTAATTTGCATTTTTTTTATGAAAGGCAAATCTATTATCTAGAAATTTCTATATTATATTTCCATTTTTTCTATATCATATTTCTATTTTTTAGCTTCAATGTCATCTTAGATTAGGGAGATTACCCCAGCTGTAGCAAATTGCCAGAAGATGAGAAAAAGGCGAATGTTTCATTGATGATTCGTAAAAATCACTTGTTGTCATTAAATCCAAAATTAAACGTCAGAAATCAGCCAGAAGGATTATCTACTCCAAAAACGATAGGTAATATTTTAAATTTAATACAAACAGAGACTACGACATCTGAATTATGGCAGTTTGTTGACAACGCAATCGAAACAAGTACACCATGCAAGAGGAGGAAATACTTCGGCCTAAGACGTCCTCGTCCTAATCCGAAGAAATAACAATGACATGATGAATGAAAAAGCCTGGAGTACAGCCTGCATATAGCGAATATAATGGAGGTAGAGTTTTTCCAAGCATGTTGTAGAACTCCTCACCTTTTTTTTCTTCGTTTCAGGTGCTTTACATTTACATCTAAATATCTAATGTTTCAGTTGCTGTTAATGAAGTATAACATCGCTTATCGAAAAGGAGAACATGCTAACCATTCTTTATAATGAACAATCATCAAGATTAAAAATTAAGTTTGATATTGTTAAAAAAAAACAGTATATGTATGCGAAATTAATCAGAGTTTTTCTACTATAATATGGTTTATTCAAATTATGCACTTACTTACTACTATAATATTGTTTATTCAAATTATGCACTTACTTACTTAAATATATGCAATATGAATATGAATGAAGACAAATTAATTTTACTTCTATCGTATTTTCATTTCATTTATTAACAAAAATAAACTTTAATAAATAAAACTTAGCCTTATGTGATAATAAGCATTTTTGCCTTATGGAATTATTTTGTTTACTTGCTTACATTTTTGATTAACCGAACAACTACAAAAAAAAAATATCAAAATATAAGTTTCATCAAATTTGGGGACAGTACAGTGTGGCCATTTTAACAGGGAAACTGGAACAGTGTTGCCTTTTTTTCTCATATAACAGAAGCTTTTTCGACTGTTTTTCCCAAGCAACTCTGTGCTTTGCACACTGCACACATACATACATACACACATGTTTTTTCATTTGGCCACAAAGAAACTGCAAATAACGGATTTTCAGCATTTCATATCAATTGGACTTTTTAATATTAAATCTATGTACCAAACCAATCGCGCGACCACAGCAAAATTTTGATATACAAATAAAGGAACTAATAGAGGAAATACCGCAATTGGAATTAAGAGACGAACTAATAGAGGAACTAATAGACGAAATAATGGGGAAACAGACGCCGATTAACGCCCAAAGTGGTACCATATACAGTTTTCATACTTCTTCTATTACTTCTTCCAATATTTACGAGGAGCCGTCGACATCGGCGAGAGCCAGTCGTAAGTGCGTCCAACCCAAAATCCAAAAATACGAAGAAGTCCAGGTAGATGCAGACGTAATGCCGGATGTGAAGGCACTGAAAGAGGTCGGAGTTAAACTCTTCACGACAAAATTGTGCAGCTCCATTTTGATGAAATTTATACAAGCAACGACCTCAGATATTCTCGGTCAGCCGACCGACTACATGGATGCGCGTACGTGAATGGGAAGGCCCAGCCGTGCAAGACGATAATATATTTCGGAGTACGTAGCATCTTAACACAAGTCAATATGCTACTCGCCGCTATACCGGACATCAGCACCCGTTACCAAGACAGCGCGAAGTTCTTCCACACTATCTTGAACGTCGTCGAGGGCTAAATCTCCAAGCGGTCGTTTGTGACAGATGCCCTATAAACAGGGCATTTCTAGCCAATTTTATCAATGGGGTATACACCAAAAAAAGGAAAGATGGAAAAGTGTACACAATCACCATCATATACGACTACTTCCACATGTTGACAGCGCACCACAAAAAATTAACCAGAGAAGAACGTTGCGATCTTAGTCTGCTAAAGAAGATTCAAGCTCAGAAAACAAAAAATAGTAAACGCCCAGAATGGAGATTTTGGGAAAGAAGAGGCGCTGTAGCCTCGGTTGTTGGACTACGATTACCGCCACAGATTGTACGTTTCTACAATAGTATGACGCCGGCGGTTTTAAAGGCGGCATTAAATAAGAGGCAAGTACATGGGTCAAGAGCGAGGAGCACGTTCAATTACATAAATAGTTTATCTAAATGGCTAAATGTTTTTCACGCCGCGCAAATAAACGCCGCCAGTTGGCAACTGCATGAGGCGACATTAACCAAAGTGGTAGATTTCTTCAGAGAAAAATTTAAAGCGGAAATGTTATCGGTGGACATACGTTTAGTGATAAAGAATTTCATAATCATCATAGACAAATTGCTTCTACCGTTCCCTGGCGTATCTAACATAACATTACACAATACAAAAAGGACGAGATCTGCGCACGATATCCTAAAACTAGCGGCAAATTTAATAGAATTGCAAATACAATTATCCAGCCAGCCGAGAAGTGATTATGAAACAATAATGCAGTTAAGTTACGACATTCCACCAGAGCCCGAGGAAGAATTTCAACCGTACGCCCTGGATGGAGCCGTATATTGTGACGTGATAAATGAGTTGGGCCAATTAAATCCGCAACAGGAAGACTACTTCCGGCTGCTCACGGGGTATGGTATAGCGAAATACATCCGTGAGGAGCTACGGTGCCAACAATGTCTGCACGATCTCACGATAAAGGGAGAGGATGCGTGCAAGGAGGTGCACGGTGACATTGTCGCCCTGATTAACGAAAACAACGACATCCTCCCTAGTGAATATCTGCAGGCAGAGTTCTCGCAGAAAGAAGTGAAGGAAGTCTTCTATTTGGCGTACGACCCCTTATACCCCATAATTCTGGTGCATATGCCGGATCCACAAATTGGGAAGAGTGCACAGGCGACCATTATTGAACCGGCTGAGTTCTTCCGCACAAAAGGGTCCTGCAGCAATGGGACAGAGCACAGGAGGAATTTGCTCGAATACCTCATCCAATTAGTGCTGAGCGGAAAAGGATTGGCGGGACGAAGTGCCCCACAATGTCACGTAATATATTTAAATGGTTTTTTTATTAATGATATTTCATTTTCGGGTAAATTAACGTCGAGTAATTAAGATCACGATATAAATTTAGCTGCCGTTAGACATCCTGTATATATCCTGTATCCTGTATATATTTATCTTACTGCTTTGGAAAATGTGTTCGTTCTTTTTCTTATAGTCGCGCTCTTCATATTCGCTAGTGTTATGCTAATCGGCGTGGTTTACTTTTTGCCTAGATGGTAAATATGAAATTCTCCGCGAGAATTTCGCTTTCGAATTTATTTTATTATTATTCTCAGTTTTTCGCTATTGCCAATTACTGGCTTTTAATCCCAGCTATTGTTATAGTTTTACGCTTGATGGTGGTGCGCTATCTTTCAGTGTGTACTAGTCGTAGTGTTAAACGTTGGAGTGTGGACTCAATTTGTACGTTACATTTTTTTATTTCACTTAAGCTTTTATTTAATTATCAAAAGTAATGGAAATTTTATATTTGTGTTTATTTAGATGAATACAAAGTGGCTGCTGATCCTGATGTTGAACCAAGTAAAGTAAAAATATGTGTATTGTTTTCAAGAGGAGTTGTTAGAAAGCTTTGTGTCAAATACCATTCTAATGGAACACTTTCGTTTGTTGACCTAGCAATTGTTCAGCAAACTTTATAAAGAATTATGGTCGTCGAATTCTAAACAGATGAAAGAATTTTTAGAAAATGTCCAAACACTCCTAACGCAAACTTTTAAAATAGGTTTGCTGAAGGCGGAGGGTGTTAATTTGGTGAAAAACTTGTTCAAGATAGTGCAGAGTGAATCGCACCCACCTGATAGCATAGTACGTTTTGGTGGTAGTTCTCGCGCGTAATGTTGATTACGAAAAGAACAGTCTTCTAAATAAATTATGGTATATATTTAAAGAACGATACAGTACCAAATTTCTATAAGGATCAGATTGCTTTGAATGATGCTCAAGAAAGAGTGCTACTCTACACACACGTCTTGGCGGCCATATGCCAAATGGCATTGAGTGGACCCAATTATGGTCGTTTAAGGAGTTATTTGGATACATTCTGGACGAACCAGGAGCTAGAAACTCGGCAGATTTCCTATTAGCAGAGGGTACGAGCCGAATCATACGAGCGTGTAGCGGAAAGAACCATTATACTGGTGGACCGACGACATATCCGAACTAATAGTTCAATTCAACAGAGTAAGAAGAGTGCAAAGTACAAATAGGAGCGGAGACAACTTAAAATAACAACTATAGTCTGCAAGAAAATCTGTTTCCAAGAGCTGGTTCAAGAATTAAGAACGATCCTAGGGGCAAACAAATTGATTATAAAGAAGATTAAACATTTCAATCAACCGATGTCTCCAGAGTTAGTGGAAGAAACAGTCGAGCACCCGTTGCAGACGTGCATTTCTTAAATTCTCGCATCTCGCACATCTATTTTATATTAAGCTATAGTAATTGGTTGTTTAGTATATAAGTATAGTATATAAGCATCTCATTATTACAATAACAATTAGAAGGTATTTTGAAAGTACATGGCATGTCTTTCTTCATTAGGATCATTAGAATCATTAGAATTTGACCTAATTGGAGATGAGTTCGTGCTTCCACTTTGGATGGTGGTTGAAACGTAAATTAGAGCTTATGAAAAGTGTTTGTAGATTTTCCCAAAAGACCACTAAAAATGGTGTAGTTAGAGAAAGATGGAGATGTAGCGTATTTGAAATTCGCATACAGGTTTTTTTTTGATGTTATGACTTCAGGTAAATTCGAGACGAAAAAGCTATGCAAAACTATGCATTAAGTTGGAGATCACAATTTTTCAATTTCTGGGTGTTTTACTTTAACAACGAAACGAAAACAATTACTTTTACAGTTTTTTTTTTTTGGCATTTTGCGTCCTTTGTTCATTCGTATTATGGTTGATGGAAAGTTGGCTGATGATATAAAATGTTGGCCAGACCTTATTGAAGGCCTTTTTCACATCAGGGAATATACCGCTGCAATAATTTTTACTTTCAATGGTTTCTCTGATGTACGCATCAACACGATGACATTGTGATGGTTCGGCTCATTTTAAATGCGCTGGAGTTAATGGAAAGCAATTTGATTATATTAATTTCAGCACGTATGGGCTGCGATGGACTTGCCCTAATTGTCGCGATATGGATGTTAATGTGTTTAAGGTAATTATGCAAACACGTAATTGCTATAAAGAAGTAAAATTAATAATGAACGATTGTTTAAAGAAGCTGGCTATGATTGAAGATAACTTTTCTAAATGCAAATACCTCGAACAGCCTCACAATGTTCGTGGGTCGCCTGCTTCTGCAATAGTATCTGTCGACCTAATGACTGAAAAACTGTCAACTGATTGTCCTGGTAAAGCATCGGTTGAGGCTTCTATTAGGGCTCCTGTTTATTCGGTTCCTAATTTGAAATTGAATAATAATATGAATTTCAATAATAAATTGAACAATATAAGGGAAGTGGTTGTAAATAGTCCTAGTTCAGATGTGTATAGGACGCCTCTGGACGTTCCAATTTCCATTTCCCCGTTGCTTCTAGTCCCGGTGGCTCAGTCTAATGTTAGAATACTTGATTCGTCGGGGACCGAGGGGGCGGATGGGCTATGCAATCATGATTCGGTTGAATTGGTTGCAATACCTGCGCGCAAATTTATTTTTGTGTCTAGACTACCTTCGGATACTACAACTGAGAACGTTTTGAAATACTGTAATAGACACTGTAGGATATTAAAAAAAAAAAAAATAAATAAATAAATAAAATAAAATAAAAGAAAAAGGTTTTATTTGTCAAAAAAAAAAAAAAAGGTATAAAAAGAGAAGAAGAGGTTTTTTTGAGGGGAGTTGGATTTTTGACTTGGAATGAATCGTTACGTTTGAACATAAAATAATAATAATAAAAAAAAAATTTATTTCTTCCGTAAATGAATCTGTAATTCAGAAAAAGAAAAGAAAATTAAAAAAAAAAAAAAAAATATCGCATAAAATTATATAAAAATACTTTGAACACGAATTTGCATTTCGCCCGGCTATTTTGGAAAACATAATGAAAGAGAAACAAACTGAAAATCGGGGAAAAAATTAAGAAGGATCGCATAAAAATTATATATAAATACATTCAACGCGAATGTACATTTCGCTTCGTTTTTTTTTTCAAAATATAATAACCCATATATAACCCATGGAGAAGCAGTAAATGAAACATAAGGCGCAAAAAAAAAAAAAAACAATACCAGCTAAAGTAAAGAATAAAAAAAAACTGAGGGGTGAGGGATAAGCAGAATGAATAGGGCACAATTATAAATTTTTTTTTATTTCCTCCGTGAAGAATTCCAAATTCAATGTAAGCATGTTAGTATAAATTAATGAATCATTTGTAACAAAAAAAAATAGATAATATTGTCATGAATCTAGTTAAAATTTTTCTCACCCATGCCATCCGACGAACCAGGCCGGTAACATGCGATCGATTCTTGATAGATTAATGTAATAACAATTTTACTTCCTTGAAGAGTAAATTTACCAAATACGTTACAATACATTCAATATAAGTTTACTATTTCGAATCCATCAATGGTCAGTGTTTTTAAGTTTAATGTTTCTCACAAACGTGACATTTCTTCTTTTAAAATATTAGCACCTGCTGTGATGTTCGATAACCTTATTAAAAAAAGTTTCTGGCCGGAAAATACTTTTGTTAAAGAGTTCGTGGTTCGTAAAAAGACCAAATCTCCTGCTAATCTGGATGAACCTTCTGTGTCTTCAAAAAACTAGATTTGGTAATATTATATCAAAACGTCCGCTGTTTAAACACAAAATTACAGTCCGCTTTTCTTAGTTCAGTTAGGACTGACAATCACGTAGTGGTGTTTACGGAAACGTGGCTTAAACCTGATATTAAGGACTCTGAAATATTTAGTTCTAGATTTCAAGTGTATAGACATGATAGAATCGAAAGATTAGGTGGCGGTGTATTAATTGCTGGCGATAATTGCTGAGCATCGTCAATAGTCAGTTTTCCTGTGACCGTCGATATAGAATTTATTTGCGTAAAAATTGTTCTTAAAAGCTGTATGTTGTATATAGCCTGATATTTTTATTTACTTGAAACATTTACAACTGTTAAAATTCGTGGCGAATGATCACAAAATTTTGGTTTTAGGATATTTTAATTTACCGTTTGTATCGTGGTGCTGTGACGAGGATCTTGGTTATTACACTCCTGTTTCTTACCCCTTGCTATACACTGACTTTTTTGAGGAACTTTACGAGTTATGTCTATTCCAAAATAACTCAGTTGTCAATAATAATGGTAGACTTTTAGATTTAATTTTTTTTAACTACTCAAACGTAAGTGTAACTCCTGTTGATCCGTATATTTTGCCTGAAGACATACGTCATCCTACATTGGGGATAAATTTAGGCAATCTGCAAACTATGCAAGTCCTTAACAAGACTTGCAATAAAAGATATATATTTAGGATAACCAATTATGATAAACTTCATAATATTCTCAGTAGCTTCCACTGGAACTTAGAATATTCTGATATTGATGGTTCCCTTGATTCTATTTCTCTTATATGCTATAACTAAGTCGGTGCCTACACAATCAGATTCATCAATTTATCCTATTTGGTTTAATAAACTTCTTAAGCTGATCAGAAGCAAAAAGAGTAGATTGTTTAAAAAGTTCAAACGCAGTGGACTCGTTATGGATTATACACTTTATTTGGATGCTAGACGTGAATACAACTTTGAAAAAAATAAGTCTTATGCGGTGTATTTGCAAAGGATTAAAAGTCAATTATTTTCTAATCCTAAATGTTTTTATAAATTTGTAAACTCAAAACGTAAGGTTAATGGATTTCCAATGTGGTATGAAAACGTTGAATCAACGGATCTGTCTGGTATTAGTAATTTCTTTGCAAATTTTTTCGAAAAAACGTATTCTGCTAATAGTTTGACATATGAGAAATATCCTTATATTATTAATTCTTTTGATCATTTTCCACTTTTTACTTTTACAGAAGCTGATGTTTTCGATGCTCTGCGAAATGTAAAACTTTCCTACTTAGCCGGCCCAGATTTGACTCCCGCTTGGATCGTTCGTGCTTGCAGTAATTTTCTTTGTCTTCCATTAACCAGTACATTTAACAATTACATTAGATGCGGTTATTTTCCCTCTATTTGGAAGAGTAGTTTTATTATTCCTTTATATAAATAAAAAGGATTCTAGAGGGAACATTGAGAATTATCGTGGGATTGCTAAATTAAGTGTACTACCGAAGCTCTTGGAATCACTTATAGTTTATAAACCGTGTGTATCCATGATTTTGACTGATTGTCAGCATGGCTTCACAAAAAATAAATCTACAGCCACAAATTTATTAGAACTGACGTGCTCCATTTTTAAATCTTTTTCATTATATAAACAAACGGATGTTATCTATACTGACTTTTCGAAAACTTTTGATAAGGTGGATCACAATTTACTTATTTACAAATTACGTCTTATTGGCTTCCCTAATAATTTGGTTTGTCGGTTTCTGTCTTATCTCACAGGTTGTACTCAGACGGTGTCCTTTAATTCAACCTACTCGCGTTCAATTTCAGTTACATCCGGTGTTCCTCAGGGCAGTCATCTTGGGCCCTTGTTATTTGTTTTATTTATTAATGACCTTCCTAACTGTATTAGTAATTCGTCTGTTTTAATGTATGCCGACGATGTCAAACTTTTCAGTTGTGGTGCTTTACTAATGGAATGTCTTTGGATTTAAAAAAGTGCAAAAAATGTCAATCTCTTGGTGTGTTATATTCCCATCCAATTATTATTTTGGCGACCATTTATTAGAAAATGTGTCGTCTTTTAATGACCTTGGGGTTATTTTCGATGTCCGGTGGAGATTCAACTCCCATTTGGATAAATCAGTTAACAAAGCCAAATCGCTCTTGGGGTTCATGAAGCGTTGGTCTAATGAGTTTTGTGACCCATATATTACGAAACGTTTAAATACATCGTTAGTTAGACCTACATTAGACTATTGTTGTATTGTCTGGTCACCATTTTATAAGTGCCATATTGATCTTATTGGATCCGTCCAACGTAACTTTCTTTCATTTGCTTTACTAGCCTAGGTTGGTATTCTCACCTCCCCCTACCTCCTTATGTAAATAGATTGAAGCTGATTGATTTACCTACTTTAGTGAAAAGACGTGAGCTACTAGGTATATTATTTATGGTTAAATTAATAAGAGGAGATATTTATTTTTCAGTTTTGCTTGGACAATTGGATTTTAATGTACCTGTAAGATTCACTAGATACTACGTTCCGCTAAATTTGTTGCATTGCCGTACTAACTATCAGCGTAATAACTCACTTCGTACTCACTGTAAACTTTTTAATGATAATTTTCACAAATTTGATATTTCAGTTAATTCTTTAAATTTTATAAAAAGTTCTATACTCCGCGATTAGCTGCCAGATGATTATACATTATACATTCATATTTCTTTAATTATGTTTATTATATTTTCTTTATTATTTTTATATTTTTTTACTTTATTGTTTTACATATGTATTATATTTAATTTATATTGACTAATGTTCTGTATTTAATGCTTGATTTTGCTTATAATTTATTTGTAGCTAATAAGTGTTAATTGTTAATCGTTAAATAATAAATAAACAAATAAATAAATAAAGAAGTAATAAAGGATTATGTGAATACTGGGGTGTTAATACTCATTAGCAACAAATTTTTTTTTGAATCTATAAACAAACCGTTTGTGTCTGAAAATTACTAAAAATCGACCTGTTTTTGTTTGAAGATATTCATAAACAACAAATTTTTCTTTGAATCTTAACAAAATCAACCTATTTGTGTCTGAAAATTACCAAAAATCAACCCATTTTTGTCTGAAAATGAACAAAATACATATATTTTTTAATACAAGTAAACAAAGCTATATCTACAAAAGTAATAATAAATAGATATAAGCTCCGTTTATAAATGATATACATACCGTGAGGGCTATTTTTTGCCCAAAACCTGGTGCTGGAGTAGCTTAGTGGCTCCAGGTTTTGTTTCACAAGAAATTTCTTTGTTTAACTTGGTTCTCTACGTTGCTGTTCTACTGTCGATCGTCGCTGCAGCACATTAAAATTCTTGCAGTTTTCCTTTGCTTTGCATAAAACTTCTTTAAAACAGATTTAATGGGCTTTATTTTCTCAACATCAATTAATATAAGATTTTTATATTTCTTTAAAATATATTTCAGATTCGCTCATTTAATTCATAATAATTACATATAATGAAAAACATAAAACAGAAATAAAGGTTTTCCACGCATAAGCAATTTTTTCATGCTTAAGCAATCCAAAGCAACACACGACCCTGGTTGATTGGATTCGTAGCGGGTTCCAGTAACGTGCAAGTATACAAATAGCAAAATCCGTGGAATCTATGGTTGAAAATTATAAATCAAAGGAAAAAGAATTGCCTCCAATTAGCATGAAAGTAATACTATCGGATAATGGCGCCTATCAAATGAGGACCAAAAAAGTGTAAATAAACGAATCAAAGCGTGGTTAGATGAAGGCATCATTCAACGCAACAATTCCGAATAAGCCTCCCCTATTGTGCTCGTGTCCAAAAAAGACGGAGTTTATGCGGTGATTATCGTAAACTGCACGAAATAATTTTGCGTGATAACTTTAATAGACGATGTCATATTTTTGGGTCTTATATCATACTTCAAAAGATTTATACCTAACTCTAAAGCAGCCGGCTCACAACTGAAATGTTCGTCTTGAAAGTGGTGGGCGTAAGATATTAAATTTCCAGCATTACGTACTGTAATAGACATCAAGGTTACAGTTAAAGCAATTGTATGATCCCAATATAAAATTCTAATCGCATTTTGTTGTCGCTATTAATCACACACACACACACACACACACACACACAAACCTCACCAATATTTCACATGCGTGTCCGTGTATCTAGTGGGTATGACCTACTATGCATGCATGTAAAAAAGACTGCCTTTAACTGCAAATTGAAATGAGAGGAACGACGTCGAAAAATATATTATTGGTGCTTATACATGACAGATTTATAATTGATGAAAGATTTTTTTATACAAAATTGTTTTGTAATCTAATTTTGCAATTTTTGCTTTCAATGTTTTTTGCGAAATGAATTTGTTTACAAAAAGTTTACAAAATTTTAATTTATTGAACACAATGTTTCTTTTCGAAACCGTTTTGCAAAAAATTTAAATATGTCTAATTTTTAGATATTTTTTGGGTTATTAAAAAAAACTCGATAGATGACGTCATTTCATATCCAAGTCAGGTTGTTGGTAACTCTGCACAACCTACACACCTGATGATATTGGGCGTTTTAATCGATCGAAAGTCTTATTCATGGATAGTTATGTTTGCGTTTTCACTATCGTTCTCGGAGTTGTGCTGTTTATGTATAAAGAAAGTAAACCAAATGCTACTTCGTCGTTCTCTGCATGTTGTGGCGAACCATCTTCATGTTACGACTTCGATCTCAAAAACTTTAGTATAAAAGTAAAATTGTTCTTCGCCAATCTGCCAATTGTGGGCAAAATCTTTAACATAAACGTTTTAAATGCCAATATTCTTAATATTGGTAGAATTCTAACCATATTTTCACCATAAAATACTGAAAACTATGCCTTGTTGGCGTATAAGGATTAATTTTTTGTAACAATATTTATGTGGAATTCCAGAACCCGTTTCTACCCATTCAAATCTTTCATGTTTATTTGTTACGCCAAAATACTAGTTCTCACGGATTGTTGTTGACAAATATTATATTAAAAATCTAAATTCATCATGAACAATAAAAGGGCAGCTATTAAAGCAAGAATTGCTTTTAAAATATCTCACTTGAATTGACCTTGTAGTTTGTGAAGAGGTTAAAGCAATGCATAACTTAATAATTAATAAAATATATGAAATTACCTCCTGGTAACGTGCAGGATTTTGAAGCTTTTAAAGGTTTGTTGCATGTTGCTTCGTTCAGCAGTCAAGCTGACCGACACCCCAAATACAGCAAATGCAATTGTAAAACTTCTGCAGACGTTATACTAGATTGTTTGGTTTTCCATTTTTTTTCTTTGCGTTCTTTATCCTTATCTTTATCTTTAAAGTAAACAATTGCGAAGACGTTTCGTCCCTTTTCCATTGGCTGGCGCAACTCAGCGGCCCAACACATGTATATTTGCAGAGGCTCTTTATTGCTCTTTTTTCTTTAATTCAAAGTTCATCCCGTTATATTCAGCGAATTCTTCATAATACAAACTCGATATCTTAACGTTAAATAAAAAATATTTTGCTTAACAACTGCGCCGCGTAAGCTCGCTGACGTCCCGAGCGAGACTCACACGACCTCTCAGCTCGAGAGTCCAACTTCAACTCACTTCTGCCCGAGGCAGACGACGACTCCTCTAAACTTATTCTTATTCTCTAATCTTAACTTATGCCTAGCCTACGTTTAATCTATTCTATTCTATCTTAATCTAGCACTCCCTTCCCCTCAGCAGAGACTGAGAACCCGTGAGCCCAAAACGAGGGACGACTTTGGGTCCTCACACAATGTAATGTAAACAAAAGCTGAAATAAATTTCTTCTATCAAAAAACATATGTATTGTTTCTCATACACATTCTGAGTGGTTTTTGTCCATTTTTAGAGTGTCTAAGTTTGATTTTTACAAATTTGAGAAATGGTAAGTTCGATTTTTACAAATTCTGAGAGACATTAAGTTTGATTTTTAAGAAATCCGGCGAGAGAAAGCTTACATGGGAAAAAATCATATGTATTCTTTCTCATTTAAAATTAATTGAATTTATATGAAAAGAAAAAAAAATTATTTGTTTTATTTAGCTTTTTTCACGTAAACATTTTACCTTTTGTATGCATTTTTCACAGAATTAAATACGCGGCTGACTGCTTTTAATATATGTTTATTCGCATAGATGTTCATAATCATACTGAAGACCGTCAAAGGGCTGAAGTGGCTCGCATCTTCAGAAGACATTAAAATTTTGAAATTGTTTGAAGACTTTACATTTAATTCGGTGCGTTATACTCAATGTGAAAATATCAGGAAGCCCTATAATAATCTGCCAACATATTCGAGATGGACTCCTGTTTCTCCTGCTAAGCGAAATCACTTGCGAATGCCTCCCATTTTAAACGTGTTAGAAAGTACACGCAGATTTCGAAAATTAGCAACCACTTTCATAGCATTGGATTCTTAATCGATCAGTTATGTTTGTGCCAAATTTTGTACAACGGCACAATCATGAGGAAACAGAAGTCGATCCGATGCTATTGCTAATTCGAGTGCACCTCGAGGGAAATGGTCTGATGGGATGAAAGAGATGGTGAAAGCCGTAAAAAGAACACGGAAGAGACCAAGCGCAAGAAAATCGAGAGGGAAATCAATCACTCAGATGAGGAAGGTCATGCGTTCAATTTTCGCTCAAAAGGAAGATTTTAAACACTCTGCCTTATCATTTATTCTTTTAATTTTCATTTAATTAAAAACATATGTATTCGCGTTAACTCATAATAAAGATGAAAGGGAACAGCCGTGGGCTTGGACTCTGAACCACTCTGAACATTTTTTTTTGTTTTTTTTTGTTTGTAAGAGGAGATGAATTAGGCCTGTATGTATTGATTTAGACCCATAATCCAATATCATAAAAAGCGACGCGTAGGTGATAAGAATCCGATTTAAGGTAGTAACACGTTTTTTAGAGTGATGTTTTTAATTTAAAAGTTTTTTTTTTCTTTTTTCTTTGTTTTTTTCATTCCCAAGTCTTCAGTACGGTGTGGTTTGGTCGGAATTCCGGCAGAGAGTGCCGGAGAGATAAAAGTATAGGCGATCTGTGTTAGTAGACAAAGTTGTAAGTAAAGAAAGTTTAGAAAGAAAAATCAGCTGATTTGATAAAGGCAGTCAGTTGCTTCAAATGACTAAAGTTTCCAGCACGGAAAATTTCATATAATTGTTGTATAGGCTAAAAATAGTGAAAGACTGTCTGGGGATGTCAAATTTCCTGCATTCAAAGATGAGATGTTCGGCAGACTCGGAGATGTTACATTCTTCACACAAATCAGTGGAGGAGACTTTTATCATTTTAAAATATACCTTGTCGTAGGTGTGATTACACATGAGTCTATGAAGTACTTTAAATTCCCATGTTGTAAATTTTCCTTTTGGTAGAAAACTGGGTGTAAGGAAAGGGTAGATTTTGTAGAAAAACCGGCTTTTTTCTCTAGCTAAGACATGATATTCATTTTTCCATTCTTTTATGATAAGTTTTTTGATTAAGAGGAGAGCCTCGCTGGCGGGGTAGTTTATAGACAAAACCGTACCGGCAAATCGGGCTTCACGTGCATAAAAGTCAGCTTTTTCATTGATGCCGAAACCACAGTGACCTGGGATCCAGATGAGGTGGCATTCTTCAATGCTTGGATCTTTCAAAAGGTCGTCAATGTCGAAAACGTACATGTTACATGGGTCTTTATTCTTGATTAACGACAAAGCCGATTTGCTGTCAGAGAAACATGCAAATTTTTTCAGTTTATTTTCAGTTGCGAGGAGGATCGCCTGCTTAATGGCTAGAAGTTCAATGAATGTGGAAGACTGTTCCTGCAGAACTTTGAATTTTCCTAGAAGTAAATTTGGATATTCTATGATTGAGAAACTAGAAATGTCCGAATTGACAGATCCATCCGTTGCGTATATTTTGAATTTGTTTTCAATAAGGTAGTTAAGTTTTTGAAGACAAGCAGTTCGAAGACAAGACCTTGATCGATTTTTTTTGGAATTGGTGATTGAATTAAGTAGGTTTAATTCCACTACGCACTTATCGTGAATAATACTATTCCAAGAGGACATTGAGTTGACTTTATTGAAGATGTTCTGATAAATTTTTTCAAACAATTAGAGTAACTACTGCAGACCTCATTATGTTTAGAGATAACTTTGTCAAAAAAAGTAGGTTTAAGGATTTTTACATTGAGGAGTTCTTTTGCGGCTACAAGAAAAATTCTCTTGGGTACGGGGAGTTCATGTGAGATAGAACATGGGATTGATATTGGTGTTGAGGGGGACAAGCCAGTGCAGCGTCTTAGAATTGAGTTTTGAAAGGTTTGTATTTTTTTGATTGTATGCGCAGGAGGGTTACACGATGTAGAGTAAGAGTATTCGATTTTTGATCGAACAATAGATTTGTAAACATGTAAACCTTTCCTAGGTGGGAGTCCGTTGTGAAGGTTGGTTAGGAGTTTGATGACATTTGAGCCTGTGTAGCAGTTTTCGAGGTTGTCTCTGTAATGGTCGTGAATGGTCAAACTTGAGTTGATTATTCTGCCTAGAAATTTGATAGAGGAGGATTGTCTGATTTTTATGCCGTTGATTGTGATGTAGAAAATTTTTTTGAGACCCTTAGCAAAGCGGATGAGTTTTCATTTTTCCGGGTTGAAGAGTAGATTTAGATCCGCACAAAGTCTATAAAAGAGATTGGCTTTAGTGTTGAGATTACAGACTGCTTCTACTAAAGATTTTCCAGTGGAAATAATAAGGAAGTCGTCAGCGTATTGAAATACGTGGGTTGTATTGTTTTGTAATCGATGTAGTCCGGCTGTGTATAGATTGAAAAGAACTGGACTGAGGCAACTGCCTTGAGGTACGCCTCCACAAACTTCGACTGAGTTTGAGCCCATTACAAGAGTTCGCGATGAGAGAAAATTTAGAATCCACAGTCTATATTGTGACGGTATATTAAAATCTGTTAGAATTTGACCTAGTTTCCCTAGTTCGACACAGTCGTAAGCATAACTACCAGAAAGATTTCGCTTTGTATGGCAAAGTCAGTTAGGCTGGAGTTAATGAAATAGTCCAGCGAGTGGGCATTACGCCTGAAACTTTGTATGTTGTATTGAATGAAAGAGGTCATTGAGGGATATTTATACTTGATACAAACAGCTCGGGTGGACCTTGTTTTAGAAGCTCAAAATCTGGCTTTAGAGTGGCTATTTTTTCCTGGATGGTTTGGAGGTTTTCTCCATGCTGGGTGGTTGAGAGAATTTTGAAAATTTTGTCAAAAATCATTGGACTCTGAACCATTCGTTATCAGATGAAAATTTTTCAAATTTTTCGCATTTGAGCTCTCGATGACTTATTTGTGAACATTCTGCAGCTGTTTTTCTCTCAAATTCCTATAGCACTCATTGATTTGTAAGCATTCTACAGCTGTTTTTCTCTCAAATTCCTATACCATCCATTGATTTGTAAACATTTTGCAGCTGTTTTTCTATCAAATTCCTATAGCACCCATTGATTTGTAAACACTCCGCGACTGTTTTAACATAGTTGTGGACGAGTTTTTATTGGACTGCATCGGATAGTTTAACGTTTCTACTGTTAGCAAATGGCGTTCCTAATTAAATTTTTGAGGCTTCTCTATTGCATAGGCAAAGCTGGTATTTTTTAGCTAATGTTTTTGTAAAGTATGGGTTTCTATTTTACTTCGAGTAGATTTATAAACTTTCTTTTTTTTCCATACGAATTCATTTTTTACATTTTCGGCAGTTCGTGCCGCAACCATTTTGGAAAATAAAAGGTAAGCACATATTTCGCAATACGCAAGATCTCAGTACTAAACTTTCTTGAAATTATATAAGATTTTTTTAATTAAGTTTCTCATACTACTGATGACTCAACTGTGGAATTTTATTGGGATCGTTGTCGTTTATTCGATAAACAAGCCTGTGTATGTAAGTCACAAATTTATTGGCTTTAATAATTTTATTCAATCCAAAGGCGACAGTTGAAAGTGTGGCAGTCAGTTTTGCTAAAGGTCGATTGTTAAAGGGCAAGTTGGTTTGGGGAACGTTCGCTCGGCGTATATTACAGAAAAAAAAGACGTCTGTTTTTGCAAGCATAAAAGCTTTCTACAATTTCAGTTTAAAAGTACGTATGCCAGAAAATTTACGTTCCCACTTTTAGGCTTTCATCACGACCGACAAATGTTTTCATAGAGGTCATTCTAAAGTTAGTAAAACGTCAATACTTTAATTTTTCTTTAGTTCCCAGAAAAAACGAAAATAAACACGGCTTTTTGCTTTTCATTGTACAGAAACATCACTTTATTATTAGACGTTACTAAACAAGTTATTTTAGTTTTTGCTGCCAAGAAAATATAGTCCGCCATAAAAAAAAAAAATGTATATCGTTAGTAAACTTAATATCTTTTAAGGCACAAGTATCATTAAATTCTATTCCTCCTCTATTTCTTGCTCACGGGCGGCTTCTTTGAAAACATCAGGTAGTTCCCCTTCATCGGATTTCTCAATAATTCGATAACGTTCAGCCGCTGTTAAGCATTGAGCCGCTACTTCTCGTGCTTTGGAACGAGTATCATCAGGCAACTGGGCAAGACCATTTAGGAGTTCCATAATATCAGTGTCGAATATTTTACGAGTAATATCTTCGCCAGCGTTAATCATATTCAGTATGACAACCACGCCACGATGCTGTACTTCAGGACTGGGATTAGCAATGAGTATATGTAAAATTTCTAGCCATGACTTGATTTCTAAAATTTTTGCGCAACATTTTTTCGAAACTGAAGTCAACATTGCTAAAGCACCGGAGCAAGCTTTAGCTGTTTCTTCGTCCTCCTCTTCGCACAGCAAAGCCATGAATTTCACGCGATCGTTTTCACCCTCAAATTTTTTTACTACCTCGTCGGACATTACCATATTACAGATACATTGAGCTGCCGCTCTTGTTAACATGAGATGGTTTTCCATAAGGTAATATTCGATTTTTGAAATTCCCTGTTCCTCGATAATGCGTTGCCTGACGTTTTCGTTCATGGCTGCCAAATTAGTTAAGGCCATAAGAGATTCGAAATTTTCCAGCGCACTACAATCTTGGGCTAACAAGTTTAATAACGGCCTAATAACATCCAAGCTGCGTTGGCCGGCAAATGCCACTTCCGGATTTATAGTGATCCCTATGCGAGCCAAAGCCTGGCAAGCGTGACGCTTACCCTTTTCTGTACCTTCCAAAGCTAATCTAAGCAAAGTCTTTACACCGCCTTCTTGCACTACTTTGCCTCTTAACTCTTGCAGACCGCATATAGCATTCAAAACACGTGCTATCAGCTCCTTAGAGTTGTCGCTTTCAGTCTTTGCTAGTGCACACAACGCCGTAGTAATGCCTTCATTGGCCAATACTATGATGCGTTTTTGAACAAAGTCTGTGTCGTCAAGCTCATGCTCTTCTGGTATATGCTGTTTAGCAAATTTAGCCAATTCCAACATCTCTGGCAAAATTTCTTGTTTTTCATAAGCATTACAGAGGTTCACAAATGTGGTAACTACACCATATAAACAAGATTGATCACCAGAACGAGCTAAATCTACTAGAGCATGTATAGCAGATTTATCGTCGATGAGCTTTTCTTTCACTTCAGCATCTAAAGTCAAGTAAGCTAAACCATCGGCCGCCCAGCGCCTTATATCCTTATCTTTTCCCGGTTTTATCAGAAATCGACGGCAAGCTTCAGCCAATTTTAATGTAGCTCCATCAGCAAAGGGGCGTATAGCAGCATCTTGTCCACCGTAACTGCCCAACTTGCATAAACCAACCAAAGCTCGCACACGTATGCCATCATCTTTACAGTGATAAAGTTTTTTAAGAATTTCTACGCCACCCAAACACAAAGCTTTGGCTTTATCCTTTTTAGAAGCCGCCGCTATTATACATTCACAAGCCACCTTTTGTTGCAGAACATCTTCTGTAGTCGCCATTGCCAAAATCATTTGTAAGATTCCTTAAGAGCACGAAAAATTGGCGGGATTTTGATTTTATTTAAAAAATAGACAACTTATTTCGCTTACCTTCTCTGGCCACAATTTGATTGCCTGCATCCAAGGGTCCCGTTAGCAAGGAAGTTATGGCTACAATTACTCTTACTTTGGACTCTAAATCTGGCGCTAATAGCTTGTCCTTAACGTATTCATCGATTTGCTCTTGGAAGCGTTCTTTAGCTTTATCATAGTACATGTTCTCATAAATACGAGCTAAACAGACCGAAGCAATCGTTCGAGACGACGGCGTTATATCCATAGCACTTTCATATTTATATTCCTCCAGTTCAGAGCATACATCTAGCAAGCGATAGAGACCTCTAAGCTCTACCAAACGTTCAGCCCATTCTAAAGCGGTGTAATGTATATTACGTGTCAACAGTTCCATAACAGCATCGCGAGCAGGTCCCGAGATGGTGCGATCGGTAACAGTGTACAATAAACAGGTGAGCAGAGTGTCAATTTCCCGGTTATTTTCTTTACAAAGTTCTTTGTTTGGTTTACTGTCCGCCTTATTCTCCATGCCAGATAAAGCATTGATAATTGTTTGTAAGCAATATTGAGCTGCTAATACAATCTCCGCTTCTTTGTTGTCTAGAACCCGCATAAACCACGGCACACCCAATTCTGCAAGTACTCCTTTGGTACGGGGAACGGAATGATTACAGAGCTCGGCCACTATGCGTACAAGATTAGCACAAATTTCTGTATTCTTTTCTATTTTAGTTAAAGAAGCAATTTTGCCAACGCATCCTGCTTTAAATAATAGATCAGCGGAAACTTCTTCTTTAGCCAAAACCAGGAGATTGTTGGCTCCTGATCTGCGTTTATCTGGAGGTGTCCCGATATCAAATGTCAACTTCATCATTTGCTGTACCTTAGTAGATGTTTGGGCGTTTTTTGTGGCTCTCTCCTGCACAATTAAATGCAAACGATTTAATGTTGGTTGCACAGACTTATTGGTGGGATCTTCTTTAAACAAATCTGTAACGTCCTTATACGCCTCCTCATATTTTTTTAGCGCTTCATATGCCTGAGATCTACGGAACAAAGATTTAGGATCTCCGGGAGATAATTTCAAGGACTCTGTGCAGTCGCTAACCACTAGTA
Organism: Glossina austeni; assembly: GCA_000688735.1. Lineage (NCBI taxonomy): Eukaryota > Metazoa > Arthropoda > Insecta > Diptera > Glossinidae > Glossina > Glossina austeni. The sequence goes on from KK502667.1 coordinate 234,212, forward strand.
ACCAATTTTCCAATTTTAAATGGGCAGCAGCTCGATTTTTGTAAAATACTGGCAGTTCTTTGTGCTTTTCACCCAGTTTTATAGCTGTCGTATAAAATTTAACAGCGTCCTCCCATTTTCCTTCTTTAAAGGCACCATTTCCTTTATCTTTATAGCTTAGAGGTTCCTCCCCACTATCATCTGCGAAATCTGTAGTAGTCATTTTTTCGGATATTAGATAATTACACACTTGTAATTAAAATTTTTCCAATTTTTTTAAGAAAACGTGTTTCTTAATTATTAGTTATTCAAAACTTATATGCTTTCTCAATCGAAGGTTCTCGGAAATTCTCACAAAGTATTACGTTACTATGTTACACGAAGACTAATTTTCCTCAATTTCCCAAGAGTTGTGATACCATCTTTTTTTTTCTTGAAAATTTTTGCAGTCTATTTTTAGAATCAGAATAATTTTTCATCATATCTTTTGTTTTGCTCAAAATGTTTACATGAATTTGTACAGTACTACCAATATAATTATAATATAATAGCTCTAATACTAAAACACAATGAATCTTCACTTATATTCCCACGCCTGGGGAAAACATTTCACACATTTTATAACTTTGTAAATTATCTGTATAACATATATATAATCTAATTATCTGTATAACATATATATATATATATATATTTTCCTCATTTGTTCCCCATTTTAACAAAAATATATGAATTACATAAATTACATTACAAATAGAAGCGAAATTTAATTTTGCCACCATCCTCGACATTGACAGGTAGCACGTGATTGGCAGGCATGGAAATCAAATTACGAACACAAATTGTTAACGCAGTGAACGTGTTCGCCTATGTTATCAAATCATTTGAGGTAGAAATATAAGGGAATCTATATAGGCATAGGAAAATTAACGCAAAACCATATAAGCTTTTGGACGAAACCATGATTTTCTAACATCGGCCACAAAACATTTCAATAAACTGCAAGGATAAATGTCAAAAGTTTTGGTTTGCTATATTCACTAATAGAAGACCAACTTCATAACCATTCAATCGGTTCATTTTAGCTATATGTACATTTTTTTATTTTATTTTCTCAGACTTATGTAGGTACTTGAAGATGAACGCATTTATATGCTTACCGACCTTATTACTGTTGAATAAGATACAGTCAGACAAAACAATTTCAAAAATAAACTTTAAATTGAAAACAAATCATCTTTATTGTTTGTTTTTCAATCTTCGAGAAATAATTCAGTGCACACATCAGAATCTCAAGTCAATTAACATGAGAAACATTTAAATGAATGAAGAATAAAACTACAATTAGTTAAAGAACTTCTAAATTTAAGGGAAATTGACTTTTTGTCTTCGTTTGCGTTTTTTCTTTTTATTTTATTTGTTTATTTATATATAAAATAGGATTTGGCAGCTCGCGAAGAGCGTCGAAAAAGTTGTGCAACTTCAATGCCCACGCTTAAAAAAGCACGGAAACCTAACTCAAGGTGCGTCACGGCCTGAATCGGGTAAACAAATATTAAGTGGCAAGCATAAAGAGAAGCCGCGTTGCCATGTTATTTGATGAAAATAACTAAGCAAATTAACGCAAATGTAAACATAAACACATAGTTTGGGAATTAAAAACAAGTAAAAGCACGTCAATAGCCACATACTTTGGCATACTGCAACAATTTCGAGGGGTATCACTTTCTCTCGCCGTTCCATACCCATACAGCTCTTTAACGAGTTCCGTGACAAGCTTGCTAGATCATCTGGTTCTTTAATCCCCTCTGTATCGCTCGATGAGGAACGTGATTATTTTTTCTTGTGTGACATATCCCTCTTTGAGCTCGACAAAGCCCTTAACCTTTCAAAAGACTCAGCTCCAGGCTTAGATGGTATTCGTAACAATCACCTCAAAATCTGGAATATTGAAAACAGATTAATCTTACTAAAGAAATTTAACAATATTTCAGTTATCGGCTACATACCCTTTTCCTGGTACGACTTCCATATCTTCAGTTTAAAAAGAACAGATGTATTGCTTTAGTTCCCACCCTAAGAAAAATTTTCGAGATAGTGTTATACACACGTCTAGAATAGTATCTCGAATCCAAACATATGCTTAGCAATCTTAAATTTGCTTTTAGACGTCACAGACGTACCCAAGACAATATTGTCGCTTTGTGGTCAGCAATCAACTCAGCGTTTGATTCTGCCAATATTAACATCTAAAATCCTATCCTTCTTTCGTTGAATCTTCCTACCAAATTCTGGAATTTGTTATATAACCTCTTTCTCTACAAGAATTAGTTAATCAACAGTGATGACTTCGTCGTACAAAGGAGATTTTTGACAGATGTTCTTCAGGGATTTGTATTGAATCCTCTTTGTTTTAATAAATATATCAATAAAATTTTCAGTTCCCTTCCTCAACTATTCTGGGCTATGCTAACGATTTTGTTATTTTTAGTTCCAACTTTGATCCAGATTTGTAGGCTTAATTTGCAATCCGCCCTCTACATTATTTCCTCTTTCCTTGAATCACTTCACTTCACACTTTCAGTCAATAACACTAATTGCTTGAGCTTTTCAAGAAAAGAGATAGACTTCACGGTTACTCCTCTGCTCCTTTATGATTTTTCTGTTCCGTTTGTTAAAACTTTCGGCTTTGTAGGCTCTGTCCTACACTCGAAACTTTCCCCAGCAGTTCACAATAGTCAAACAATGTTTTCAACTCATCAGTGCATTGAAATCCATTTGTGGCATTTCCTGTCGCTCTGACCCTTGATGAACCAAAAGTTTCCGTTTTTCCTGATTCTTCCAAAACCAGGTAAAATAAGAATAACATTACACAACATTTTTTATCGCATTATCAACAAGAAGTTTTTTCAATAAGCAATTAAGAAACACATTGTGGAATTTTTGGATTTTACACGGTTGGTATTTATATTTAAAAATGATTTCATGTAAGTGACCGCTTTCCATTTGCTGCCTTATGGCTGCCCATAACTGCCCAGTAACGTAATCGGTAGTAAAAAGAAAAATTAATGTACATTGTTGCTACATCAATTCAATTCAAATCGTATATGTCTCCACTCCAACATGGCTTCCGAAAAGGAAGATCTACGGTCACCAGTCTGTTAGAATTTACTTGTCAGGTTTTCAAGGCATTTACCAATGGCTCTTGCACTGACGTCATATACACCGATTTTAGCAAAGCGTTTGATTTGGTTAACCACAAATTACTTATCTTTAAACTTCAAGCTGCTGGCTTCCCTTCCCATTTAGTGAAATGGATAAGCTCTTATCTGCATAATAGGTCATTCAGGGTTTTGTTTAACCTCACCACTTCATATGAATTCCACGTTTCGTCAGGAGTACCTCAAGGTAGCCACTTAGGACCCATTTTATTTAATCTATACATTAATGACTTGCTTTCGGCGATTAAATCTAGCCAGATCTTAATGTATGCTGATGATCTGAAACTGTTTTCTTCTTTTTCCTTAGAATCGCAATCACATCAGCTTCAAGCTGACCTAAATAAATTGGTGGCTTGGTGGTCTTCAAAGTATATGACACTAAACCTAAATAAATGTAAGAAGCTTTCTTTCTCTAGAAGGAAGTCATTCATAACCCATTATTTTATAGATTTGCACAAGTTGGAGGACGTTGAGTCGTTCACAGACCTAGGCGTCCTCTTTGATCGTAGGCTACGTTTCAATTTGCACGTTGAGTTCTCGATAAGCAAAGCTATGTCCGCTCTTGGTTTCATCAAGAGGTGGTCCAAAGAGCTAGATGATCCGTATATTACCAAAAGGCTGTATACGTGTTTGGTTAGGCCTATACTTGAGTATGCTTCTATTGTGTGGTCTCCTTCATACAGGTGCTATGTAGACTCAATTGAATCTATTCAAAAGCAATTCCTGTTGTTTGCTCTTAGGAATTTGTGTTGGGATCCGTCTGCTTCTCTTCGTAGATTTGTTCTTGGCATTTGCTTCGCAGTCAAATTAATAAACGGCGCTATTAACTCGCCGTCATTACTAGGAGAAATAAGTTTTAATGTTCCTAACCGCTTCTCTAGGCACTTTACCTTGGTTAAGGTTAGTCATTGTAAATATAATTACCCGCTCAGAATTGTTTGCAAGAACCTAAATAAAGTCTATCACCTTTTTTCATTATCGGACACTTTAAAGTCCATTAAAGCAACATTGCTTAATACACGAGACTTGCCAATGTCGTACTTAAACTACCTCTTAATCCTAAAAAGTCACTATGATTCGAAAATTAATTGTTGTTAACTATTATCGGTTGCCAAGCTTATGCATGTTTGCGATGGCTTAGGGGTTCATTTGCAACTAGATTCTGCACCGGTTGTGGGTGTGGCTCTGCGCTAATTGTGTACATGCTTTTTTTCTTTTTCTTTTTTTTTTCCTCCTTTTTTCCTTTTATTTGTTTTATTGTACTTATACTAAGTTTTTTTAATAATAATTAATTTAAGATTTACTTTAAGAGTCATTTGAATTCGACTATTGTTTGTTTTAGTTGAGTTTCGGTATAAGTGGAATATATAAATAAATAAATAAATAAATAAATAAATTCAATTCAATATTCAAATTCAGCGATGCACCAAAATAATATTGGCGAAATGGAGAAAACGAATCAAGAAAAATAAAATTATAAAATTTACTTACAGGTTACAATGCTGCAGAACACGGAAACTTATTGAAACTTATTGGTATAATTTATAAATCAGTTTATAAATCAGTTCATTCAATTGACGTCGGATACAGTAACATGAATTCCAACACGCTGTATTAGCTGTATAAGAGGAGATAGTTGTAAAGTCCGCTTCATTTGTAGCGTAATAAGTAAATACCTACAAATTGAGTTTCTTCCAATTGCAACACAAACTTATTGGTATAATTTATAAATGAGAATAATTTATTATAAATTTATTTGTAAATCAAACTTTGCCGTGTGATCGCGCGATTGGTTTGGTACAAAATTATATGAAATGCTATATGTTCTAGTTTCTCTGTTAAAATGGCTACACTGTTCTAGTTTCTCTGTTAAACGATTAATGAAAAAGGATAAGAAGAAGTTGCTGAAGTAAACACAGCACGATAGTTTTTGGCAAAATCCATTTTTAAAAAAATTTAATTTATGCGCCGAGATCCTCTTTCAAACATAAAAAGAATTTAAAGCCAATCAACCATAGATATTCACCATGGCTTCTGCTGAAATTTTAGTCTAGTTTCTTGCATGGTTAAACTGCATTTTGGCTTAATCAGACCAGAATTAGAACACGCCTGTACACTCTTATTGGCCAAAGGTTATGCCTCTACAAGAAATTCTATCTTTTAAGAATCATCCGGCCTAGCTTTTTTTTCTACAACTTTATATCACTCAATTCCTCTCCTTCCTTCTTTAAAATTTTTGCTGACAAAATTAATAACTTCATTATTCTAAGAACTGATGTACATAGCGTATTTAATATTCCTCTTCGTTCCCAATATTTTTGACCAGTAATTAAATTCTTACCAGTGAGGAAATCCACAGTTACTACGGCAGAGGTACCGTAAACGAACGCTCACATTCCCTAGGTGACGTTTCTGTCGTGCTGTCTTTAACAGCGGCTAAAAGAACAACACATAAAAGATCCTAATTAAAGCAGCAATAGTTACTAAAACAAACCAAAAATCGATCTATCTATTTATCTGAAAAAACCTTAGGAATACATACAATCGATTAAAAAACAACAAAGAAAAAAATTAAAGCAATACTAAAATACAGTGAATATTCTATACGTACGCATATATGCATAACATGTGCAAACTTATATATATATATAATATATATGTCTTACTATATAACTATAGGTTAAGTTAAAAATAAAAATCACATTATGATAATCCAAATAATCCAAATCCGGCCTACCTGTGCGAGGTGCATCTTTAACATCAAAAATTCCTGAACGGAATCTACGAAACCAAAATTGCACATAATTGGCTGTTACAGTATCGGAACCATAAACACCATTCACAATTTTAGCCGCCTGGCTTGCATTTTCGCCTTTGTCAAAGAAAAACTGTAAAATGTACCGAATTTTCTCTTTGTTCACATCCATTTTTAACACGCTGTAACTCACAACTGAATGCACCAACCAAAAAACAACAAAAGAATTTTTTTCACTGCGAAATGTCACCTTTCCAACGAGCATAAATCTGAAATTGTTTGATCGTTACTTTACGAGAAATCTATCAGTGTAGCCATCTACCGAAAAATTATGGATTTCTTTTTCCCCAACCTAATATATGTATATATGTAAACATAAATATAAATATTGTATAATTTTAGCTCGACATGAGAAGTTGATACTCCCGTATATAATGTGATATCTATTAAATCTCTTTGTAATTGAACTGCTTTTCAAGTTTCCCACCAAGTATATGTTTTTTGTTTTGTTTGTTTTGCTTTGTTTGTTTTGCAATTTAACAGTAACTCGTCAGCTTAACAGTAACCTGTTTTGCCGTGACTTTCCAAAACCAAAAACCATAAGAGAGGTAAGACGATTTTTGGGAATGACTGGCTGGTATCGTAAGTTCATTGGAGCTTATGCTAGTATCTCTACACCGTTGTCTGATCTTACTGGAAATAAACGAAAGTTTCATTGCACACCAGAAGCACAGAAGGCATTCGAATTGTTGAAAACTAAATTAAGTACTGCTCCTGTTCTTCACAGTCCTGATTTTTCTAAATCGTTCGCAATTCATTGTGACGCGAGTAATACCGGTATTGGTGCAAATGAATGAAGAAGGCGATGAGCTACCTATAGCCTTTACGTCGAAGAAGTTAAATAAGGCTCAACGGAATTATACAGTCACTGAACAGGAATGTTTAGCTGCCATATTCAGTGTAAAAAAATGTAGACCTTATATTGAAAGATATGAATTTACAATAATTGCGGATCATGCTTCCTTGAAATGGTTAATGTCTCAAACTGAACTTTCTTCTCGATTAGCCAGATGGTCACTTAAATTACAAGCCTTTAATTTCAAAATTATACATCGCAAAGGAAAGCTTAACGTTGTACCTGATACACTATCGAGAATAAACAATTATGACATTGGAGAAATAGATCATGGAATATTTGTTGACTTGAAATCTTCATATTTTAAATCAAACGAATACATAAGTTTGATCAAGAATTTTGAAGAAAACCTGACCAATTTTCCAGATATCAAAATAATGGAAGGCCGAATTTATAGACGTAACAACAGAAATTATATTGCATGATGAATTTTCCTGGAAGCTCTGGTTACCAGGCGAGATGACAAATGAAACATTATGGCGTGCTCATACGGATTGTTTCGCTGCGCACGCTGGAGTGAATAAAACCTTGGAAAATTTAGGAAAATACTTTATTGGCCTGGTATAGTAATCAGTGTTCGCGATTTCATAAACTGGTGTGAAGCCTGTAAAATTAACAAGTATCCTAACCAAATTCTTCGGCCACCAATGGGTAAAATGATTGACACTGGCATGTTGGTTGAAGAGGCATGTAAGTTTCTAGAGTAAGAAGTATTTCATACTTTTGGAGTACCGGAGACTGTTGTAACGGATAACGGGGCTCAATTTGTTGCAAAGAAATTCAAATCTCTTCTTTTACGTTATAATGTGAAACAAATTTTCACTGCAGTCCATTCCCCTCAAGCAAATGCTTTGGAACGAGTAAACAGAACTTTAATAGCAGCTATAAGATCTTATGTGATCAGAAGAATTGGGATGAGGAATTGAACATTCATTCTGCGACAGGTAAAGAACCTTATTATGTTGTGTTTGGACAACATATGGTTACTAACAGAACAGCTTACTGCCTATTGCGGAAGCTAAAACTTCTGGATGATCATTCAGTACGATTACCTCGTGAGGATTCAGTTCAGTTAATAAGACAATTAACTAAAAATCATAGAGCTAAACAATTTAACAGAAATGAAAAGAGCTACAACTTAAGATCAACAGTGGTGAATTTTTTTGGCAGACCAGGAAGTTTACCAAAGGAACTTTAAACAATCCAGCTTTGAAAAATGTTATAACGCAAAACTAGGACCGCTTTTCATTAAAGCTCGGATACGGAAAAAAATTGGAAATTCCTGCTATAAATTAGAAGATCTGCAAGGAAATGTGGTGGGAATTTATCATGCTAAAGATATTAGGCAGTGATGGTTGCGACCATTCCCCGTTTTGTTTCAGATTTGGATGTTTGATTTCATCAATCCTCCAAGTCTGATCTTGTCTGGGGGAAAATGTAGAAAATGAGTTCGGCAGAAGATGGTCAAGTTTTATTCAGATGAATTTACGTGCAACAAAAATAAAAAAATACAATCTTCTTTTTTTTGGGATGAGTTGGAAAATAATTAACAGACTTGGAATTGATTTGCTTTTGGAGAAAAAAAAAAAAAATTCGATTTTTGGATTTTGGCAGCTTTGCCAAAATATAAATAAAAAAAGGAGAAAAATTTGGATTTTTAAAAAAAAAAAGTAAATATGCATATTAATGTGAATTTTATTAAATTTGTTAAAATTTACGCGTCTTTAAAATCAAACAAATAGTTCTGGAATCTTCATTGCACAAACGTTACTTACAACTTTCTGCTAGATATCATTTTACCGAAAAGGGCTAACGTTAGTTCGGGGCATGACTATGTTACGCATCTATGTTACGAATCTAATTCACGACGTGCGTGACTAGCAACTCTATGCTGTCTGCGGGACATTATGGCCTATTTGGCTACACATCTTGTGAGACCTTCAGGACGGGTGATTTTTTTTTGAAAAATAGAGAGTTCTGATTGAAGTTTCGAGTGTTCTGTTTCAATAGAAAAATTCAATAGAAAAGATTTCTATAAAATTTGAAAATTTCCATTGTTTGTAACGATTAAAATTTCATCGAAAAAGAAACAGATTGAAATTTGAATGAAAAAGAACAAACTGTAACCAAAAATTAAAAAAAAAAAAAAGAACAATTACAACAACAATTACAATATAAAAATCTCATTATATTCAAATCCTTCAATAAGGCTTGAATTGTGAGCGAAGTGCCAGCAGAATTTAATTGTTTAATTTTTTTAGTAAAAAAGATATAAATTTTCTTTTATCTACGAATGTACATTCTGTTATTGGTGAGTTAAATTGTTATTTAAGTTAGTTATGTTTATTTATATATATATAATTTTTAATACACATTGTTACTTACAAACATTAATTATAGATTATATCATTGACATTGATTTAACATACCTATTGTTTAGTTAATTAATAAAAATGTTTTCTAACTAACTTACCTTGCTGTTACTGGCTAGCGAAGGAGGTACACATAACGCCACACTTACACCACATGACATAAACAATTATAAAAGGTCTATAGGGCAATTTCGTTTCGAACCCCCCACTTTCCGGCGAGCTAGTTAATTTAGGATAGAGCCCTTTGGGTACACTACACGTGTTCAAAACTCAGCAAAGTTAATTTTTATATCCAATTACTATTGTGGATAAATCTACATCATAACATATTGAAACTTAAATTTTTCTGCCGTAAAACACAAAAATTTTCGCGAGGATCCTTATATAGGGCAGGATCCAAAAGTATGCGCGGGTGGTCAAAATTTCGTAGAGTTAATTTTTGTATCAAATTACTACTACTACTAACTGTATATTATATTTTAGTATATATTATATTAAAATTTAGACTTTCCTGTCCTATGAAGGACCAATTTTCGTTATATGAGAGTGATTTAAAAAAATTTCCCAAGTCGGTCCAAAGTTTTCGCGCTAATTTAGAAACCCAAAATACTATTACTGTTACTTAGCCACTTTTGTCCAGAAAGTTTGAAAATGGCAATCTTTTCCATATAACGACTTTTCAAAATAAGGCGTTATAAGCGGAGTGATCGAAAGCATTCCCGTGGGAATGCTTCTGTTAAAACACACACTTCAGACGGATAGGATTCAGGGTTCAGATTCATTTTTTGAATCCATCGGTATAATAAAAAGTGGATCAATCTTATGCCCTTCTGCGTGTTACGTCTGCACGAGCTGAATGTACCCTGTACCACAAGTGATGTGGGATACAATGAAGAAATCAACATGAAATATTTTATTTCAAGTTCCACAAAAAAAGGAGAAGAATGAAAGTAAAACATAAACGAAGTTAACGACTATAATTCAGTAAAAGAAAAAAAAAGTGTATATAATAACACGCTATAAGCAACATAACGTACAACGTAAAGAAAAAAATAAAAGAATCAGTTACAAACCAATAGCTTAAACTAAGCGACGATCTTAAAGAGGCGACATGATGATGAAACAGTGACGTTAAGAAGTTTCTAGATAGCCTGATACAAAGATAAATGAGGACACAATTTTTTGCTAGCATTTATGGTATCTTTTTACAAAAATATTTCCTTTATGTTAATAATACCATAACGTTCCTCCTCAAACAGCAATTTCTAAATTACCTCAGGAGCAAAGTGCAAATATCTTCCTTCTGAATTTATGAATGGATACGTGGTATACAACTTGGATGTTACTGTGCGTATCTGCACCATTTCTTGAATATCGGGTTGGATTGAAAACTCTTTGATCGGTATTATGAAAATGAGAAGAAACAGATTAAATTGGCAACAAGGATTACTCTCTCTCCGTTACTTAGATTCACTACTCCATGAATATTTATGATAATACAGTCATAATCCGAAACACTGCGCTAAGTATCCAAATGCTCACCACGATGTAAAGGGAAATAACGTTTGACGACTGTAGACATCGCTAAAACCAAACTTTGCTCGATATTGCCAATCTATTTGAAAGGATGGAAATAATTACATTGCTTTTTTAAATTTCCGCAACTTACCTTAACATATATGTTATACACTTGCTCCTCGGCAATTGATATCGTATCAAGATTTTTAGTTCGCAAATAAATTTTATGACCAGCAGGCACAAAGCAATTTTTAATATTAGATTCTTTAAAGCCTTGACGATCATCCGAAAATGTAAACAGTAATGGTTTATTTAATGCCTCGGGTCAAGTTGGAAGATGACAATCATGTGGTGTAAATATACATTTTGAAGATATAAATTAAAAAATATATAAGTTAATAATTCATTACTATTATAATAAAATAAACGTTTACGTTGACTTTTTTTGTTTATTCTAAAAACATATGCTTTTCTTTACAATTTCAAGCAAAGGTTCTCAATTTTCTCGGTTTTTTCACAAATGTTCTCAATTTTCTCGGTTTTTTTCACAAAGGTTCTCAATTTGCCCGGTTTTTTTTTGGGAAGTATCGAGAAAATATTTTTCCGCAATGTTTCCTTCATATAATTTTAAAAATGTCGTAAAATTTTCCAATGCTTTTACTTATTTAATATATTTGCTTTGTTACATTACAAAGACTTTTTCGATTTTCGCCATCGGCGCAGGGGTTTTTGGCTTTGACAATGTCTCCAATTACCAATGAAGGACGACGTTCGGAAAGATTTTCTATGGTCAGAGCTAAATACTCTCCCTCACGTGTAACTGTATACTATCGTTGAATTGCACCATAAATAAATCTGGAAATTCCGTCCATTGGTAAGTCTCGTAATTCGACGATGTAGTGGTATCACGTAGTTTAATGATGTAATTGTTGAACATGACGAATAAACATTTCAGAGTTTGTAAACGATTCTCTTGTTCCAATTGACTTTGATCGTTCACCGGTATTGGCGTGTCTTCGGGCAACGGAATAATATGCTGACACATCGTACTGCGCTAAACAATTAACTGAGTCATATCAATAATATGATTCAACATGAACGTAACGGAATCGTCCAGTGTGTGAGCCGCCATGAATTGTATGTAAGCCATAATCAAGTCGGGTGAATTCTCTACTTGACAGGCGGAACATAAATGGGGAATAATAACATTTTCATTTCAACTTACTGTGTGCGTTGATTGTTACTTTTTTAAAATCTGGAATCGAATTTTTTATAAGAATTTTAACAAATGATTGATTTTTCTTTTTTCAGCATCTTTTACCGTTGCTCGGCTTTCTATTAATGGGTTGGAATATATGGCAGCATTTCATTGTAAGTGTTGGCAGCGATCCGCTCAAGTTACTAAATATCAATTTATATTTACCAGAACAAATTGTTTATTTAATTTTTAATATGATGACACAATATGTATGCATAAGTTCCGTTTACGTTTTAACGGCGGAATGCACCTCTTTAACTGTTACTCTAGTGCTTACATTAAGAAAATTCGTATCCTTATTAATATCTATAGTGTATTTCAAAAATCCTTTCACTCTTTATCATTGGATAGGCACAATATTAGTTTTCACGGGTACCATTGTATTTACTGAGGCTTATCCAAAAACTTTATGGCCTTTCATTACGCAACAGAGGGATAGTAAGGATCACAAAAAAGTAAAGACAAAATAGTTAAATTCTTTTATTCAAAATAATATGTAGACACAAATGCGTAGACAAAAAAAGTCCGTGCTATTATCACCTAACATATTTTGTGTAAGTAGCGCAATAAAATTACTTTTTTTTCTATAACACAAATAAGTAAATTGAGTATCGTTTTATTGCTAGTACGTGTTTTTCGAGTGCAACGATAAGATCAAATCATGCGCGAATAGCTTTAAGTCAAGTTAGGGGCTAATAATTCGAACCGTTGGCTTAGACATGGAAAATTTTTAGCGACCTTTGGATGGATGGATAGGCTTACAAAGTCAGATGGCATTTTGCCGACTTCACGCTGGTAGTAACGCCACTTTCCTCATCAAGTGATAACTCAACTCACAAAGTTGAATTTACGGGAAATTAAATTTTTCCTTACGTTTCCTTCTACCATTTTCTTCTAAATCAAAATCTCTGTATTTTTTAGTTGATATGGTAGTGTCGAAAAATACTCGTCAGAAGGCTGATAAACCATTAATATTCTAGATAAGCTCTGGCCTCTAAATCGCTTATCCGCAACGAAAGCAAGAAACGTACATCAGGTACTTTTTGTAGGTAGCCACTGATTAACTTTGAGAACGAGAGATAGCGCCCGTTCTTAAGGATTTTCATTAACAGCAATAACTTGATACTGTCATAAAGTGTATACATAAATATTTAACAAAAGCATTGAAGGGTTCGATAAAATTTTGCTGTTAAATTTATTATAAACGGTAATGCGTAGAAGAGCACGGCCATATGCCGAACGAATCCTAAAATATTTAAGGACAATGGTAACGGCTACCAAGAATAAGCAGTGGGAATGCATTAAGAGCTGAATGTGAAAATCCAAAAATAATCTGTCCTAACACATATTTCAAAATATTGAAAAATTTTACTTGCTAACGAAGACGTTTTCATACCAATTATATAACCCAAACCGGTGTTCCGGCACAAGTGTACTGCTATATATATACGCACTTTTCACACAATTTCACTTTTTTTTCGCTAGCAACTACTTTTCTCCATTTTGTAGTTTCACGGTTTTCAGAAAGCTTGGTATACCAAGTGACGCTTTTCAAAATCTGAAAGTTATAACAAATAAACTTAAGCGGATCTTTTCCAGTACAATTTTTACAATTGTAAAATCAACCTAACCAACTTTTCAAGATCAGATTGAGTCATTACGAGTTGGTAGAAGCGCTCGGTAGATACAGCAATAAAACAGCAGCTAGGGAACTGTTGCTAGAGGTGAATTTATGATTTGTTAACCTCGGAACAATTGTAAGGTTTCTCATCATTATGATTATACTGAATGATATTTAAAACTGTCTAAGCATCTAAAGGCTTTTTCAGTGAAAGCTCATTTAAACGCCTTTATATGCTTGGTTGAAAGAGTATTGGCCCACACACAAGATAGTTCGTGTGTACACTGAGACTTTTCTATTATGACGTAGGAAACCATCTATTACTGACTTGCTGAACATTCCAGAGAACAAAACAACAGTGAAGAAATTAAATAAACCTTAAATTGAAAATAAATGGCGTTCTTTGTTTGTTTTTCGTTGTCTATATAATAATACAAACCACGAAAAAGATTATTTTTTTTGAATATGGAGTTTGCATGAAAAATAAATATTTTTTGTAGATATTGCGTTAGTTCAATAAAATGCATATAACATAAAAAAAGATTTAATTTGGAACAAAATAAACGCACATCAAACAACTGTAATTAGTTTTTTCCTTTTCGTTGCATTTGTTTGTACGCGTACAAAATCATGTGATTTACGAATTCCCACAAAGCCTCGTACTAAGTTAGAAAACCTGATGTCCCACGCCGATTAAAGCAATCACGCTTCATTGTACCCGCAATTGTAGTCGTAGCCAAAAAAATAAGACTTGATTGGGTGGAATTAAATTTGCATTCATTAGTTTCAATGACTAAAACATAATGATGACGCTTTCAAGACATTTAACTTGAACTCCCATGCTAAAAACTTATCATTTTGTTTAAGACTTAAACACTGGATGCATGTGAAATTCTAGAAACTGCCTTAAACATATATAAATTCAGAATGTAGCGAAGAGGTGTTCTTCAATTGAAGTAGCGAACATGCCGCTTAATTTGCATATGAAAGCCGTTTCAGTAACATCGGCTTAGAGTAGGGAAGAAATCATTTTTACACTTTCTCTAATAAAATATAAAACTTTCAATAGATTCAGAGAGAGCTTTCAAAGATTTGTTCACAATATGTAACCACTAAGAATATCTTTTACAACATATAATTTGAGCTGCATTTATAAATAAGCTAAAAAATGTGATTTCAAACTTCATTCGATATGCGTTGTTTTCATGTTAACATATTCACTTCCCTAAGAAATAAAAACAAACAACATTTTTCGACAATGTTTAAAGCAGCCAAGATTCTCTTTCTAAATTATTTATAATGGATACCCTCATCCGTTTGTCTCATAAATCTTTTAATCCATTTATTATGATCTGGCAGCACCTAACTTTTACCATGTTATGTTTTCTGTAAAATATTAACGGCAGGAAGAGAAGGAAGATTAATTTTTCTTTATCGAAAACAATACTTTCAATTGTTTTTCAAAAAATATTAAATAAACATGGTGCAAACTTAACGATAAAGTTCCAAAAAGTTTTAGATAATAGCTAAGAATTTATGAAATTGGTAAACCCGGTTTTGCTATACGCGGAAAGACAAGAAATTCTTAAAAAAAAGTTCTTGTTAACTGGTTAACTGGTTGTAGACAACGGTGCGTGCCAACATTGTGATAACACGTAGGCAAACGGTGTTTGCAATCGGTTCGGATTGCAACAAAGTGGTAAGATTCTATCTATGTTAATTGTATCGAGTAAACATTCTATCTATGTTAATTGTATCGAGCAAAGATTCAATCTATCTTTTAAATCATTTTTAACCTTTATTGATTATAATTTATTTGTTGCGTTAATTTTTTAGGAATAATTAGGAAAGATGTTGCCTTTAACACATATACAACGCGCTAATTGCGTTTATCGAATTAAAGAGAAAGTAAACAGTTGGATACGTCTAATATTTTCAGATAGAAATTCAAGAAATCTATTTTTATTTCTTTTACTAAACTTAAGTTTCGCTGTCGTTGAACTGGTCTATGGCATATGGACAAACAGTTTAGGTAGTTGTAGATCATTTTATATAGTTTTACATAAGATATTATTTTATTATTTACTTTTTAGGTCTGATATCAGATTCATTTCATATGTTTTTCGATTGTGTGGGTCTTTTAGTTGGTCTAGCCGCATCAGTAATAACAAAATGGAAACCTAACGAGCGTTTTTCTTATGGCTTTAAAAGAGCTGGAGTGTTAGCTGGTTTTGTTAACAGTCTATTCCTAATATTTTTGGCATTTTTCATATTATCGGAGGGCGTAGAGCGACTAATTGAACCGCCTGAAGTGAAGCATGAGAGGCTGTTTGTGGTCTCAGTGCTAGGTTTACTGGTAAACCTAGTAGGTATTTATGCTTTTAATCATGGGGGTCACGGCCACTCCCATGGATCTGGCCACGGCCATTCGCATGATGTTGGCAGCGGCAGTCATGTACATTCTCATTCACATTCCAATGTACATATTGACATGAATAATCATCAAGCGATTAATATAGATAGCGGTAAAGAAATAATAAAATTTTTTTGTAAAAAGCATAAAAACAAATATTTTAATCTCTTTTTAGATCATAAACATCATCATGGTCATTCTCATGGCGATGAAATTAGTGGTACAAATTCACAAATGATGCGCGGTGTTTTCTTGCACATATTAGCCGATACTTTAGGATCTGTTGGCGTCATAGTATCAGCCGTCTTTATGCATTTGTTTGGTTGGATGATAGCTGATCCAATTTGCTCGATATTTATAGCCCTGCTAATTGTCATGAGCGTTTTATCTCTCATAAAAGAATCCATTTATATACTAATGCAACGGCAACCTGTAGCTTTAGATCGTTTACTGCCACAGTGTTATCAAAAAGTCACCGGTCTGGCTGGAGTTTATGCTGTGCAAGAACCACATTTTTGGACTTTATGCTCCGAGGAATATGTGGGAGCAATTAAACTGGAAGTGTCGCGAAATATTGATGCTAAATACGTCGTATCACATGCGCGCATGATATTCGAATCAATAGGCATTAAACAAATTTACATACAACTAGATTTCGTATGATAGTTATAAAGTTCCACCTTAATCTTTTTATTTTAATATTATTTAGTTTCGTAATAAAAAAACAAAAGTTAATTTAATTGTAATTTATCCGAACACCGCGATAAGACATAATTGAACATAATTTTTTTCATTAACAGGATTTTTTTATAATATATTTTATAGATTAATCATTCCGATGTTTAATGCCACTTTTATTTATACCGAGACTATTGTTTGTTTCACGAGTCATATTAAATTAATTTAAAAAAAATAAAACAATAAAAGTAGCATACATAAAACTCTTTTTAAAAATGTTTAAAAAGTAATGTAAATAAAAGCATAAAATTTTTAGAAAAGTTAAGCCAAATTTTTACAAATTCAGTTACGCTTCGATTGCATTTGACTTTTACGACAAAATACTACGAGCTTTGAAATGTGGAGAAAAATTGACAATTTAACAACGCCTGACTTGGCTAAAGTTTTTGCTAACTCTGCAAATTATGACGCTTATGTCGCCAAAGTTCTGCAAAATCCATTAGCGTCGGCCGTCATCTTTATTCTCAACGGCCCAATAGAAAATTCTCAGTCAGCCGTTGTTGTGCTGACATCCGTAAGTTCGTTGCGTTTTTTACCTTGTGCTTTGCTTTGTTTGGTCTATGAGAGAAGCTTCTTCTTTTTATAATATTCTTCAGGAACAAAATAAGTTTGAATAAGTTTTTCCTTTCCCAATGGCATTGATTCATGTATTATTTGATCGATGTCACTGCACCATTGCTGACAACACTTCGAATTTTAGTTTGTAGCTTCTGCTCTACGCAAACAAAACTTCTTTTTCTTCTCTAATAATTCCGGACGTTATGTTTGTGGCCAAAATTTTCCGAGGTAAAGACACCAGTTTGTTGTATTCGCATGATGTTAAAGTGATCGCTGAGACTACCGATTCTGGCTAGCCGGGATTGCATGGTTGATCCAAAGGCAAGAGCGATTATATTCTACTATATTGCGCAAAGTAATGCTAAAGGCGTTGTAGACTAACTTTAAGCTCCACGGGGGTCAGGAGCCCGCTCACAATTAAATTTGAACAAACGCACTATTAAAGTACGCTGGAAGGTGCATTATGTATTATGCAATATGGAAGGTGGACTTGGATACGAGGTCGACCAGATTACAAATGAAATGATGTAAAAGGGATTTGACGGAAGGCTTTATAATCCTTTTTGCCTAAAAAATGAACAAACGCACCAATAAAGTACGCTGGAAGGTATATAGATACAACATTGATGTACTGCAACTCGTTTGTGGAAACCTAGGTGGAAGCATACGGGGTCGACAAATTATAAATGAAATGATGTAAAAGGGATTTGACGGAGGCTTTTAACCCTTTTGCTCAATATTTGAATAAATGCACCATTAAAGTACGCTGGAATGTGCATAGATATAACACTGATTTACTGCAACTCGTTTGTGGAAACCTAGATGGAAGCATAACAAACCCCTTTTGAACGCAGCAGTTAATCAATGTGTGAGTCCTGACTGTTTGGGTACGAACCTTCGGGGAGTATTAGTGGTGGCTGCGGTTTTCACATTCCCTAGCGGAATAACCGAAGTTTGGGTGGGCCTCACCACTTACCAGAGTGGGTTTATTGTGCCATACGCAATAAACAATCTGGACTCCATTGTAGTTTGGACCTCTAGCTTATAGGGATTGTCCAACTCACTGCGGGACGTGGGTTACGCTATATTAACCCGTGTGTCATTGACACCGTAGGGTTAAGCCACATAGGCAGGAACCTACGTAAAACCTTTGTCATTCACTGTACGTGGAGATTTAATGGACTTCGATTCGGATATGTCGTACAATTTGAATGTAAGTTTGTGTAGTGAAAAGGAAAATCGTAATGCAATTGCGACTCATTCTAGCTTGAAAAGAATGCTGAACATAGTTACCACGAAGTATTACAAAGAGCAATTTCACCTGCTTATAAAGAGATATTAGACAAGCTACCTTCATCTATATGAAGCGATGAATGGAGAGTAGGACTTCATTTTTTTCTCATCTGAAATAGAAGAAATAAATAAGTAATATATAAAAATATTTATATAATATTATATTTACCTTTACTTCACTGCGAATTTTAGTTAATCTAGCGTACATTCATTCTTTATGTTGAGGCGGTGATTGGCGTATATCTTGTTTTTCAATCTAAAATTAAATAGAAATAAGTAAATAAATTGTAAATAACAAAATTTTTTTTAAAATATATACTTACTTTACTGTATTTAATACACAATTCCTTGTTCACATGGTGGTCGGTGTCCTGCATCTTTTGTAAACTAAAATGGAATAAAAATAAATGAATAAATGTTATATATTGAAATATATGTTAATAACTTAATGTATTTACCTTAGAATGACGTTACGTTGACGTCCACAGTCTCGCTTCAATTTCTTCCAGTCAGCAGCGCGAACAGCACGTATCCAAATAAATTTATTCGATGGGTACTGCCGCTATTGCAGAATCCTGCTGCCCTGGAGAAGGCAAGACGTGCCATTACAGGTGCCTGCACGCGCTTACCGATATCCCCTTTCTCCATATGTTGCTTCAGAGTAGATCGTACGCATGGTGGAACGCATCGCGGACCTCTGGTGTTGGAAAGGCCGGTTTCAGGTATTTGGAGGTGAGGATCACGTTGCCTTTGGGATCCTTGGCGACCACTCGACCGCTCATCTCTTGGCAGACGTCTTCTTCTGTGTGGGTGAGGTCCTTTATACACGCTTGACAATGCAGCTGCTCACGCATGTATTGCGCGATTACGTATCCTGTCAGCAGCCACACGTAGTTTTCTACATCGTTGTTGACTTGATTTACGATGAAATCATCGAGTACGTCCCCATCGAAGCCGAATGGTGTAAAATCTTCTTCGGCTTGGGTTTCAATTTTGTAGTTCATGTTATCGATGAGGAAGGAGTCAGCTTCATTATCTCCACTGACAAGATAGTCCTTTTGCTGGTGCCGTCGGCAAAGTTGTAGAAGAACCTTTCCAGCCGGTCCTAGCTTACCCTGTATGGCGCTATAGTTATGCCAGGGTAAGCATCCACCAGCTCGTCCATAAGTTCAGCAAAATTGTTAATTGTTACACGCGTGTCCATCGAGACATGGTCCGCCGTTAAATTCGCCTCCAAATAATTTCTGGTATCTTCCAGACCACCTTTGAGCTCCATCCATGTGCTACTGTTGATGGAGCTCCGGTGCAAGACGCTCACGAACTTGGTAACCATGACGATAAAGTCACACGTCTTCTGCGGTTTGTCGCCATCGTGTATATCGGAATGTTGCGTCCTGTATGCCTTTGCGGAATTGCACAG
This sequence comes from Glossina austeni, assembly GCA_000688735.1. NCBI lineage: Eukaryota > Metazoa > Arthropoda > Insecta > Diptera > Glossinidae > Glossina > Glossina austeni. The sequence continues at coordinate 254,274 of KK502667.1, forward strand.
AGCCGCCAATTTCCCATGGTACACTATATAACGGCCTGTAGCCTCTCTGGTTCCAGAATAGATAGCTGGGCGCGTTAATTTGCGCCAGATTCGCAGCTAGCCCCAAGTCGTTCCCGGCTCCGCAATTACTAACAAAGACTTTCTTACCGAACGCATCTAATAAGTGCGGGTAGTCGTACAGTAAGCGTACGCTATATGTGCTGCCGTCTGCTCGCCTCTCAGTGTGCACACCGTTTATGAAATTTGTAACGAATCTTTTGTTGCAGGTATTCCTGTCGCAGATGACAGCTCCGACGTTCAGGCCAATCTCCTCAGCGAGTTGGAGATCCTCTTCTAGCCTTGTCTCCATTCCAATTCCTGCACCGTATCTGGTTCAGAAGTACCCGTTGACACAAATGCTGAACCCCGTCAGCAGGCTTCGCGCTCCGAAGAGGAGGACAGTTTTGTGATCCCCGGTCTTCGTAGCTCGCCTATTCGTATACCCGCATACATGTATTAAATCCTCCGCTCGCGAATGCACTGTTCTTCTGTTCGTGAACACTTTGTCCAAGTGCACTTGAATGATTTTGTCGTGGAGAGTCAACTTCTCCACGATTTTTTTGGGTGCCTCATTGTCTCGCACTCCGCTGTCAGCTCATGTACGGCTCTCATTGGTCAAATAGCGTTTCATGACTTCCGGTTCGGCTTTGAGCCGCTAGTTTTCCTCCATCAGCGCTGCTTGCACTGCCTAATTACATTAGGCATACTAGGCATACTAGACATACTGGGCATACTGGGCATACTGGGCATACTAGGCATACGTCGGTTCTATTTCCGCCTCTACCTCACCGTCAGTCAGTGTCAGTGTCGTTTCTCAGCATGTTTCCGGCCGCTTCTAATAGTTCGTCGATGGCTGGTAGACCCCTAGTTACGTGGGTCCCGTCAAATCCTAAAAAGTCCTCTCTCTTTATCAGTATATTCTTGTCACGGAAAATTTGTTTCATTATTATCCCCGCGGCCCGCTTGTACCACAATTTATACGCACATCTCAACGGTTACTACCCGGTTCAATTCTTTACCTAGTCTGTCAACTATCTCTTTATAATCTCCTTTATTCACCTGCCCGTAAATACCACCTAACTTGGGCTATTTGCGTAACAATCTGCTCAAAATTTCATCATGTATGTATATCATCGTATTTACGTATACATCCTGTTGTTCGAAAAATATAAAAACTTTATTTAAACATATAATGTTCACTTCAATAATAAGTTTTGTAATGTATATTGTGAAATGAAATTAATTACTTAATTAATGTGTATGTATATATAAAATAATGACGTCGCAAGGAACGAAATAATTTTAAATCACGATGGCAGATTTTATTAATGTGGATTCATTTGCTTTCTGTTTTACATCAAAATAATAAGTATACAAATGAGGTGCAGTATACCCATTATTCGAAAAATATAAAAACTTTATTGTAACCGCATAAGCAACGCATAGATGGTTGCTCGTATGCTCATATATGAAATTTATATTGAATGAATTATATTTACTTTACAATAAACTCATTTGTACGTATAATATATTTTCATGCATTTTTAGCATTTGACTGTTAGTTTCCATTATTCTTGCACACAATCTGCGTGCGTTATCCACAAAAAACAAACACAAAGACTCTAAAAGAGCAATGGTGAATCATAACTAATATGGCGGCAAACATGAATACACGAATATAACGGGTACGAAATTATTCGAAATTGCTGGCAACTAGAGACACCAAGGAAAATTTGGGAATTTCAGGTGGGTCTCCTTCCCAATGCATGAAATATATAAAATTGTAAATAAACGAAATAAATACACTTACAGTCAATAAAGTGTTGAAACTAGAACTTAACTTTGTTAAAATGAAGAAAGATTTTAATACACTAAATAATGCTCTTATTTTCCCTGACGTTACTCTTTTCTTGTTTACCCTATTAAACTTTTATTATCAAATGAAATAAAATTTATAATTTTATAATTTCTTATTTCAATTTTATGTAAATGTTTCAGAAATTTCTTCTTCTAATTTTTAACCTTTTTAATTTGTTTTTTTTTAATTTTTTTTCGCAAGTATTCATTTTTTACAACTTCTTTGTGTACTTGTGAAATGGCTATGCTGAAAGTTTTTGCATTAAGTTGAATTGTCCCTAAAACGGCTGAAAGCCGTTATCTGGTTTTTCCGTTTACAAGGTTTATAAAAACACACCCTTTTGTTTACAATGGAGAAAGCACAAGGCTGCTTTGAATAAATGGATATATCTCTTCTGTTAAATGGAAATGTCCCTTCTGTTAAATGCAAATCTCCCCGACCAGTAAAAATCGCAGTGGAATTGATAAAAGGTTTTTTCAATTTATTTCACTTGCATATTTATTTGTACATTTTTTATATTGTCCCATTTTTGATAATTACTCATAGCGTAAAAAAAGAGAATTTCATCGTTTGATAACATATTTCATTTTTATTTATTTTCGATTGTTTTATATTATATTATATTATGTTATTTTTATATATAGGCTGTATTCCATTTACCAAAAGCCTTTAAACTTAAATGTAGCTCGTCGTCGTCATCACCATCCCGCAATTATTCATACGACAAGATTTTTATCTCATGTTGACTGCTTATGGCTTGCATTATGCGCTTACATTGACAGCCCGGGATGTATGGTGGTTTTCATTTGCGTGATTCAATGATCTTTGTTCATGAGTGTATTCGCGCGAAAGCAGAAATACGTGCGTGCGGTTGTTCCAACGTTTGCTTAAGTAATTATATCTATGAGCATAAGTAACAGAATGGATTTTTCTACGTTTGTCCGTTTTTAATTTTGGTATTTTCATGTGAATATTTTTTTATAGCTAACTATTTTATTCTTCGAAGTTTATCATTTTTTCTATTACATTTTAAAAATATTGTGTTGTAAAGAGAACAATTAAAAGCAAAATCTTATTGTAATTACTTTGACTAGTCTTTGCTACATGTATTTTACCCTACGGTCTTTAGTAACGTTTGGTTTATCGGATACCATGATCTAACGGTTAATAATTTTGTTGCACAAATATTGTTAACGAAATGTTCCATCTTATATATATAATGTTTTGGAACGTGGATAGAATAAATGCAATCTTCGTCTCGTAACAGCAAATATAACAACCTTTGTTTAGAGTTGTAATTTTCCATTTGGTTATTGCATTATTGCATTTGAAAAATTTAAGAAATTTTAAATGCATGCCTAAATGGTCTCAGTAACTTTTAAGGTAGTTTCTAAAATAAATAATAATAATAATAAATAAAATAAAAAAAATGGAATAAAGAACGTGGCTTTCTAAGTTATTTTAGGCTTGTTTTTATAAAAAACAGGAACTTCTTAGAATTTTTAAATTTAAACACACCTCTATTTCGATTGCGCTTGACACTCCTGCGCGACGTTATGGGCTCTAACCACATTTTTAATTAACGTTTGAATGCATTGTGCTTACGGACTTCAGCATGCCAAAGAGACACTACGAATCAAAATAAAAGGGGTGATGTCGTGTGAAAGTAGACCCTCGTTGTGCTCTCACTAAATGACAAGCAAGAATCTTATCAGTTTCTTTAAAATATGAGCAACCAATTTTAAAAGGTAGAAGGCTTAGAGGTCACTTTCTGATGATTTGATGATTATAGGGGAGTTAAAAGAAAATTAAACAAGTTGCATATTCTAAAAGTGGACGTAGTTTTGGATAAGCAAAACAACCTCCTTTCTCAGCTCATTTCAAATAGTTGATTTAAACTTTAGGTATCCGTAATTTCGTGCAATTGAGTACATAGAGGAAGATAAGGTAAGAAATAATAGCAAACTGATTTACTTGGATCCAAGGGAACGGCTTCTATAATTGTGATAATATATTAAGTACTAATATATCTAGTACAGTAATAGGTTTCAGCCATATAAGGAATACTTTTCCGAGCATTATTATTCGAGTTGGACCATAGAGAACTGTAAAATTTTTTTAATAAAATTTAAATAGGCTTTCAATCATTCTTGCAAGTTTCACACGCTTCACAAGCTTCATCGAAATCGTTTCATATTTCGTTCTAATAAAATAGGGGGCAGGTGTTCTTTAATACAGTTATCTGTGTGATCTACAGCTCAATTTAATTCATGATGATTAATTTATACATTTAAGAATATATATAATTTATGAGAATCACCTTTTCTTTTTTTTTTTTAAAACAGCTACAGGATGTTTACAAATCAATGGGTGCTATGCAGGAATTTGAGAGAAAAACCGCTGCAGAATGTTTACAAATCAATGGGTGTTATGTGAATTTGAGAGAAAAACAGCTACAGAATGTTATGATATGAGAAGATGAAAGGACTCAGTAGAAAAAATATATATACATGTGGAAGATCAATTACCGCAAAGACTTTGCAAAATATGCTCTAGCCTACTAAAGAAAATATGCATATTTATCGCAGACACGGCGTGAGGGATTCAACACACATATGCATATAACGCAATGTACATCATGTAATAGGAGAGAAATGTATAGGAAAGTAAATTTCTCTCTTAAGAAATAGAACTTTATTCACAGCAGGTGCGTAGTGACATTTTTGTCTTTTTTTTTAAATCTTTTTATAAATGAAGTATAAAAAAGTATTGCACTTCGGACATATAAGTCACAAATTTATTGGCTTAGTCCAACTTTACTCAACAACCACAAAAAAAAAAAAAGTATAAAAATAAAAATTTTACAGACCAATAAATGTTTTAAACTGCATAGAAAAAAGAATGTAGAAAAGCAAGGAAGAGTCTTGTACGTCTCGTACTCTTTTCAAGTTAGAGCCAAGTGTACGCGAATAGAAAATTCTATAATTAATTGAATGTTTAGCAGAAAGTTAAGCAGTTACTGTTAACATAGTGAAAACGTTTTGAGGTTAAATTTACGTCAACATTGCGCAGAATAAATGGAAACCAACAAAAGTAGGTTAACGTGATGTACCACAAACAAAAAAAACACTGACATCTTTTACGTTTAACCGTAAAAGGGCAAAGAACTTATGCATTGCATTGTGTTGCTTTTATTGAAATTGTACAAATGCCCTCTTCAACCATTCTTGCCAACCCTTAAAAAGTGACTCATAGGAAAGAAATTACGTTTTTTTTCCTTTGTTTATGACTTGATATAATTCGTCCGCAAATATTTTTTTCTTTATTTTGAACTTAAACAGATATTGAACATGCGTAAAAATTGGATTATTCCCGCCTTGCAGATCCTTAAGCGATAAAGAAAGAGAATCTTTTTTTTGTTATAGGTTAAGAAATATGAATACATGAAGCTGTGCTATAGTGCTTGCTAGCTGACTGGCTGACTTAAGCTTTTCTAATCTCTTTCTTTGTACATTCTTTTTCAATAAAAATAAATACATAATTTATATGTTATAAATATCAATTAAGATTTACATTTTTCATTCTTTTTTCTTTTAATCATTTCTTGCTTTTCTAGTACAATATTTAGTAGATATTCAAAGATGTAAAAATATCAACAAAGCATTCTTCAGAGAAGTTAAAAAAATATATAAATATAATCCAAATATCGTATGGGAGGTTAGTATCATACAAACACTATTACAATACACAAAAAATAAAATTAAAATAATTCGAACTAAAAATGCGACTGCTTCAAGTTTTCTTTTCGTTTTTGAGTATTGGTCTATTTAGCATTTCTCTTCGTCTAATCCGTGTTTGAAGAACATAAGCACGGGCGTGCTAACGCCGTCAACATCGCGATACTCACACATTGCTACCATGCCATCGCAGTCCATAGATTCGCCGGTAAAGAATTGCAGGTCCTTAAAACGGCTCAAGATCTCCTTCATCACTTTATTCATGTTAGTTTTGAACACTTCTACTTGATCCGGTGATTTTTCCTCTAATTTAGTCAATACCTTTTTCATATAGTCTTTTAAATATAATGTGAAAGATTTCTTGTCGCCAAATGCAAAACATTCTTGTAATCGATGATTAAGAACAACATCAACCCCACTTTCAGTACTAGTTTCAGTTCCCTCATCAGCTTCCTCAGCAGAAGGATTAAAGCCTTCAATTCGTATGTCACCTTCTGAACGGGTAACTAATTTGCCGTAAACTTCATAAATTACATCATCGACGAGCTTCACTTTGTAAGTATCGGCAAACATTTCATCACCAGTTATAATATCCTTATAGATTTTCATGTTTTCGGGTCTCTATTTTCGTATTGTAAAAAATTAAATCAAAAATAAATTTTAGTAGTCACCGAAAGAACACACAAATGCGGGAATCCTCAACCAACGTGGCTCAATTTCAACAAGCAAGCAGAAAAGAAGAAAGATAAACGGGAAAAATGTAATGGCGACATTTAAATGAAGGGCTGCCATGCTATTAACTTATTTGATGCAAGTTATTGTAAGGAACATAGAAGGGTGTGAAGTAAGTACGGCTTAACAGAAAATAATATATTGGATCTCAAAAACTTAATAAAGATTTCATTGAGTCTTATAGATTGGGCCAAAGCAATTATTTTATACCTGTAATAACGAAGTAAAATTAGGGTTGACGAAAATTAGCTGCTTTATAGGTGTCATGATCCACATAATGCTAAACGTCAACTGATTTTATAAGAAGTCATTGAAATTAATTTCAACTTAATGACCGCCTTGTATAAGATATTTTGGTTTTAAAGGTATTTTAAATTTATGAATGAATTAAATAAAAGGTTCAAATAATAATGAACAATTACAAATTTTTATTAGCCACAACGAGGCAAGAGGGTTTAAAATCTGTTGGCCTAAACAGCACGCAGCTTGTTTCAAACACTCTTTCAACTTGCGCTTTAAAAAGTAGGCCTAATCAATATCGTCTATTTACATCCTTCCCTTCAAACAATTCTTCCGGTCTGTTAAACTCAACCGACTATCACGTCCTTACTTGTTTTTGTTTTGTTTAGTAAAATCGGTTAACGATGCGAATGGTATGAATGAATCTATTGATTTTGCTGCGTGAAATTAAATCATCGGTTGATATTGAAGTTAAACTTTCAAGTATACTCACTTGCCTCAATCTATATTCTATTAATTAAACATTGTTTTATATTTTTGTCGAATAGATTTCAATTTTTCACCATATTTTTACTCTCTTCTCTTCACTTTCACTTTTTCAATTTTTAAAAAAATTTTGTAAAAATCTTGAAGGAAAAAATTTTTCATATGTTTTCGTTTGATTTCGCTGTACATCTCTTTGATTTGTAAACACTTTCATATGTTTTCTTTTTCTTCATATTAGTAGGAGTAAAGACGATACGACCAACATATCAAATGGACTGATCAGTTTTTATTGTTTGTTACTGCGTTACTCTTCATCTCAATCAGGAACGTGCACCACGTTGCTCTTTCTTTAAATCTCTTCCTTCGTTCCTAACTAAACCAAATGCTTATTTATTCTTACATTAGTTTTCTCTTTTTGTTCCTATTTTCAAGATATTTGTAAGGTGCTCATATTTACATAGACTCTTATTTTTATATATCAAATAACATGATAATGATAACGCAGTCGAGAACAACTTTTCATTGTGCCAACTGTACGCGCTGTGATTGTGTTAAAAAATCAATCACATCTTATTGTGGCCAGACGCTTTCAAAGTAATTTTAATGCAACGGTAACTCTATTACACAAATAATTGTAAAGCACTGCCAGCTTTATTAATCCGATGTTAAAGAATATACTAATTTTTGCAACTATAAATTATTCACATCTGTTTATAGAAAACTAAGAGAAGAATAGAAATTGTTCAAGTTTAAAGCAAAAATATACAAAAATGTAAGTTTCTGCCTTAAAAATGTACTCTATTTCTTAGATTTCTGTTTTTTAGGTATGCTATTACACGTTCTTTAATACGTTCCACGGTTTTGCGCCAAAGCTTATCCGTGTCTGAAGCCTCCAGTGGCCGTCATGTAGCTATGAAAATCGTACCGGTCGATACAGTAACAAAAAAAGAAACATTTTTTGAAAAAAATGCACGTTTAGGACGTGAAATGTCGCCTCACTTAACCATTTATCAGCCACAGTTAACTTCACTGCTGTCGGTTACTCATCGTGGCACTGGTATGGTGTTAACAGCGGGGGTTTGGGCGTTGGGATTAGCAGCTTTAATATCGCCGCAAGATATTGGCAATTATGCCTCAGTAATCGAGGGGCTACATTTAGGTGGTGGGACCTTAACATTTTTGAAATTTATGTTTGCTTTCCCGTTGGCCTTCCACACCGCAAATGGAGTACGTCATTTGCTTTGGGATACTGGGCGATTTCTGAAAATCAAAGAAGTCTATTCAACTGGTTATGTAATGGTTGGCATGTCATTTGTTTTGGCCGCCATGTTGGCTATGATATAAAGTGCTCGCATAATATATATAAAGCAATGGAATGTATTTTATCTTAGAGAGAAATCAATCTCTTGCTTGTGATGAATTTTACCTTGTAAAATTTGGTCTATATAGCATGGTAAAAATTATTGAGTGCATATGTACCTTTGCCAAAAATAAATTCGTGCAAAAATTTGTGATGTAATCAGCTAAACTAAAAAATGCGGAAGGATGAGACAAGCGTCCAGGACCCAAAGGATAATGAGAAATTGTAAAAGGACATAAACACAACATATTTTTTTTTTATGAAGTATGAACGAAGCTTATGTTTATGTCTAAACGTCACCATATCTCTAAATAATTGAAGCCAATCAACTTCTTAACTAGTCATTCAATCCTTTCGATATTTCGAGCATTGAATGAATCTCCATCGTTCATATACTTTTGTTTAAGACGGTAAAAGCTGGTGTTATTCAAAATATTTTTCAGTCTTCCAAATCTCTTGTTGGCAATGAGTGTTTATTGATTGTAAAAACGATGTTTCTTTCTTTTTCCTTTGACTTATTTGTCAATTATTCTGTTTTGTAGATTTAAACGATGTGCGTGTTTATTCGCGCGATTTGTCATCGTGAAGCCAGAGAGCAGTATATTATTAATTTGCATACATTTTTGGCTTCGAATTATTACATTATTATATATTCCACAAGTTACATATTCGTCGGCTAGGACGGCATTTTTTATCGCTAAAATTATTGCAACGAAGTCGATTTCGTTTTGCAAAGTTTTCTGGGTATACTAACTGTTCTGCTATTCTACTCTACGAGTCACAATCTGTTAAGGGGTAACGGCTAAAAAGAGTGTTTTGGATATTTTTTTTAAGATGGAAGAAAATATAACGGAATAATAAGCAAAGGGGAGCAGCCAACACAAATTTAAAGTGCAAAAATACCATTTATAAGTGATAAACCAAGAGTATTCAAGAATATTGATTTTTGCGTGATTGGTTCATATTTGAATGAAAAAGTGCAATTTTCTGCGAGAAAAGCGATGTTTCTTTAATAAATAATCTAAATTAACTTAACGGAAATCCCCTACGTATTTAATATTAATTTAAAACATATTGTGAAATAGTTCGAAAAACGAATGAAAATTATTTAAATTATGTTGCTTGTCGTTTTAAAAAATCTTATTTCGAGAAAACAGCGTTCAAGTATCTACATTATGTTGTAAAACTATACTCAGGAAACCACATTTTTAGATCACTTAAAATTCCGTCCTGCCCATAGTCCATTTTTAACTGTTTAATACTTCATTAAAGTCTATAAAAAAAAAAAATTATTATCTGAAACATCTAGAGTGGCCTTGCTTTCAATAGAGTAAGTGGAATCTTCGTCCAACACTTCTTGCAAGCCTTCACATGACCTCGGCAAAGGTACTCTTTTAGCACCAACTGTTGTGTTTGTCGTTTTGTAAATAGTGCTTTTCGACCTTATGTCAATTTTGGTATTCCGAAGAAAATATATCAAAATAAGTCACGCACCACAGCCGCCGACAAAAAAATGCGTTGTGGCTTGTCAAGATATCGTTCAGTATGCGGTTTTTAATATATGATTAATAGCGATAGTGAAACCGTGCAACTCAAAGTTATTATAAAGCAAAATGTAAAAAGAGGGGAACATTAGTTAGACAGCTGTTGCTTTAACCAATAATAATGTGTTCCTTATGAATACATTTAGAAAACTATGTGATCTCTGCCTGCGGAACAAGTAGTTAAGAAAAGCACAGAGAAGTTACTTGCTTTGTTCAGTGCGTTTATCATTGACTTTGAGTGTATTAAGGCAAAATAAAACAGGTTAATAATAATTTAAATGTAATAAAGAAAACACAATAACAATGCCACCTATAAAGGCTGCATCCGCCATTAAGACGACGGCTAATTAAAAATTGGTGCCTGATAGCGCAAAATATAAGATAAGCTGGCAAGCAGAAGGAGAGAACGAAAATCTCAAAACTTTACTCATACCTGCCTGAAATAACAATGGAAAAGGAAGTTTAAAAATTGTATATTGCACTGTGCTGCATTTTCTTATAGTTGTTGTAGTTTTATCTATTTTTTCTTTATTTTTTTTTGTCTTACTTCCTGTTTGATTATTTTCTTTCTAATTTTTCTTCGGTTGTTTATTATACTTTCAAAAGAAAAACTAAGTTTAAGTATCCATCTAAATACTTAAAGACATACTTATATATAACCACATTTCGATGTGCACACAGACACATTCCAGGAAAGTTGTTGGCCCATCGAACGGAGTAGGCAACAATAAACTTCTCTGAACAATGTACAACACACAAAGTAAGAAAAAAAAAAAAAGAAAAGCTAAAGAAGAGCAAAACTTTTGTTCCTTTTACACACTTAAAAGCGAAACAATAGAGTCATTGAAAAATCATTATAGGAGTTTTTCGTTTTTGTTGCTAGATGGATTGAGCTATTGTTTGATTTATTAAGTCAAGTATTCATGTATGAGTATCTACCAATCGTACGGAGTCACTGGCCTGCTATGGCAGTAAATACGTGGGAAAAGTGATTTGAAGTACTCTGTACTTAATACACACAAACACATTAAATCTTATGATACCTTTACAAAAAACCTCTTAAGAGTTTAGTAAATCTACTTGAGAGAAACATGTCGGCCCCTAAATAAGGTTCCATAATGCGGGAATGGGTGGGTTGTGGCACTAATGCTTGAAAGGCTATATGGTAATGCAGGATCGTGAGGTAATTTATAATGGATGCCTACAATCTCGTAAGTTTTAGAGCATTGTGATAAATAACATAAGAAATGTTTACAGAAAACATTCAATTTTAATTTGAAATTTTTTCAACGTTAAAGTACGTATACAATTCTTGGAAAAATCGTAAAAGGAGAAAATTAGTGAACACCTTAAGTGTGCCTCTTTTATTACGTTATTATCATTGAATATTGAAGATGTGTAGCAGGTTTGCTAAGAAGAATTTAAAATTTCCAAATGTAAAAACTTTTGTAATGGTTGATAAAAATAGCCAGTCAATCGAAAGATTCTTATTTTTATTATAAATCTAGCCAGACAATAAATTATAAGACCAAAGGTTTAAAGCACTAGCATCTAAGGCTTTCGGCTTTATTTAAAACTCTACGGCACTTGGGATTTGTACCCACGACTTATATTATTTTGGACATTGAATTTTGTATACATTTTAAAACTAAAAACTACAATAATCCGACGGAAGTCTTATACGATTTCTAATTTTTCCTAAAACAATGTATTGTATATATTTTAAACATATCTAAGTTCGCTTTATCCGTTTTCTAATTTTTCTAATTACTCAAATATTTAAACAAAATTCTTACCCAGATGTAGCAAATTGCCAGCAGATGAGAAAAAGTCGAATGTAAAAGTTTTATTTTGTATGTAAAATATGAATGAGGCCGATTCTTTGTGTATTAGGGCTTATTTATTTTTATCAGTCAAAAAATTTCTGCGAATTTCTAAAAATTGCGGGCACTTTTCATCAGTCGAAATTGCGGGCACTTTTCATCAGTCAAAATTGCGGGCACTTTTCATCAGTCAAAATTGCGGGCACTTTTTATCAGTCAAAAACTCTCTGAGAATTTCTAAAAATTGCGGGCACTTTTTATCAGTCAAAAACTCTCTGAGAATTTCTNATCAGTCAAAAACTCTCTGAGAATTTCTAAAAATTGCGGGCACTTTTTATCAGTCAAAAACTCTCTGAGAATTTCTAAAAATTGCGGGCACTTTTCATCAGTCAAAATTGCGGGCACTTTTTATCAGTCAAAAACTCTCTAAGAATTTCTAAAAATTGCGGGCACTTTTCATCAGTCAAAATTGCGGGCACTTTTTATCAGTCAAAAATTCACATATACACATTCTCTCTGAAAAAGAATTAAATTATTTATTAAAATTGCAGTACGAACACAAATAACCTCTTTACTCTTTCAAAACGCAGAAAAAAAAATAGACCGGGCGGAACTGAGAGAATGTAAAATATATTAATGATAGTATCTAAATGCAATAAAAAGATAAAGGGGGCGAATTCCACAAATAAACTCAATTAGTTAGCTGACTTTACTAAAGCTCAAACAATCTTGAGCCTCATCTAGCAATAGCCGTTAATTCTTCCACTAGATTATTACTCATGTTTAGTGTTTGTAAGCGTTTGTAAGCGTCCATATGAAACTGTGGAATGTGCGTAAGGCGATTAAAACTTAAATCTAAAGTTTTTAGATTAGGTAACCATTTGATAGCCTTAACACTAATTAATTGATTGTGCCGTAAATTTATATGCAAATATTGAGCAAATTCCAACGAAGTATCTGTTTGCAATTGATTATAACTAAAATCCGCCAATTTCAATTCATTCCATCCAAAACCGTTGGAATTTTCATCACCACTATGATATCGTCAATAGTGTGCAGACTTTTGTGACAAATTAAATATTCTAGCTGAGCACGTAATGGTTGTATGCCCACAATTTGATGTATATGTTTTTTTTGAACTTCTACGCGTTTCAGGGCTCGAAATTTCTTAATATCAATATTGTCTTGAGTATTTTCAAGTGGATAATGTACAATGCACAGTTGTGGAGTTTTCTGCACGAAATCGTAAATCATCATTCCTGGTGTAATAGTTTTTTTTTGTATGTAAAATTGAGTTGTTAGTCAAGACTCTTGCCTACTCGGCCACTCAGGCGGATTATCTGGAAATATTCTTAATCGGTTTAGTTGGTCGTGAAAGTGACTATATTGCTATAAAAATGCAATAGTTGATGATTTGAACTTTCGTGAAAATTAGTTTATTTTCTAAGAAATCAAATTCTAAAGAAAGGACAACCAAGCGCGCATTTTAGCGCGTTACTGCAGGGTACTAATTATGTATGACACTAACGCAGGACATTAAAATGTATGTTGTTAACTAGGCTTCAGTTTCGAGTTTCGACCCTTTTAACTATACGTATGCGCAAGAACTGCGAGAAACGCTCTCCCGGAATTGTCGAAATCGGCGTAAGCAAAATTGCTGACAAATTCATACTCTCTCATGGCACCAAGTTCCAAAAACATATACATTCAAATTCAGATGGCACCAAATTCATACTCTCTCATTACACCAATTTCCGAATTCATACTCTCTCATTGCACCAATCCCCAAGAACATATACATTCAAACTTACAAGGCACCAAATTCAGAGTCGCTTTTTCAATTCAACAAGTTAAAAGTTTAATGGTATAATAATATGAACCTTTTGAATTAATTATGTGAGAAATTACTGAAAAAATGCACAAATTCACCTACTTATATTAGCAAGGTGATAAGAAAATTAAAGGGTTTGCTTAACAATAGTAACAATTCATTTGTCAGTTATAGCCAGTATTACAACTTGGACAACTTACAGTAACGAAGTGAATCGGAAAAAGGAAGAGTCAGAGGGTGGAAATTCAGAATCGGATTCCTCCCAACAACAACATAAGAAACAAGGCAGTGAAGAACAACAAAAAACAACATCTACAAGTCTTGTACAAGCCGTAAGAAATCCTTTTGCCGAAGCTTCTGAGAAAACCAAAGGTCTATATGAATACGGTGGAGGTCCTTACGGAGCATGATATACGCCGTAGAAACCATGTAGAATTTATTTATGCAGCCATGAAACATAGATTCATTTGGGTACATTTACTTTGCTGCGTATATTTTTGAGACGCGTTTTGAGTTGTGAGAGTTTTGTTATAAGCTGAACTATTGTAAGACCATAACAATATCCTAAGACCTTGTTAAAAAATTTCTAAGATGTTGTGGTGATTCACAGAGTTTGGAGTTGAACGCGTCCTCGACGTTAGTAAACGCGTAATAAAACAAATGACCGCAACAGACTTGTTTGCTGTGTTCGCTTTATATTCAAATTCGCATGAAATATTAGAATTTCATCTTTGTTCCCATATAAATTAATTTAATATAGGGTTCATACGCTTTCAGTTACTAACAAACATTTATTCAATATTATTTTATTTATTTATTTCATTCTTCACATGCGGGAACTCAACTAAAAACAAATGACAGTCAATTTCAATGCCTTAATGCCTCAATGCCTCAATGCCTCTTAAAGCAAATTTTAAGTTTATTTACATTAGAACTAGTATAAGTATAATAAGACAAATTAGAAGGAAAAAAGAAAAAAACATATATAAGCTTGGCAACCAAAGTAGGTAACAACCATTCATTTTCGAATCAGAAAGACTTTTTAGGGATAAAGCTGGTTTAAATACGACATAGGCAAATCACGTGTGTTAAGCAATGTGGCTTTAATGGACTTTAGAGAGTCCGATAATGAAAATAAATGATAGACGTCATTTAGGCTCTTGCAAACGACTCTGAGCGGGTTAAACAGCTCATAATTATATTTACATTGGCGAAGCTTAACCAAGGTAAAGTGACTATAGAAACGGTTAGGAACATTGAAACTTATTTCGCCAAGTAATGACGGCGAGACAATAGCACTGTTTATTACTTTGATAACGAAGGAGGCTCCAAGCACAAATCTACGTTTCTCAAGAGACGGTAAGGACAACAGGAGCAACCTATTTTCATAGGACGGAAGAGAGGCAATCGGATCCCAACCCAAATTCCTCAGGGCAAACAGCAAGAATTGCTTTTGTATCGATTCAATTGAATCTACATAGACCCTATATGAAGGAGACCACACAACAGAAGCATACTCAAGCGTAGGTTTAACCAAACACTTGTACAGCCTTTTAGTAATATAAGGGTCATCAAGCTCTTTGGACCACCTCTTTATGAAACCAAGCGTGGACCTAGCTTTGCTTAAGGAGAACTCGACATGTAAGTTAAAGCGCAACCAATGGTCAAAGAGAACGCCTAACTCTGTGAATGACTCGACATCCTCTAACTTGTGTGAATCTATGAAATAGTGGGTAATGAATGACTTCCTTCTTGAAAAAGAAAGCTTCTCACATTTATTTAGGTTTAGCGTCATATGATTCGACGAGCACCATGCCACCAAATTATTCAGGTCAGTTTGAAGCTGAAGTGATTGCGATTTTAAGGAAAAGGAAGAAAACAGTTTCATATCATTAGCATACATTAAGATCTGGCTGGATATAATCACCGAAGGCAGGTCATTAATGTATAGATTAAATAAAATTGGTCCTAAGTGGCTACCTTGAGGTACACCTGACGTAACATTTTTGAGGTGGTGAAGTTAAACAAAACCCTGAATGATCTATTATGCAGATAAGAGCTTATCCATTGAACTAAGTTTGAAGGGAAGCCAGAGGCCTGAAATTTAAAGATAAGTAATTTATGATTAACCAAATCAAACGCTTTGCTAAAATCAGTGTATATGACATCAGTGCGAGAGCCACTAGAAAAAGACTTGAAGACATGACAAGTAAACTATAACAGATTGGTGACCGTAGATCTTTCTTTTCGACAGCCATGTTGGAATGGAGAAATATACGATTTGGTGGCAAAACTCAGATGCTGAGTCACAATACTCTCGAATAGTTTAGGCAAGACACTCAACTTAGCGATGCCTCTATAGTTCTCAACAAGTTGTCTACTCCCATTTTTGTGAATAGGAATAATAAAACAGCTCTTCCAAGACACAGGGAAAACACCTAGGTTCAAGGACTGATTAAAAATCTGAGAGATAACGCCACATAGCTCAGCGGCGCAAGATTTAAGTACGCATAATGGAATTCCATCAGACCCAGGCGCACAACTGTATTTTAGTGAACTCAACCCTTTCAGAACGTCATCTTCAGAAATAACCAATTTAGGTATTGAGACCAAATTAGTTATAGGGAATGAGTACTTAACTGATAAATCAACACTAGCAGTCGAAAAGTTTCGTCGGAAGTACTCAGCAAACAGATTTGCGATTTCAAAATCATCCGAGGAGTCAGAGCCATTAAAAGACACATGCGAGGGATGTGCGGAAACCTTTCTTTTTGAATTAACAAATTTAAGGAAGTATTTGTGGTTAGCAAACAGAGAGGCTTTAATAAACTGAAGGCATCTGCAATAATATTGATGATTGAGGGAGTTAAATCTATGCGTTGCGGCTGAGTAAGCGAGATAGTTTAAAGAAGAGCCACTTTTCAAAAATTTCTTGAACAGCCTGTTTTTCCTATTCTTATAATATCTAATTGTCTTATTAAACCACGGGGGACACCTACTTCGAGGTCGGCACTGCTTGATCGGAAAAGATGCAGTAATAGCAAGATTTAATGAATTGTAGGACGATGACAATGAGCTTTCTATACTTCCGGATGAGAAATCAAGCCTCAAATGTGAAAGATGAAATTTTAGCGATACAATATTGATTTTATGAAAATCATAAAATTTGCTAGAAGAGGTTGGATTTGTAATATTCATCATACCTGTGATGAAAGGGAATGCACATTGCTGGATGATAAGGATCCTCAGGTAAACTAAAAGGTGGACAACGATTAACAATGATCTCAGGAAAATTGGCAAAGCAGAGATCAAGCAGTCTACCATTGCAGTTAAAGGTACGGTTATATTGTCCTAAATTATGGTCAAATAATTCGTTAAAGAACATAACAGCTCTATCAGATGTTGAAGTAGGAATTAAACAGCCAGAATTTTCACTGTTGCACCAAGTGACTTGAGGCAGGTTGAAATCTCCCAACACAACGACAAAATCAGTGGGTCTAGACTGCTTGGCCACTTCACAAATGAGAGCAGCCTGCTTCTTATATATGGAGATTAGAATTTGGGGGAATGTAGGAGCAGGTAATAAATAGCTGTTTATTAGGCATTTTCACTCGAATGGCGATAAATTCTACGTCAGGAGAAGTGGGAAATTGTATTAAATTCTATTAAATTGTGGGCATGAACGTTTATTAGGCACTAGGAGGTCACTCACCTGCCCTGTGTTAAAGAATTTCTTTTAATTAAAGCAAAACTCTTGCCTTCTGTCAAAGAAATCCATTCAAAATTCCATTTTTAATACAATGGATGGCAATTATAAGATAATAGGACCTTGGTTTCCAGACTTGTGAACCAATCGTTATATTATTTTTCTCCAGTTAGTGAAGAGTGCTTTTTTTATATTTCTGCTGAATTTGCAGAATTTCTTTTATTCAAATATACAAAAACAATTAGCTGATGCTTTGCGTTGGTACGGATTGTTTAGAAGTGCGTTTATAAGAGAAAACAGCTGCAAATTGAAAATAAAATAAATTGCGAACAAAACTATTTACTTACAGATAGCTGCGGCAAAACAAAAGTTTTGAAGTTGTGGAAGGTATGTAAATGAACTCTTTTTTTCGCTTTTTACTTCAATTGTCTAATTAATATTCTTAATTCGACAAAGCTTGTAATTGTGTGTCATCAATCTTTCCGTATATCATCATATACTGTCTCTATCATTGAGTAGCCGTTTTCTTTCTCCCACATTTGGAATATGCAACTTATTATTCAGTCTATTGTCTGACAACGATGTAGATGGACCTGATCGAGATTCTCGAAAATCACCTCTCAACTGTTTTACAAGGCTTTTTACAATCTTGTGGTGTGTCATTGCTTTTTGTTCTTCTGAGATTCGGTAAAGTATGAAGGAATTTATAACGCTCAATTCCAAACCTCAAAGAATAATCTCACCACTATCATTACTATCATTTTCTTCTGCTTGAATAGTTATTTTGTTAAATCCGTCTGTATAAATGTCTATCTGGAACTCGTCTTCACTACTGCTCACTTCACGAGATTCACTGGTGCTTGGCCGTTTTGCCGTTTTTAGAAAATTTATATAAATTGTACACTTAGAGTATTTATATACATTTTTACAAGAATATTAGTATACCTGAGTTAATCTGTTTTTCTGGTACGATTGATTTATTTATCATGCATCCTATTAATTTTATCATATTTCGATTAGTTTTTTTGTGCCATTTTAACAGAAAACTACAGGAGAACACATGCTCCTTAAAAAATTGCAGTGGAATAATTTCATTGTCCGTAATCGCTAACAAATTATCATGTCCCCTCAGAGAGGACAACCGAATGATATGCTAGACTTACGTTGTCCCCTCGGAGGGGACGAGCGAGTGCAAACGGTTAAATATAAAGTCTTCATAAACGTCCTTGAATCAGTATCATTCGAAGTTTGCAACATTATTCAAACATCAATGTATACGTTTTTACAATTTGCTACTACTAATATGCTTAACACTGACTTGTTTACAAATCAAAGGGAGGTACAGCGAATTCAAAAGGAGGTACAGCGAAATCAAAAAAAGGAAATATATGAAATTGTTTACAAATCAAAGGGAGGTATAAAGAATTCAAAAGAAAACATATGAAAAATTTTTTCCTCCAAGATTTTTACATAATTTTTTTAAAAATTGAAAAAGTGAAAGTGAAGAAAAGGAAGAGTAAAAAAATGGTAAAAAATTGAAATCTATTCGACAAAAATATAAAACAATGTTTGATTAATAGAATATAGATTGAGGCAAGTGAATATACTTGAAAGTTTAACTTCATTATCAACCGATGATTTAATTTCACGCAGCAAAATCCATAGATTCATTCATACCATTCGCATCGTTAACCCATTTTACTAAACAAAACAAAAACAACTAGAACATGATAGGCGGGCAAAGCCGACTATTACATACCCTACACCACTTCGCCAAAGTACAGTTATTCACGCGTTTTGGTAATAATACTCCAAAAACTACGCATTCGTGACACATACACGTTTCGTGATGGCACCTATATATGCTGGGATCCAAAAAGACCTATGTGATCCAAATTCACTACTGTTACTACTTTGTAGAACGCTACTATGAATTAATTTTCATTATAAAATATTAAAAAGTAGCCCCTTTTTCCGAAGGACTTACTGCTCATGGGAAATCTTATATGAAGTGGAGCGAAGAATAGATCCACTTCGGTGCACTTAATTTTTTTATTTAATTACTATCATAAACAAATTTTCATCATAAAAAGATTAACAATTGTGTTTTTTTGGCACATAAGGTTATCTTGAGCCCTTCTGATTGTTGGACAGGTTCGCACTAACTTAATTCACGCTGTACCACAAGTGGTGTAGGGTATAAAAAAGGTGAGTAAAATATTGTTGTTAAATAATAAAGTAATGTTGACAAATACAAAGAAATCAGGCGGAATGGTTCCTTTCCTTATATTATGTCGTTTGGCAGAGGAACGTCGAGATTGGCGAAGCTTCAAATTCTCTTATGTTACAGCATATGTAAGTAAATGATTTTATACATTTGTCAACAACGTAAATACACATACATATATATTTTTTTAATATATAATACATTCTTAATAAGTAAATTCATATGTTAATGTATTAATATATTATATAAAATAAAAATAAAGCGATACATATTCAAAGTTCAAGCCCGCAATTCAAAGTTTTTCTAAGGAATGAAAATATGAATTTTGTGTTTATTTACGTTTGTACGATTTTGCTATTGATTGTATTTTCCCATAATTTTTTAATTATTTCGAATGATGAAAGCCACACATAACTCACAAAAAATTACTCTCAGCCGGCGACTGGCGAAAATATTAACAGCAATTAATAGCGATCCCGATTGACAGCGGGAAAACAGATTAATGATTAAAAATGTCGTGATGAATTTAGGTAGCTTTTAGCTTTTAAAAGGGTATATAAGCAGAATAATTTCGGAAGCCAAAAGAGAGCTAGTCGAGAGGGTCAAGAGAACGAAAACTAAAGCGTTATTAATATAAGCTCCTCTAATTATTTTGTAAATATATATCTTAACATAAGTAAATAAAACCCATATTATCCTGAAAATCGCAATTCAGCGGTACGAACTCAATTTCAAATGGAGTTGAAAAAATAAGGTGTAACCATGGAAGACGGTTACCATTACAATATGTATGAATATTCATATTTATTTTTAATACTTGGTGGTTTACAAACGTCTACTGCTCATTTACCGTAAACAAACCGTCGTCATGACAAAGTTAGACAGACATATTTTTATGTTTAGAAATGCTTTTAAATAAATATAAACACTTTTCAAAGACTTTTGTAAAATTAGAAAAATTAGAAAAATTAGAAACCAACATGTAAGATATTGTGCTGACACTTCCTAGCAAATATTCATTTAACGTAGGCACTCTTTTCCGAGTGCTTAGGGAAAAGTGATTAATTTTAAGACAACAAATAATTTTTTTTTTTTTACATACTCTGGAAAAAGCATCCAGTCAAAGCATCCATTAAGTTAATACAAAAAAAAACTTTTTTTTTAATTTACAGTGGTTTTCCATCTAACGATATACAGCCCTTAGCAAGACGCACGGATGCTGTTTAATCAATTGTGAATCTTTCGCTAATCATATAATTATTTATGAATGAACGAATGGTGCGTTCTTGTTTATAAAAAGAAACGCAATTGTAAATTAAATCTGTTGAGTGATTGAAATTAAAATCTATTACGAACCGTACGCTTATATTTGAATGCACTTGTATGTGAGGTTATAAGACTGTTTTTTACTGCCAATAATTGAAGCGACAGTAATCGTTGCTCAATAGCAATCATAATTGTACTTAACGTGTATATTCAGTTTGAATCAATGCCGGCATTGTTGTATATCTTTTGGCATGCACAAGTAAGTGTATGCATACATATGTTTATTTGTTTGGTGTATGAATGCATTCGCCTACTCGCTGGTTTATTATTTATTTAATATGCTCCATACGGTCACTTACATTTCCTTTTCCCTTATTTGTTTACCTCTCCTCGGTATTTGATTGCGTTTAATACGTAGCTCTAGTTTCAAGTGATTTTCTCTCTAACGAAACCAATTCTATTCAGTTCATTTCAATTCGATTCAATTTAGAATACTTACTGCAAATGTTTTGCTGAATTTTTGTGGTTTGAAAAATGCATTCCTTTTCCTACCCTGCATGCATCCACAACGCTAACACTTTGCAGCTTAAAAGCGTACAATCAATGCTCCCCTAATGCTGTCGATATGTTTGTGTGAGTGATACAACAATAGAAAATTTTGAAAATTTGAGGTCAATAGTAATATTATTGGGCTGTTTTTAAACTATCAATTGCTTCCGTGTCGGCTGCACGACAGCATTTGCCTATTTGTTCACTGCATTAGAATGTACGTACGAAACTTCAAATTATTCGGCTTAAGTGTGTTTTTGCATGAATGAGTGAATATTACTCTACAGTTAAAAGTTCAAATTTTTGTGTTATGTGTTACAGCTTCGAGGAAGTTCGCGTTTTGTGCCTGCTAAGTATTTTAATAAACAAAAATTTCATCTTTGCTTTTACATGAATGTAAAACAAATTTAATTCTTTTATTCTCAAATAAATTTCTGCGAACCATTTATATTGTCTTCCTGTTACTCAAACATTACTCTGGGATATCGTAATAGGGTTCTATTGAAATTCTTTGAGTACAAGTTAAAAAAATTTTAGTTCGGTATAAAAATAATTTTTATTTCCCGTTATTATTGAAAAGGGTGCCCAATGTTAATGTACATAAACGCTTACTTATGAGTCTAAAATTGCCATTTAGTTGAGAAGTTCCTACGTCTGTCTTTCTTCGAACAGTTACGAATCCATTTTTATTGTTTTCCGGGTTCTCTGCGCTGGAATTGGCTGCTTTAAAAAAATATTCTACTTTCCCCTCTATTTTGGGCATACGCAATTTTGGTATTACCGAGGCGTGCATAGGTTACAAAGGAATTTTTTACTGCGAAAATCTAAAGCTTGGTGAAACTGTTACACTTGAATAATATTAAACTCAACTAGCCAAACTAAGCCACGCGTTTGAGAAAAAGAGATCATTTACGAACAAAGGAAGTCGAAAAGTGATTCCGTTTCGAGGCTCGTTCGCCTGCAGCAGAGGCAACGAAGCCAGTAATGTTCAATTGGGGTTGGAAACTTCCTTCGCTTGCGGCTTATTCTTCAGGCTTGGCTCCTTCTAATTACCACTTGTTCAGAAAGGTGCGGTCGGTGCCCTAATTTAGTAGCTCAACGGTTCTAGAAGTATTTTGCCTCAAATCCACCAAGTTTTTACCGCGAGGGCACTACTAAACTACCCTATAACGTCCAAAAGATCATAGGTAGTTCAACTATTAAGCTTCGTGGTAGCATGTTCCAAATAAATATGAATGTTATGGAAAGCAAAGAATTTGCGTCTATACCTTATAAAAATTTGGACAAAACAGTAATGATAACGGTTTTTAGCGTGTTTCCATTTGCTTTTTCCTAATTTCTTACCTTCTTGTTATGATTAATTGAACTACTTTTTCCGGTTCATTTCTTTTTATCTAAATAAAGCCATATTAAGCATAAGCTGCAATGGGTTTTATAAATTGTTTTGAGATTATTAAATGAACTTCAATATTTAAGTTGTTTTGAAGTATTTTCTCTTTTCATTTCGTATTCTCTCACGTTTTTGTTTTTCACTTTTTCGAACTTAATTTACAGGACAATAGACCTTAAAATTCATTTACTCTTTTCATGTGACGTTATACATTTTTTTTCTTTATTTACATTTTTTTTTGTTACTTATTGCAAAAAGTTATTCTTGCCTATTGCGTGTGCAAAGATGTGTGGATTTGAGAGTACGCTAATTGTATTATATAAAGTAGATTTGACCCTAAGTTGATAAAGCAATGTTTGTTCATCTTGGACATCCGTCCGTTTATCCATAATTTGCAAGTAAAAAAAACAAAATCTCTCCGAGAATGTCGACACTTAGCACGCAGTGGCGCTGGGCATTAACAATCCGTTATACGATGAAGTATTTTCACTTCTTCGTTAAAGTGGTTGTTATTATGAGTGCCTATTGTTTATTATTGGCTTAGCGGCTGCCTGGCCAACACATACTCAAAGACATTTTTTTGCATTTTACGTTGTACGTCTTACTTAAAATTTTTGCGCATTTATTATAATTATTGTATTACGAAGAGACGAAAAAGACCAAGTAAGAAGGATGTATTCGGCTGGGGACGAATCTCGCATGCTCGCCATCATAAAAACCTTTGGCGATCCACGCTCTTATGTATATATCATAAAAAGTGGATGAGATAAAATTTACTGTTCGCCTTTTAATTCACTGAAAGGCACTGTTAAGAAAAATTAATCTACCACGTCGTGACGCCTACCGTATTTATTTTAGTATTAACACATTTAAGTTGTCGCATTCTGCTCTCCAAGTCCCTTTAAGTGAGACCCATGTCGCTGATATTGTTAACAAAAAATTAACCTTATGGTTAATAAGCATAACCCCTCAAAAAGGTGAAGAAAAACAAAGTTTAACCACTTGTAACTTCGTGTAGGCATGGCCGATTTTTTCCATTTTCGCACATAAATAGTGGAATTTTTCGTAAGGTAAACGTGGAAAATTTCAGCCTCCTTTCTTTTATAATTTGTGAGTAAGGAGCAAAAAAAAATAATTATTTAGAAAAACGGAGTTGCGTTCATTTTACGCTTCACTGCGGGCTTGCACTCTGACCAATATGTCCAAAAAGGCTGACACTCAATGTCATGTGATGAAATTTCAGTTCGAGCTCAGTATTTTACACCAGGCTTACACTAGGTTGAGCAGAGTTTACATAATGACTTAGTATAATTAAAGTTGAGTTCAGTTATAATGCTGGTTAGCAAGAAAAACCATTTTTTAAATGAATGAGACTTTTAGTCTTTTTTTATTTGTTTTGGAAATTAAGCGCACTTTACTATCTTATCTAACTTAATAATGCTTAAGCATAAATTTGTCGCGATAAACGTGATTACAAAATTGATCCAGTCAAATGTAATTCTTCTCTTGTAGGCGTACAGTGCCAAGAATTTCATTCTATAAAAGAATTCTTTAATATTATCTTTTTAAGCATCTTTGTCCTTCTCTTCGCAGGTTTGAAAGTTGTTCGTCAAAATTGTCAGAAAATATTTGTTACGGGAATCTTCTCATAGCAACGATTTACTACATAAAAAATTTGAGAGAATACTTGGATAATTTGGGAACGGTTTTGAAGAGCATATCGTATCAGAGGGTTAAATGGTAGGTTTTAATAAGTTGAAATATGAAAACAAACTGTAGGAAAGAGGGTCAACATAAAATATGTAGAGTTGTAAAGAAAAAAGCTTTTGATAATAAGAAAATTAAATGTTATAATAAAAATTTATCTTAGATTATAATAAAATTTATTTTATATACTTCTGTGATCTGTAGAGGGAATTCTGCTGCTTGTATGTGTAAATTAAAAAAACGAAAAAAATTTTTGCCAAAGTTAAAGCCTCGTTTCATATTCAAGAAAGTGTTGTCTACGCTTTAAGGGTGCAAAATATAAAGAAGATAATTTTTTGTTTTGAATTTTATTAAAAAGTATTTAAAGCAAACTTTAGCAAATTTTTCATTTTAATATATTCAGAAATATTTTCCCTTTGTTTTTTTTTATGCATCGACTAAAAAGTGTCTGCAATAACTTCATTGTACGGTAACGTCATAACCTGATGCAATATTTTATAGATGACTTTCCTGTTGTTGCCTGCCTGCCTGCTTGCTTGCCTCCAACGTTACTGTCATTTATGCGACTCCATTTAATCAACAAAAGATACTCACTGTGCTGTACTCCTAAAAGGAAGAAAAAAAAAGAAATCGCAGAGAAAATATGGAGAAAATATGACAAAAAGGAATTTGCGCAAAAAAAATTGCTTATAATTCTTGCGCTGACATGGCAAATGTCTATGATGTTAAGCTTTGTAAAGGCACAAGCACACGCGTCAACTATGTCGCCTTCAACACCTCATACTGTGTAACTTCAGCGATGACAGTGTTTTATTTGTTTTTGTTGCGCATACATAAACGCACTTACAAAGGATTGGATATACGATGGGGGAACGCGTGTTATGCTCGTTACCATGATTGAAAATCAAATTCATAAATCATATCTTTCGCAAATGTACCTCATACTCATTTATGCAGAAACAACAAAAGCAACAGCAATATCAACGAAAAGTTAAAATAAAAACGTAACAAAAATAGAAAACAAGTGCAACAAAAATTCCTAAAAAAAAGTGAACAAAAATACGACTTTAAATGATGCGACAACGACGAGACACAATTTTCTTTATGGAACAATTTTCAATACTAACGAAAACGGTTCCTCGCATACACGGTTGATGTCTTCTCAATTGGATTTTTTTGTCGTGATATTTTTTACAAAATTTTTTATTTCTTTTCACTTCAATGGAAAACTAAAAGAGTTTGCAAAGTGTAGTAACGCGATATGCACATCAGTCAAACCAACAAACGAGAAATAAACAAACAAACAAACAACGAAATAAAAGGAATCGCTGCAGCTATGGAAAGTGAATGAGAGAGTAAATGAATAAATGTCTAGGGCGACATTGGCGTTTAAGCTGTCAACACATACGCATACAATTTTAGTTATATTCACATCGATATCTTTATCTGGATTCTGCTTGATTCTATTGTTGTTGTAGCTGTTGCATTTTAAAAAGTACTAAGAGGGAGGTGCATTACGGTAGCATATCGTCGTTATCAACTTTATCATCATCCTCATCGTCATCATCACCATCTCCATCAGCAGCTCCATCATGTGTTAAAGCAATTGCTCAAGTGTTCCGTTCTTTTTTTTCTATCAGCCCGATGATTTTTTCCATTTCTTTTTCATACTTTTTTAATTCAGTTACTTTCAGATCGTAGAGCAATCACCGATGCATACTGCGTAAGCATACTGGCAAACATACCTAAAGATAACGCACAGCATTGATATATTGATAGTTGTTGTTTTTTACTTTCTTACTTATAGTTTTTGTTGGTAATCAAAGTTCTACACTGAAAAAAGGTTTTTTCCGTTACAGTTTAAGTCAATGGTGGTAAAGGCGGTTTGGTAGAGTATGTAAGCTTATGAGTCGTTTATTTTAAAAACGGCATACGTCTTCTTTGTCTATACAAGTTGCTACATGGAAATTCTGGGATTACAGAAAAAGGTAGCAATTAATTCTTCAATAAACCGAATAAGGAAATATGGACAACTAAGCTAGTTAATTATATCAGTATTAAAAATTCTAAGTGGAATTATTTGTGACCTCATTTGAAGTGTTAAGCTTTGGTGAACCTGCCTGGGTTAAGTCGTAAGTTTACGCGTATTTAGGCAAAATTTATGTTCCTATATATGTATATACAACAACAGCAACTCGGTGTATGTGGAATATAACTTTCAATTATTTCTCGACGTAAAAATAAATCCACCTTCAAATAAATGATCCATCTGTCAGACAAATATTTCCTAGGTAGCTCATCTGCCTAAAGCATAATATAATCTTTTGTTCAAAAAAAAAAAAAAAAAAAATTATATAAAAAACTTATAAATCTAAAGATATACAAAAAATTTGAGAGTCTTTAAGAAAAAAATGTGGCTACGAACTTAAAAAGTTATAAGAAGTTCTCATCCTCTAGAAGGAACGCTTTGTCTACGGAATATTTTATTGATTCGCAAAACTGCAAAATGTTCATTGACGACTTGCCGTTGTGTTCGATTAAAGAGTACGCTTCAATTTATATATTGAGTTCACCATAAATATAGCTTTAATCAAAGAGGGTCAAAAGGTTTTGATGACCTACATATTACTAAAAGTTTATACACGACTTTGGTGAGCCCTACATTGAAATAAGCGTCTTTTTTTGGCCTCCTTCTTAGAGATTTGGTGGTGATTCAATAAAATCAGTTGAGAAGCAATTCCTTCTCCTTATCTAGGGAATTTAAGATGGGACCCGCGTAGATTGCTACTATTGGTTCTTCCCTCACTAGAGAAGCGAAGGCTCATCCTAGGTGTCTCCTTCCTTGTTAAATTAATGAATAGCGTTATTGGGTCGTCGGGCTTATTAGAAAACATCCCTAATTCTTCTTTTAGAAATTTCATATTCATAAGGCTTGACCAATGTCGATATAACTATGAGCTCTTTAATACTTTTTTGGTTCGTTGTGTAAATTTAAATGGATTTCTTTTAAAATCTCAATATCGTACTCGTTAACTCGTTAACAATGCCAATTTTCCATTTTTTGTAAAATATACGTCGAATGTGTGTTTGTCTTTAGTTTATTGAAAAAATGGCTCAATGCTCATTAGAGGATCTTACTTTGAAGTTGTGGTGCAAGTTAAAACCTTACTTCAGCCCTTCTACGAGAGTGGTCCAAAAATCGAAAGTATCCAAATTTAATATACAGTATTAAGATTTTGTGAATATTTTAGTCAGAGAAATAAATTCTAAGACTAAAGTCTTAAAGCACTAGCGTCCACAGCTCTCGTCTTTATTGAAAACTCTACCGCACTTGAGATTTGATGTTGATGATTTGATCACTGAGTTGTTAGCCGAGATCCTTTGCCTACTCGGCCATAAAGGCTTACTATTCATGATGATTCTTTGGGGAAGTAAGGAATCTGAAAAGACGAAACGCTTATTATCCATTCTTTGCTAGCCACTTCAGATAATAAGCCTTCCGTGTCTGACTCCATTGGCAAACTTCAATGCAGGTCTTTGCCGAAGTTTCTCAAGTTTCTTAAGCTACTTTAAAAATTCTTTTAATTTTGTCATATTCAACTGATTGAAATGGAATTTTCCAAATGAAAAAAAGGTGCTATTATAAAATTATTTTGAAAATTATGAAATTGTAGAAAAGTGTCTTAAGAAAATTATGAACAATTTCATAAAAATGAGGAAGAAAGAGAGCAAAGAAAACAAAGCCAAGCGCTGGGCAAAACAAAAAAAGTAAAAAAGTTTTCAACAAAATCTTACTCGCAACATAACGTTAATACATATCACTGAAGTCTCGTTACGCACTACATTGTTATGAACTTTCTGTTGTAAAATTGTATATTTCACTATACATTTTCGAATGTGTGTTTGTGTGTGCGTACGCTCGTTAATTAATGTTACTGCAGCATGTTAATTAAAATCAAAATAAAATCACAATTATAATTACAAATATAATAAAAAGAATGCCTTAAACTATGAAAAACATTATGGTACATGCGCGCAAACACACATATGCAAACTGAAACGTACATATATAAGTTTATATATGTATATATATATTTATATATTTATATATAAATTTATATATGTATATATATATTTATATATTTATATATAAATTTATATATGTATATATATATTTATATATGTATATATATATTTATATACATACGTATATAAATTTTCGCCTGTGAATGCACATGGAAAAGTTAGAAACTAACGGCAAAGCATATGAAAATGCATGACTGTCTTTATGAGCACATGCCTTCACATGCATCCATACATTCATGTACGCATGCACAATAGAAAAGTTTTTAAACAACTAGGAAAACAGAATAATCGTATGCTTATTATATTCTGCAGCAAATGAGTTTTTAGTAGCATCATACAGTCTGAACAGGCGTAGACCACTTGTTTACTACAATTGAAGTAGATATTAACTCATTCCCTAAGTAATGTCGTTCCATTTTACACCGCTTCTATTTTTCAAAAAATGCCCAGAAAGCTGTTGTTGTTGTGATTGTTTTTACCGCATTTCGGCTTTTCTGTTTTCTTCTCTCCCTTCTCTCTTCTCTTCTTTTATAGTTCCGTTTCGATCTCTTCTCATAGACTAACTTTTGAAGCGGACGATCCACTTGTCTACTTTTCGAACGCCCACGGTCGAAGAACTAAAATAGAAAATTACAATTTAATACACAAAGTTCAGAGTCAATGGTCGAATTCGCCTAGAATTACTAAAAACCACTGGAAAAAAAGCGAAGCTTCAGATTATAGGCACTGCACTGCGGTAGATATCAATTTAACGTTTATCGCTGCAAATGCTTGCTGCACAAGTAGTCACCTGATTGGTGAAA
Source organism: Glossina austeni (assembly GCA_000688735.1). Classification (NCBI taxonomy): domain Eukaryota; kingdom Metazoa; phylum Arthropoda; class Insecta; order Diptera; family Glossinidae; genus Glossina; species Glossina austeni. Next base: position 283,658 of record KK502667.1, read on the forward strand.
TGACGTGCTTTATTTTGACAAAGTGTTCTGGAAAAACCGGAAAAAGTTTCCCCCAAACAGATTCCTTTAAAGTGCGAAAAATCTCACAAATATTCTAGTCAGCCAATCCTTAATAAACTCGATGAAATATAAAAAGCAAATTAGGGAAGATCGGCATATTTCATTTTACAGTACTACTATGGAATTACTTATTAATCAAAGAAGAGTTGTAACGTCCGCGTACATTGACGCGGGGGGTTTCTAACGGCTACTTTTGCCACTGTTTTCTTGCGAAAGAACAATAAATCATTAAATAGCGCAACACCGCTAATGTGCTTTCCTTTTTATAACTCCTTACTCTAATAATTAAAGTAAAAGAGAGGAATTACAAAAAGAGGAAATATCCAAAGTCCGTTTGTATAATATAAGGATTGCTTTTGCTTAATGCAACTGCTTTGCTTTACGATAATCCATACTCGCTACGGCATTGTAGACATATAATGACACAGCAAAACGAGGAAAACTTGTGCAACGACAGGCAGTTCAGTCGTAAGCTTGAAACAGTAACATAAACTTCATGTGACGTGCATTTTGAAACATTGAAGAAAAACTCCATGAAACAAATTAAATTGGACTAAAAAAAAGAGAGTAACTATTTTTGTAAAATTTATATGATCGATGTTTTTATCAACTCTTTGCATTACACTTAAGTCTAAGTTTAAAACGTTATAAAGAGTAACATCGATACGAAATTTACATTGATACTTATGAAGAATTATGTTTGCGAGTTTATATAAATCAACATGATTAATTGAAGTCTGGTCTGGTATTCATTTATTTACTTTGTGGGATCAAAAATTTTTTAACACCCCTCCAAAAGGCCATTCGTCTACAATTACCCCATACGGTGCAATTTATGAAGATTACCTTTTTCACGGTTTGTCGAAGAAGTAAGTCAACAACTCATGAGATGTATGATTTACAGCAACCACAGTAAGCCGACATCTTGGACACTAAAGAAGGTATGAATAAAAATCATGAAATCGATTGAGTGAAACATCTACGAGGATCTCTTCAAGCAGCATTAGACTGCTTGGATTATGATTTAACGATTGTTACGAAAATGCAGTATGTAAATATAAATAAATGCCAATATAATTCGAAAGAAGTGGGAAAACCAAATAATGCATGTTAGGTGCATGCAGCTGGGGACTAGCAAAAAGATTAACAACAATTGGCAGAAATTTTGCGAAAAACGGGTTAGCAGCTTAACGGATTAAAAATGTTGCTGGGAATTTTGGCAATTATAACTTGCATGTAGAAGTGTACATAAGCAGAATATTCGCGAAAGGTAAAAAGAGAGTTCAATTACAAAATTCGACCAGACAAGACCAGAACGAGAATTAAAGCGCAGTAAATATAACATCTTGTAAATAATTTGTAAATAGATTTCGTAGTTTCGTAAATAAAACGTACACTATCCTAAAAATCACAATTCAGTCATATGAACTTTATTTCAAAAGGAGTTGAATAATTAACGCAAAATAAAAAAAAAGGGATTTACGTTGCAATATGGTAATATATATAAATACATGTCCTTTTTTTGTTTTTGTTTATTTGTTCACTTTTGTGCATATATATTAAAAAAAAAACAAGCAAGAAAATTATATTCGGCGGGCGCCGAATCTCGCATATCCGCCACTATTCTTTTCGCATTCTAATCTCCCAGGCCTTCTATGTGATACCCATATCGCAGGTTATTAAGGTTATTAAGAAAAAATTAATTAATCGCGGTGTCTATCATATTCATTTTAGAATTAACCCATTTTTAAGCACATAATATATCATCATTTGAAGAATGTACAAAATAATTTTTAACATTCTGTCTTGTTTGCGTTATGATAATTACGCATAAAATTTCAGAAAATGGAAAAAAGATAATTTAATCGCTTGTAGCTTTGTGTGGGCATGGCCGATTTGTTCCCATTTTTGCACATAAAGAGTAGAGTGTTTCGCAAAGTAAATATGAAAAATTTCAACATTCTAACTTTTATAATTTCTGAGTAACGAGCAAAAACCAAAAAAATTCTTGTTATGGAAAACAGGGTTGCGTGCAGTTTATGCACCACTGCACAGAGCTTCTGTTCTGATCAATTTGGCTCATTTTCAATACTTCAAACAAAGACTTCCAACGTTTCTATTAAATTTGAAGTCAATATCTTCATTTTTGCGACCAGGAGATAGCCAGAAAACGGATGATAAGGTAAAACAGACAAGCAATGCGACCAGGTAATGAACAGGCAAAGGAGGCACAGCAACATTGACATACGTTTATATTGCATATTTAGCACTTTTTTTACTATTTCAACTTTTGTGTATCTTCGTAACATGTCGATTGGGTTAGCCAAAAAAATAAATAGCCCCAGGTCTTGTCAAATGTTACACAGTCTTGTGTGGCGTTTATATTTCTTGCGTTATAGTGAAAAAATATACATTTTCTATAAATTCTATAAATTTGTAAATATATTCGAATCGCTTGTGGTGCAATTTTATCCATTCCGCTTCCGACACCCTCAAAATATTGACTTTGAACACTGTATGGCTTCTGCTAAGGATGAAAATCGTTATCCACGCAATCGGTTCTTGAACAACGAAAATTCATTGAATGCCAAATCGGTACGAGTCAGGAGAGCGATCCATTAATTCTATTATTTTAATTATTAAATAGTTAGTTGCCAGAATAGATCTATGGGCGCATTCCGTTATCGAACTAAAGAGGCAATAAGCGAGCGTACAGCCGACGAGATAAATATGCGCAGTACTAAAGTGAAAGGGCTCCTAGTCGATCTAGAAAGCTGTACTCGCTGCAACAAGAGATTAGGCGCTCGTGAATGAAACATTTTATACAGTCAGATTAACAACTAAAAATGGAATTTGAAAAAAACATGAATGAAGGAAGAAAACGCTCAGACACAACGTCTCCGATTATAGGAAAAGCGTGTAATGCAGTTGACAATCAGGTCAAGTCTATCCCAGTCACGCGAATGGCAACCTGAGAACGTTTCAATACAAGTAATTAACATTCGGCATAGCAAGAGCATTGGCTATGATCTATTTAACTTGAACTGCCAAGTGCAGCTTCAGATTGTATAATTTTCGTACCATAAGACATATTTTCGTAGAGATATTGGCCAAATGCACATCAAGGTTCGGTTTGCTATCGAAAATAGCCTCCAGACATGACGTAGCTTTTACCCAGTCAATAGGTGTCTCAGTTAATCTAATGGAGAAACCTGTGCGAGGAGTTGCAAGGTTGATGTAAAGCATATTTTCCATCATTCAGGAACTAATACATGCTAGGGATTGGTTAATCTCACTTTCGAATGTGTCAATGTCTTTACGGTCGCAGTTGTAAATGAGGAAAATATCTTCTGCGTGGGCAAAATGGAATTTCGCGACCAGATACAGTATCAGCATAAGGCGAACTGAATGAACAAATTGTTTGCGGTTAAAGATACATGACCGCAAAATCTTTCGTGGGCAACTAGAGAAATCGGCTTTACCATATAATTTATTGATAAATTTAGTATGTGGGACTTTGTTCAACACTTTTGTTAGATCAAGAGAGACAAGAACACAGATACTCGCCCTGTTAAGATTATCTCCATTAAAAACTTGGACGGAATGTGGCCGGAACGAAAATTGGGTGTTATGTAAAACGTTACTGTTATTCAAGTGCGATTCAATTTGTTTCTAGAGAGACAAGGAAGAGTGCTAATCGGTAGAAGATTGTTATATGCACATGGTTGGTGTGCCTGACGTTGTAATCAAGAATCATCCGCAACAATACCCCACGCCCTGAGCTTAAAGAAAGTTATTTTCTAGGAAAATTTCCACACTCAATGTTGCTTATATACAAAAGCAAACCGGACATTTTGGGCATCACATCTGTTATGCAAATCACTGCTGAAGCTATGCGAAATAGAGCCACATGTCCGTAGAACCAAAAGTCCGTGAAGGGCGGTAAGGATAATAACGTGCAAAAAAGATCATGATGGATGAAACTGCACAAACGGAATGACGCCATTTGAGGTAATTCTTTATGCTGAGGGAGATTAGAAGGCAATCGTGCATCATGGCCGGGCAGGCGGTTGATTCTGCTCCCTATGGCCATCTTACAAGTACGTTTAAAGCTCCCAATTAAGATAAGTCGTTCAGGATTGACCAATAGGAAAGGCGTCGTCTTTGTGCTAGACAATGCGAGATCACAAGCATTTTTAAAGACTCAGGAAAGCCCCAAAGAGCACAGACTGGGAAGTTTTAAGTTGTATGCCGTATAGGGCGTACCTTGACTCATCCGATTATCACTTGTTTCGCTCTCTGCAAAACTATTTAATACAGTACAGCGGACTTTAAAAGATGCTTACGAAAATCACTTCAGTCACTTTGCTGCACGGAAATCGCAGAAGATTTATGTTGATTTCGTAACGGTTTTACCGGAAATATGGCGAAGATACTTACATGACTTAATAGAGTTCTTTTATCATACAAATGTAAGACAAGTTAATGTGCCCTTAATATATTATATTTGTTCGATATAGAAGATGGTGCAAGCTTCTGTTTTTGCATTGGAAATTTGAAATAATCCACTACAAAAAATATAATACGTTATATATTCGAAGAATGTTTCTAATAAGAGAAACTCTTTCTATGCTCAACGCTTTTAGAGCTTTAGGACTTTTTCGCAATTAATATCTAATTAATATAGAATGACTGAAAAAATTATATTTGAAAAGAAACGATATTGGAAAAGAAAGGAAGGAGAGAAATTCTAGACAAATCCTTTGAGATAGGACTTCTTTTTAACTTCAGACTCATTAGTTTATGCTTGTTGTTCTTGTCATAATATATCTCGTTGAATGAATATATAATACATACAGAACAGGGTTAATAACAGCTTCTAGTTGTCTGTCATTCAATTCATATGGCATATTTTCTTCAAAATGAATTAATGCTGTACAATATGCAAGAATGAATACTTGCATGTAGAAATGTTGGATTTAAATTTGTTTATAAAAGTCACTTTTTGTTTAGCAAGGGGAAAATCAACACAATTTCTACTAATATACATACCTTAAGCCACTTAGAGGGTAGAATAAATTAAATTTGCTGTCATTAGTCGAACGTTTTTATTTGTAGATTTTCTTTAACTATGCAGGACATTGTACGAATATTTTAATATCATTTCGTTGCATTCAAAATGATGTTGGTTTAAGTAAGTATGTAAGTAGTTCATGTCAGTTTATCTTTCTGCAACAATTAAATTAAATGTTTTAAGACTAAATGGTAGTAGCGAGTCTGTTCCCTTTTCGTCACATTTCACTGGAAACAAAAATCTCCTTTCTCTATGGCGTAGTCCAACTCTAAAAATATATTAATACTTGCATGTACACGCTTGAATATGTAAATATATCGGCATAGTTTGTTTCAGGTACTATTTACGAGTGAATCCATATCTTAATTACTACGTTTTCTCTTATTTTGATAAAACATGCATAGGACTGGATTGGTTTCGTCATTCCGTTTAAAAAACACAGGAAGGAGATCAGGAAGTTTGAAGCCGCACGAACTTGGTGTTCGCAATAAATAAACAATAACAATTAAATTTTATGTTCGCCAAATGCTTCGACAAATTTCAATGATAATTTTCATAACAAAAAAATATGAAGAAATTTTCGATTATTAAAAAAAATGATGTAGCTTATTAAGTTTATCTTTATCCCATTTATTTATTTTATTTATATATTTTTTAACTTTATTTTTTGGCACACACATATTTCACATAGTTAATGGAATTTTCCTTATCACGCGTAAGTTATTCTATACGACGATTATTTATATTACATAATAGTTGTATTATATATATTCCAAAATTAAAAAATTACATAAATGAATGAAATAGTAAAAGTAGCCCTTAATCCTAACTTAGACAATTGGGATTTTTTTATTTTTCGTAATAGTCCACTTTACATCGGCATGCTATTGGTCCAACTATTTTGAGTTTTGGTGCAATAAGATCCTTAACACAAAGCCTCTGGTAAATGGCGTCTATGCTTGCTGCGGTCATCGAATTAATCGTTCGTTTTCTCCACAATCTTAACAAAAAGTAATTTCCTAATACTTTATTTATGTTTATTTTCGTAGTATTCTGCAAGTAAATTTCATATTAGTGTCTATATATTTAAAAAATTTCATCGTTCGGGCTTTCCGAGCATGGCATTTCTACTTTGTAATTTTTTTATTGTTTGAATGTTTTGGACAGACGGTCTGTAAACTCCCGCTTGATCATAAAAGTCAAGCATTTTTCAAAGCATAGGTTTTGTCAAATATCTGAAAAGTACCCCTGTGTTTGTTCTATCGCTTACTTTATTAGCGATGTGCATGCTTTACCATCGCAGTCAATATTAAAGTTGCTTTCTTCTATGTAAATATCTGTTATTTCTTCTCGTCAATCCCCTGCCCAATCTAAGAACATATCACCGTCTTTACAGTTCAAACTTTCGCTATCGAAATGTGAACAAAGCGTCTTCGTGGACAATAATCTGGCGGTAAGATACTTTGCTTCGTACACTGATAAATACATGTTTGTTCGTAAGGAACATTTTTCAAAAAGCTTTTCTGAACTATCCTGGTTTACCATTATGGGCAAAAAAAAAATTATCGCTCCATGTACACTAAAAATATTTAAACCGTCAAAAAGGTTAATCATCTTTTTGACAAATCTATGCGTTGTCGAAGCATTTTCTCTTGCTTTGCTTTGGAACCAATCCAGGTCCGCACCGCTGTCTCTGATTATATTCAAAGTGCGTTTTAACGTATTTAAAACTCTCACGTTTTGGCTGTTTTCAGTTAAATAAGAAACTTAAGTTGTTTCCTTCTTAAAATTATCCTGTTTAACCATACAACATTATTATGCACAGTCTATGTACAAGGTAGTCGAATAAAAGAGAACAATGTAGATGATGGGTATTTAAAAAGCCACATATGTTTTTTAACTTGTTCTTTTCTTTAACCTAATAACTCGTGATAGCTCTTAGGATTAGCTTAAGATACATTTTGCTGCTTATTTTTTTCTCTCCCTTCAGTTCGCTATTTTTTCTGCAATTTTCGTTGATAACGAAGAACAAACGTAGCCAATGTTTGCTACACCTACACAATGGCAATATCAAACGTTTCTGGCATTTTCATTAAAAAATTTCAACATCCCTTAGTACATGTTTCTTGCTCACCATGTTCCCTGCCCCTGCGTTAAGAGCGACCTGGCTGATTGTCTAATTGTCTGCCCGTCTATCTATTCGTCTGCGTGTCAGTCTAGTTGGTAACGTTTTTATTTCATGTTGCTGTTATGTTACACAATAGTATAAAAGCGTACACTTGTTTCTTCCTTTTAGTATTTCTCTACGATTGCAATTTCATTCATAACATAACATTTTGTCTCTCATCAAGTTTTGTTTAAATTGTAAATTGTATCTTCTTCTGTTCCTGCTACTATCGCTACGTCTCCTTCATTTTTACTTACCAAACTGTGTACATACAGGAAAAATGCACACAACAAAACTCTGCGTTTGTTATTGTTGCTATTGCAATATCTTCATTTTAAGTTGTGTTGTTATTGTTGCTATAATTACACCGAAAAAATATATAAATAAACGGAATAACTTTTAAAATTACCGCAGGCATTAATTCTCATCTCCTTCCCTTTGCCCCCACAAAGCCCGCAGAGTGCACGCACGGTATTGCATATTTATACCAGTAGATGTATGTACGTTGCTGTAGGAGTTCCTATCTTGCGTATGTGTTGTCTACATTTGTACTTATGTACATTATCTTGTTATTTGCTTTAGTATTCTTTAGCTTAACCAAAGTTTGAAGGCTAAATGTTTTTCGCAAAGAATGTTTCCAAATTTTTTTTTATTTTCTTTCAATTAAGTTGTTGGTGTTAGAAGTTTTTCTAAAACGGAAATAATTTTTATATCAAATTTTTTCTAAGACTACTTTTGATACATTCGAAACGACCTTCTCTAAAGCATTCCAAAATTCTAAAACAAAATCTAGAGAACAGCTTGCTGCCAAAGAAACTTAGGAGAAAAAATCTTAACAGCTGAAGTAAGGACTATTAAATACCATAAAACAAGTTCCGTAAGACTTTAGAATTTTTGCCGTTAAGTTGAGTCTAAATTTCATACTTCGAGAAGGGCTGTCACAAGCAATTAAAACGCTAGTCTGGGGTGTGACCTCGACTCCTTATCTCCCTCTCTTTCTCCCTCTCTCTCTGTCCACTTCTTTGGACCACCATCCTGTCACATGTACAGAAGATATACACACCGAGTGATTGTTCAGGTATATAATTATGGAAGAAAAAGATAGGGTGTGTACGTGGAGTGATCAGAATAGTATACATATTTTTCAAATGTCACACCGTCTATTATTTTTCAGATTTTCACCATAATTGACGTTTATTGTCATTTTTTGGCTAATCACAGTGAAAAGATACACAGTTCAACAACAAAATGGAATTTGTAAAATTTTATATAAAAAAATGAAAATTATGTTGCGTTTCGCTCATTAAGCGAAATTTACAGTTAACACAATCAAATTACAAATGATAACTATCTTTCTCTATTATGAGCAAGATGATTTCAGCTTGGACGATATTGGGCTTCAACAAGGTGATCTCATATATGAGTCAAATATGTGGAGCCAAGGTCCACAAAAAGCATTGCTTTGCATTGTAATGGAAAAAAAACCATTTATTATAAGACGTTGCCATCTAGCAAGACAAATCTATTTGCCTTCAGATAATTATTTATTTAAGATAATTGCACGCAGCAGCTAAGCGTCTGTCTAAAAAAACTGTTTTATTTATTTATATTTATAATCTTGCTCCTCTCTTATCTAAACTCCTTCTTCTCTAAACTCCTTCTTCTCTAAACTCCTTCTTCTCTAAACTCCTTCTTCTCTAAACTNTCTAAACTCCTTCTTCTCTAAACTCCTTCTTCTCTAAACTCCTTCTTCTCTAAACTCCTTCTTCTCTAAACTTGCGGTGGTATGTAAAATTCTATTTATCAATAAGTCGATTGTAAGTCATTTACCTTTCATTTCACAGTTTTTCCCTCTCTTCATCGGGGTCTTTTTCCACTAGAACTAGTATAAAAACAACTATCGTTTGCAGAAACATTTTAATAATAAACCAATTAATTTTTAGCAGCTACCAAAATTTACTCTGAAAACTCTTTTGCCAGGGCTTACCAAGTTTGTTTGGAAAGAAGCATACTGAAACTTGAGAAAACTTGACACAAGCATTCATTCTATCTAATTTTCGCTATTGTTTTGCAAGTTCGTACGGGCGCCCTATGTTGACGCATTGATTACGTGGTCGGATTGAGAAATAACCCCAGTCTCCTTAAACAATGTCATAGTGGGTTCTCGAACACCAGAAAATTTTGAAGTGATGGACTATTTTTCAAGCTTAACTAATTTCTTCCAAATGCAACGTGCCCCAGGGGCAGCACTTTCCTTTATCGATGATGATTTCCAATAATGACGATTTCAAGCTAAGTAAGACCTTTCTTTCTTCACTTTCGAATGACAATAACATCCCTGATAATAGCTAAATAAAATACGTTGGCTTGATTTTGTACTTTTAAACATAAATACATTTAGGCTTTCGAACTATAAATCATCTTATACCCTACTTTAAGACTTTCTAAAATCAAAAATCAATTGAAAGAAATAGAAAATTATTTTTAAAAACAAGTAAAATATTTATACGGTTTTTACACTCTTTACTTATGCGCTAAGTACTTGGAACAGTAAGAACAACATATATCTCAGATAATGCTTTATATATATGTCAAATTAAAACAGAACTACACATAAAAAATCGAGTATTAATAAACAAAATTATTAAGAAGTTAATACTCATGAAGTTATAAAGTGAAAAAAAACAATACAACCAAAAATATAAAATAAACAACAACAGCAAAAAAAGACAACAAAAAATTACTATATTGTACGAGTGCGTGTCTAGTGACCCAAAAAACGGCATCCTACTTCACTACAAAATTGAAATATTTGCTGTCATATGAAGTTGTATAGGAGAAAATGATGTACATCATAATTTATTGGTGTATACTTGTGTTATCAGGCGTACGCAAAGAGCATGTATGCATAGAGTTTATGAAAGTTGTAGCAAGCATGTACTTTCGTCGAGATGTGGCATAATCTATTTGTGGACTTAATTCATATGTAAGCAAATACATACATATATATATAAGTGTCTTATTCATAAAATTACGCACGTGCACGCATAAGCGCCTACACAAAGACACATTCTGACAAAAAAGTACTGCAATTGGAAAGTAATTAGTTTTTGAGAGAAAAGACGTCGACTGTGTGCTGCCTCTTTACAAACCTAGTTATGTCCAAGTTGGGTACCAGCCTCTGGCTGTAAATAAAAATATATCAAACAGAGAATTCGTCCTAAATTTTCGGTTCCAGTGAAAATCAGTGCACGATATTACGAAATATACGAAGCATACAAGGCGCCTTATAAAATAAACATTGCTTTTTCACTTTCTACGTTCTACGTGCCGAAACATATCAAATTATTAGAAACATGCGCAATCAGAGTTATTTTGCCATACAGAAACCAATTGACGTTTTGAAACAGAAACACTGCATACCGTACTCAGAAAGGAAAGTAAACCAATGAATTGCGAATTTAATTGAATGTATAATCCACAACAAAAAATTAGCAAAAGGAGAAGACTTTTTAAATTGTATACAAAAAGGTGACGCAACAATACATGCTCTACACAACCACCTAGTCTAATATCTTTAATTGCGGTAAAAAAGATATCGTCGTTCCTCACAGATTGTCAGTGAAGACTACGCGTCTCTAGTTGAGTGTACAACCAACAAATGTTGTGATTGTGTAAAGATACGCATAAATTTAGCAGTAAATAGAAGAAAAAGCAAATGACGGAAGGAGTGAAAACGAAACGGCGAAGTAACAGAAAGAGAGTGAATAGAAGGATGTACGGAACTGAATTCACATATTTGCGCGTGTGTGAAATGATATTTCTTTTTTAAGGAGATACGTAGCGCGGCTGAGGAAGACGTAGGTTGTATTTATAAACGTACATGCTATATGCTATATGTACCTATAAATAGGCATGTGCGTATATGTATCACTAAGATTTATATACATAAAAAAAAGTTTATTAATTCTTAACACGTTCACGTTTTTAACGCCATATGTTAAATTTTAATACATTTTCGGAAGACTGTGCCCTTACGTACACACCGATGTGTTTGAGTATACATTTTTCCTCATTCCTTTTTGATATACATTTCTTATGCCAGTACATATGTTTGTATTTGTGCCATGCTATGCCTAAGCAATGGGATGTTTTTCATTTGAATAAATCTGTTTGCGCGCTATGGTCATCAGCACCACAGTGATTATGGTAACCATAATCATTGTCATCATAACATGGATCAACTATCGTAAAGTTACACGAAAATTTCTGTTGTTCTCGCCACGACTAAAGAGGTTTTGTATGAACGTAGGTCATAAAAGAAAAAAAATTATAATATAGCAAAAATAATAAAGCTATGAAAATAATATATATTGTAATATAAAGTTGCCCCCTGAGATTTTACTATTTTATACAACTCTTTTTAAGTTTAATTTCTTAGCACTGAATTTTGGTATAGCATAGGTTTTATTTACAACTCTTACAAAATCTATTCGTAAGTTATTTAACGGAACCCATACTTGCAATGCTTCTTCTGGTATTGTCCGTTCGAATATTATGATTCAACTCTTTTAATTCGACTGGCTTTGTTTTCTGCAAATATTCTGCTTATATACCCTTTTACAAGCAGCTGCCAGCGCCTAACATCATTGTGAAATTTTTTTCTACTAATTCTTTTTTCCGCGAACCATTGTGCGAGTTATTGATAATCTTTTCGACAATCGCCTGCTGCATGAGACAGAGAAAGCTTCGTGTTCTGTCTATCATTTTTTAAAATTTTATTTCTTAGACAATCGACTCCTTTTCATGCAAGCTCAAATCATCAAATATGCTATTTTCGTAACAATATTTTCTATTCTGTCTGATAAGTACGACGTTCAAAGTACTGTTCTATGTAGCGAATTACTTTACGCCAACCTTAATTTGTATTTATTTTCTAACTACAAAGATTAAAAATCCATGTCCTTATATAATTACACTATTTAAGTACTTTATTGACAGTGCGAGTACTTTCTTTTAATTAATACATAGGTTCAATTAATTATATATGCTTATATGTTTTATTTATCTCTAATCTGGTTTCTTTGCGGTTTCGCGATTCAATTTGTTTGTTTTTTTTATTCCTCCTCTTGAGCGCAAGCTGTTCGTAGAAATACCTTTGCGAATGTCGTTGCAGATTTCTTTAATGGGCTCCTCTTCACTTTTTCTTTCAATAGCAAATGGATTTTGCATATGGTTAATGACTCGTTGATAAATCAGGCGAGAACGGTGAACTTTTGTGGGAAATTTATGTCATAGAGGCTTAGAGAGAAATTCACAAACCTGGAATGTTCAACATGTTGATAGTTTTCATTATCACTTTTAAAGCATGTATATTAGTCGCGAACTTTCCTAAAGGATAAATATTCATAATCATTGATTTGTTTCTTCATTGGGACTAACGTAATAAACACTTACAAAAAAATAACTCCTCTTCTACATTACATTGTCGTACACATTTGATGGAACGTCGGAAAAATGTTTTTTTTTCTAACAAGACAGCCCTGCACGGTTCGCGCCAATAGATTGTGTGTTGTTATGGTATGTTTGCTTCGAATAGCCCCTTGTATGTTAACTAATTGAATTTTGAAGATTGCACCTAGAACCAATCCGCAAACCTATAATTGATAAATGTTTTCTGCTTTTCGTGTCGATTTAGTTGCTGCCTTTCAAGTGTAAATGAAAAAGTAGAAGAAAACGGTCAAGTTTTTGTTAGTATTTAATTGTGGCTGTCAAAATCCGGACAATAACAACTAGTTGTGCTCGCTAATAAATAACCAAACAATCCAACTATTAATGAAGTAGTGGACGAATATTTAGCGAATAATTGAAAAAAAAAGAAAAGATATTAAATTTTATATAGTTTTTGCAAGGTGGAGAAAGATCATATTTATATAAAATAGAAAAAAATTGCATAAAGAAGAAATTTATCAATTAATAATGAAATGAAAAGCGTGCAAGTAGAATAGTTTTTAGCGAATTTTTTAAATTGACGCAGCTAATAATTGTATTATTTCTTAAAACAAGAGATTTACTCTTTTGCGTAGTCGCGTGCGTTTGACTCGGCCCCGTAATGATGGTAAGAATTCTTCTAGCGAATTATATTCATTGATTTCTTACCTTCCTGTTGCCTAATTTGAAAATTGGCAAACTGAAAATGGTGCATCAAACGATGATTACGATTACAACGACGACTTAATTAAATGGAGAAAACAGCCATTCCTTTTCCTTTTTTTCAATTTACGTTTCTTTTTTGATCAACAATTTATTTAAATTTTTTGTTTTGGTTTAGCTGTTTGCAAATAAACACGGAATTTGTTTCAAGGAATTTGTTTTCAATTTACAGCTATTTTCTCGTATAAATGCAACTCTAAACAACCAAACTAATGCCAAACGTAAGTGCTTTTGCTTTCGCGTAATTTGATAAGTATGAGACAAAGTATTTAACAGCTGTTATGCTTACGTGATTCCAACAAGCCGATAATCACCAACTAATCCTGGATACTATCACTTACGCAATCCCAAATCAGCCGAAGAATGAATAAGTACGCTGACTTTCAGATACGTGATCACTCCCCTGATTAAATAACAGGCATCTCAGTTTTCCGAATTCAAAAATTTCCTGACAATTTTCCAAGTAGCAAGAAAACATATTTCTTGCATTTCTTTCGTTCTTCTTTCTTTTCCTTTTGTGAGTATTTAGTTATGCTTTATAAGACTGAAGCGCTAACAATTGCCACGCTGCTTTCAGCGTTTAGTTTTTAATGCCTAACAAGGTGCACTTCGTGATAATGTGTTTTGTTTTCTCTATTTTCCTTCTATCATATTTTCCCCTTTTTATTGCAGCAGTAGTTAACGGCTTTGTCTTTTGGAGTCGGACAAGTGCGAAAATGGGACAATTTTTCCAAAAAGATTATATTGGCAGTTTAATTCCTTTCATTATTTAACTGTTCGTTATTCGTTAAAAATTTCTTTAAAAAATTAAGTCAATAAAAACAGATAATGTTTTCAATTAACGTTAGTTATTAAATTATTGCCCACTTTTGTTGTCTTTTTGAGCATTATTTAATACAGCTTTAATATTATTATTTATGGTATTCGAAATGTCCGCCAATGAAAAAAAAACGGAAAAAATAAGGAAAACAAACAAGTGCTACAACATCAATTAGGATTAGGAAAGGAAACTCATAAAAAATGTTCTCTTTTATAAGCAGAAGATTGCAATAAAAAAAAATTGTTTAAAGGCATAATATAACAATATAATATAACAAAAGGGAAGATACTTTTATGGCAGGTGAAGGGCATAGTATTAGAAGAAACGTACGATTTCGAAAAACTGTAATTACTCTTACTGCAATAAATAAATGCTTGCAGCAAATTAGCATGGGGAGTGTTATTAAGCGTCGAATCTGAAGAAGATTTGAGGCGCTTCAGCATATTTACTTGTCCGTTTACGCCATTAAAGGGATATGCTTGATATTTTTCATTTTTCAGATAGTTGTCTTCACTATCACCTTGTTGGATGATGTTCTTTTATACATACATTTTCAGGCATGGGGTTATTGAGAAAAACTTGGCGTTTCTCAGACCTCATACTTAACTTTCTATTTGGCATAGAAATTTTTATATAAAAGGTGGGGTTGCCCTGTTGGTCATCTTATTAAAGCTTCCAGACACCGATTTATAAAAAAGACGGAGCACATCCTCCTTGCTTCTTTTGTAGTGACCAACGTGAACCTTTTGCTGAATGCAGAGATGTTAATAATTTGTTAAGAAAGTTTTAGTTTTAAATCTCTTTAATTTAAATCTCTTGTAAAATTGTGGTCAATTTGCTTGGTTTTCAAACGTCTTCGTCGATCTTTACAATTCTTTGTGGTAAAAGGATTTGTTTAACATTAAAATTAAATATTAATTATTACAGCCTCATAAAAGTCGTACGAATCCAGATATAGATAAATCATACATGCAGAATACTCTGGCAACTCTGGCTGCATGTGCTTGCTTAATCGCGCGACATTTTTAGGTATTTTTTTAATAATAACAAATAGATCCGATGCTTGGATGTTTTATTTGATGTTTTATTGGTATACATGTTGTGATGCTCAAAGTTGTGGTGATTCCTTGGCAATTGTAAGATTGCTATACGGAGTGAATTCGGTGTGCGTTGTTAAGACGTTTATGGTAAACTTTACCATGTGAACGCAATATTTCTATTACTCCAAGATTACTGCAAGAATATTTCTATTACTCCAAGATTACTTCTACTATACAAGAATATTTTTATTACTCCAAGTTTACTGCAAGAATATTTCGATCACTCCACGATTACTGCAAGAATATTTCTATTACTCCAAGATTACTGCAAGAATATTT
>KK502667.1:299571-373091 GCA_000688735.1 Glossina austeni
TTCCATTACTCCAAGATTACTGCAAGAATATTTATATTACTCCAAGATTACTGCAAGAATATTTATATTACTCCAAGATTACTTCTATTATACAAGAATATTTCTATTACTCCAAGTTTACTTTTATTATATAAGAATATTTCTATTGCTCCAAGATTACTGCAAGAATATTTTCCATTACTCCAAGATTACTGCAAGAATATTTATATTACTCCAAGATTACTGCAAGAATATTTATATTACTCCAAGATTACTTCTATTATACAAGAATATTTCTATTACTCAAAGATTATTTCTATTATACAAGAAAATTTCTATTGCTCCAAGATTACTGCAAGAATATTTTCTATTACTCCAAGATTACTGCAAGAATATTTATATTACTCCAAGATTACTGCAAGAATATTTATATTACTCCAAGATTACTTGTATTATACAAGAATATTTCTATTACTCCAAGATTATTTCTATTATACAAGAAAATTTCGATTACTCAATTGAATTAAAAGTTATTTGAAAAACTTATAAAACTGTTAATGTTTTCTTACTTTTCATAGATATTTATATGGACGCACACAAAAATTACATTACAAAAATTTAGTGATATACATTAACGATATATCAGCGCATGTGAGAGCTGAAAATTTACAAATGCAGCAACATAGCAAATTAATTGCAAATCCCGGAGTTCCTTTTAACTCACCTCATTTCCATGATTGGTTATATGGCATTGCAAGAAATGATTGCAATGAAAACCGCATCAAAACGAGTAAATTAAATATGCCTGCCACCGAATCGTTGAAGCGTTTGACAAGCGTGGCAGCCGGCAGCAGAAGGTTTGTTTCCAAAAAAATGGAAATGAAAAGTAAGAATACTTATAAGATGCTTCTTTTTTTACAGCCTGGCGAAGACTCAGTAGATGCTACTGCTGAAGAATAAATAAGTCCGAAAACATTCATAAAACTAACCCGAATATCGGGCGCAGAAGTTAAAAAATCTATATATATTTTAGAATTTTTGAAAATCCCTTTTTTCTTCCATTTTCTCGCATTCTTTACTTATCCTATCGGCAGAATTTATCTATTTTGCAGTATTGCTTTGGCAAAATTGGAGTCCGTATTCGAAAATTGTCTTGAAAAATAGATTAACATTTCGAAAAAGTTGTTTGACTTTGTTAATTATTGAATACATGCAAAACTCTTACTTTAGGGGTTTTAAGGAGATGTGTTCGGTTTGCGTTAACCTCCACCTTAATTGATTAACACGCGGAGCGATGTTCGAACTGCGTATGTATACCAGACAGATGAATTCAATTGTCGACTGTTGTGAATGAACGATTGATTTATCCATTAGCGGACAAAAATGTTATCAAATGGATAATAGTCTCCAGAAAAGAAATCATCGATACATGTCCAGGAAATGAGAAAACAACTATTAATGTTGGAGCAAATGCCACCATGTGGCAGCTGGTGATAATCTACAAAAGCAGTAAAGTGATGCGTAAAAGAACGCTTCTGACTCTTGTATATACCACATACTAGATATCATTTTTTGTGTTCAAGACCATTCATTTGGTAAATTTGGTAAATCGGTTTGTACCGAAAAGTATCTGTTTCCCAACCTTGGAATACATATATTCATTTCATTCTTCCGATCCATAGTCGGCGTATACTGTATTACTTATAAATATTTATATATTTAATGCACCAAATATGTATTTTATAGAAAGCCAGCAAGGAAGCATTTGTTACGCGCAAGGAGCCTTCTTTAATTTTCAAAACAAATGCAATATTTGAAATGAAATATATTCTATACGAATTCAGTAGATTCGGGTTATCCCAATACTGTTCACATCTTGAATTTATGCTTCCTGCGTTGATTTAAATTTCGTTTCCCGCAAAATCTTCAAAAATGTGGGAACCCTTGCGAGAAAGCAAATTTACCATAAGAGATAATCTAAGTCGTACAGTGTGGTTAAAACTCAAGAGAATCGTCCCCATGTTATTGATGGAAAGTAAGTTTTTTCTGTATTTAATACATTTTATTTAGATATCTCTTTTTCAATATTTATGCACAGAACTGTAGAAGCTAAACGCGCGCTACCACGCCCAGAACGTGAAGCGTCGGAAAATAAGAATTTTTCAGAAAAGAAACTTTTTGTGGGTGGATTGAAAGATAACCACGATGAACCTTGTTTAACAGAGTATTTCTCGGAATTTGGTGAAGTGGTTTCAATCAAAATACTTACAGATGAAACTACCGGAAAACGTAGAGGATTTGCTTTTGTAGAATTCGATGATTGTAATGCTGTTGATAAAGCTATATGTAAGTGTTTTAACTAATAACAATAGCCGAAATGCTATAGTTGCAGGTAATTGGTTTGTTAATTAACATAACAATTTTGCAGGAAAGTAAAGGTAACCTTTGCAGGTGGCGCTACCAGGGCAGATCTAACACAACACCAAGCTGTGCGTGGAAATCTAGCAATTCTATTTATAATTGGTTTTTAAGCTTCAAATACGGAAAGTAAAATCAAAAGTTTTAAGGCAAAGGATTAAAGAAAGCGGAAGTTTTGAAATGGTATGCCATGTTGTCCGTAATTTCGCTTCAGATATGGGGTTTTGGTTTTTGCAAAATAATTTTAAAACTTGAAGTATCGCTTCATTCGACAGTCTATATATATAAAACATATGTAGTGGGCAGTCAACTAAAAAAATATTAAAAATTAAATAAATTTTTCACATTTTTGGTCACTTTTGCTAAGCACGTTCTGTAATTTTTTTAAAAATTCACTTTACATAGCATGGCCAGTTTATTAACCAATTTCCGCATTAAATATTCCGAGCTGATCATGCTTAAAGGTCTGACCGAATCTCTGAAACCGGAACCATTGCTAAAACATAACCGTTTTATCGATTACGATAATAGTAATGTAGCAAGCGAATATGATCGTATTAAAAACGGCGAATTGCAAACAATGGAAGCGAAAACCAATCGACAGTTACGTATACACGAACTGATTGTAGAACATTCTTCAGAAACGGCTTTATGTCTTTACATATGCCAAGAAAGGTAAGCTTTAGCACAAAATTATTATAATATTATAATATTCTTATCATAAGACATTTTAATGGGTTTTTTAAACGACTTACAGGAAGCAATTTCTGCCCCTTTGTATTTGTCTTGGCTGGAAATGTTAACGAGCGATATCAAATGTCCGCTAGTATTGGCTAGCTAGCTATTGGCATACCATCGAATTCCCACACCAGTATACTACTAGATTTGGCTAAGTATTTAAGAGATCTAAATTCTCACATTAACATAATGGCATATAAACTAATCGAATCTCTGTTCTTTCTCTATTCTCAGCATACACAGTATGCTGATAGCAGTTTTAGAGAACTTTTTTAATGGAGTTTACTTAATGCCGATGATGTTTACTTTCAGATCACTCTTGTGGTAATCCACCTCCAACAGGTGGTCCCCTAGCTGCTGCCTCCAAAATGGTGCCTGTTCCCGAAACCTTGATGAGTCCGGATATCTGCCCAACTGCGGTCGTTCAAAGAATTTAATATAACAAAAGCAAATATTTAGTTGAAGTTTTTATAATAAAAAAAAAGAACATATAAATCATGTGTAAATGTATTTTATTGCTTTTCTTTTTTGTATGGATATTTTTAAAGTATTTGAAATTATTACACAAAACATAATAATGATAATGATAATGCCTTACTTATGCATTTTTTGTTCGCTGTACGTAAATAAAATTCTTATATTCGATAAATTCCTATTTAGTAAAAATATACATGAAAATTATGAATATGAAAAAGTTTACAAGAATTAATTAAGTTAAATATAATTTAAATATATTTTATTAGTTAAATATTCGTAACTAAATTAAGTTAAAACTTGACGCATTTAAACACAATCTTAGGAGTTTTTTAGTTTAATATGAAATTACCATTAAGATCAATTAAAACTGAACATATGCAGCTTACATTAGTATGATTAAATAGACGAAAATCTTATTACAATAGCGTCTGTACTCTTTTAATAAAACCCACATTCTTTTGTATAACATAAAAATAACATTTAAAATCTTGGTTGTGATACTTGTCCCTCTTTCTAATGAAATTCTTAAATCAACGAATTTAATCAGTTTTTCTTTATTCATGTTGCGGTTTTTGCAAATTCCAACAACAGACGGTAGGAAGATTAATTATTTGAATATTAAAGAATTTATCCTCTGACGGACGAAAAAAGAAGAAAATTGATACAACTTCTTGCTTTGGTAAAATGTGTAATAAATATCTGAAGAACGTTTCATGTGGCTCTACGCCATTCAAGCGTTTGTAAATTGAATCCCTCTTCTAAATTAGGTCTTACTTCTTTGTCCTTACATAGCTGCAGTCTATTTAATATACGTCAAAGCGTCAATGGCTTAATTTAAAGAACTATGAATGTTTTTTTTCATCTTTCTGGCATCTGCCAACCAATGCAGCTACGCGTAGTGCATAAACAATAGTTCACGGAGACCCATTGTACAAAGACAATTGAACAGTAAGAAGTTTTCTTCTTATAAAAATTGTTCCAATATAAAATTGTTGAATAAGACAAATGATTCTCTTATTTAAATCATTATCAAATAGCATAAAAAGTTTGCACTTTTAAGCAAAAGTTTGCACTTTTAAGCAAAGGTTTGCACTTTTAAGCAAAGGTTTGCACTTTTAAGCAAAATTAGGAAGAGCAAATATAAATAAGAACGAAGAGCACAATTTTCACCCTCTTGCCGCAAAGAGATATAGAATATGTGAAGAGAATGTTTTTCTAAAATAAACAGAGTTACCAACTGTACGTATTTTTTTAGATGTTGCCATCAACCCGACCAGAACGTACGGCTTAATTTTGCACTCATCCAACACAGTAAAAAAATTTACTACAGTTCTATAGAAATCATCATAATTGTCACCAAAAGCCGAAACTATCTGCTATCCAGATGAGGATTCGTGTTGGAACAAAATATTGGTAAATCGGATAAAATCGGATCCAATCTATCATTGACACCTTTTTCCTTTGTGATTAAATTCGCTGATTTGAAGCTGTATAGCATTAACTCTTGTAAACCATTGAAAGGAAAAGAAACGAGAAACAAGAATAATAATAAGATCAAGAAAAGCAACGAAGTTGAATTAAATATATATAAATATATATCTATACCTATACATAATTGATTATGAGAAAATTATTGGAATTGGGGCATTAAGCATCAGTCAAAGGTAAGTTATACAGAACGATAAAAAAGAAAAAAAATTTAACAGCATTTTTTGATTTTATAGTCCACTCGGATGGCAGCCAGATCACTTAGAAGACGGTATATCATTTCTTTGGAAACAAATCAGTGTCCATGGCATTTCGTCTGCCACCCCGGCAAAATGCATTTATTTCATGTTGGATCATCAATTAACATAGCCTGGTATTTATGAAGTAACAGCTGCCTCGCCCTATATAAATATACAAAATGGTGTCGAAGATGAAGGTAACGCCACCGATGAAGAAGAAAAAGACGATGAAATTTTTCAAGATGCTGAAGAGGAACAAATAACGGAATGTTGGTTAATACCAGAGGATGTTAACACAGTAGATACCATATTTCAGGGAATGACTGAATGCCAAGCATAACGCAAGAGGCAATCAAACTCCTGTACTGACTTTCTATTCCTAAAATAACGTTGTTTTTGTTTCTTTAGTTATTAACGTGTTATTAGTTTATTTAAGCAAACAGTATTTAGTAATTAATTTTACATTTTAAATAAAAATAAACTTTCTGATTAATATATTTTCCACTTTTTATATATTTCATAGTTAGACCAAATTTTTGAAGCGACTTAACATACTGCTTTAGATTACGACTTAAGTAGCTAAAAAAAATTAAGGAACTCACGAATTCCCTCCAGCCGTAACTATAAAGAGGTTCAATAATATGCCCGGCGAGGATTATTCTACAAAATATATTATTTGGTGTTAGAAATGGAAAATGAAACTTAAGAATTTTTATATGTACCAAAGGATTAGCTCTGAAACGATAAGCTAACATCATACGTTTTCGATAGGCATCGTATTCATTGTCACACTCTTCCGGAGAAGCTGCATTTTGCACACCCAAACCTTGATTACCCTCTCTCTGTGGGCCTCTGTTGATAAACTTTTATATCAGTAGATTCCTTCGTTTGCTTTTCCATACTTACTTATTGATTGGGTCTATAATGCCCTCACCATCTTGGCCCAGCCCTTGACCCTCTTTCCAACCAAGTTTTTGTAACATTTGGAAACCCTCATTATCTTCTTTTAGTTTATGTTGGATTTATTATATATGGTATGTATAGTATATTCCAGCGAATTTTTGACATCCATATTCCAAACCTGAAGGTAGAATTCCTATATTTTTAACAAACTATTTTTACCTCAAAGAGCACCTTAATTTGTTTGTCTCTGCTTCCGGTCGCCAACCAATTATTTGTCGAATGCCAATCGCAGGTGTAAATCGGACCACTATGTGCTGTAAATTGCAATAAGCACTTCTCACCGCTTTTTGATGTAAACTTTATTAAATAAAACAAATTTTGTTTTTATATCGCGTAAGAGTTACTACCTTCTTAAGTCCCACAACTGGACAGTACCATTTTCTGATACAGCCGAGAGTACGTTATTGCAATGCGGGCTGAATTTCACATCTCTAACTGATTCTGAATTACTGTAAAATGTGTAAATAGTTTTATCGCAATGCGTATCGAAGCACTTGATAGTACCATCTTGGGAGCCTGAAATCAGAATATTCGCTTCACTGGAGTGGAAGGTGACCGGTGCGTTCGTGGTCATTATAGACTAGCAATTGCTTTTGTCTACCAAACTTCGATAAATCCCACACCGAAACAACTCCATTAGTGGCCGCGGCTGCTAATATATTACTGTCCAAAGTGCTCCATGCTACGTCATTTGAAGAATAACTTAAATTTTGGTTTTTGCACCACGCATATTGCACACCTCAGTGAAGCCATCATTTTCAATGGAATATAGTTTTAGTACTTTAATTAAAACAAAGAATAATTATAATAATAATTAAACATAAATATTTAGATAAATTCTAGTAAGCTGATGACTTACAACTTCTGCCGGTAACAGCAATTTGATTGCAGTCTTTATTCAAAGCTAAAGCGTTCGCATGTCCTTCTTGACATATGCGCATGGATATAGTGAAAGATTCGTCCAACATTTGGTGACTTCAATTTTTCAACACGGTTTCACACTTTTAAATCACTTATGATATTTTGTAATTTACTATAATCGGTATAGTATACTTAGAAACACAGATGTTTACGTTAATGTTGCCTCCAAATAAAAATTGAAACAGAAATTTCCAGTACCTTACAGAATCATTTTAATATTTTGCATTAAACTTATTTAATTATTTTCACGATGATTGATAAGAAAAGTCTATGGCACTTCAATATTTAATTATTATTACTTTTTTAATAAAACTGCTATTAATATATAAATTGTTTCAGTTGCTGTTAATAGAAGTATAACATCGCTTATCGAAAAGGACAACATGCTAACCATTCTGTATAATGAACAGTCATCAAGGTTAAAATTTAAGTTTGATTTTGTTTAAAAGAAAATCAGTATATGTATGCGAAATTAATCAGAGTTTTCTAGTATGATTTATTCAAATTATGCACATACTTACTAGTATAATATTTTTTATTCAATTTATTACAAGAAAAAATGCACTTACTTACTTAAATAATAAATTATAAATCTCCTTGTATACATATATAAAATATTCTTGGTTAAATATTCTTCTATAATAGAAGTAATCTTGGAGTAATAGAAATATTCTTGCAGTAATCTTGGAGTAATAGAAATATTCTTGTATAATAGAAGTAATCTTGGAGTAATAGAAATATTCTTGCAGTAATCTTGGAGTAATATTATACTCCAAGTAAGCGGTAACGCCAAATGTGGTGGGATCGATAAGCATTCGTCAAATGTAATGGCAACGTGCAATTTTTTGCGACACATGTGTTCAGATTTTGTAACATACATCCAGAATGTCGATTTGGTCCTTAAGGAGATATACACTACTGTTGATAAGAATAGAGTTAGACTGGTTGATTACAAAGACCAATGGGAACCAGGGCTGAAGAGGGGGCTGAAGCAGAGTAAGAAAAAGGTCGCCAAATTGATAGAACAATGCAAAATAATAATGTGGGCTATAATGTGAAGACGAGGATTAAGCATAGCCGGTCGTTGGGTAGTAAAATTGAACAGCGTTACAAAGAAAGTTACTGAAAGTGGGCAATCAAGACTATCCACGTTCGTTTATATTGTCAAAATTCCGGTAGTTAAGACTGCGGCTCTGTTGATAATAAAGCTCAAGAACAAGTAAAATAGTGATAAGACTAAGGCGTATCTTATTATGTGTATCTTAAGAAGAAAAAAGCTCGAAACTCTTTAATGTGCACTCTAGAAATAACGGCGTCGTTGTGATTGATTGTTGCCGTGACGAAGAGAGGAAAAGGGTTAAATGTCATTGAGAATAAAATGCTGAAGGAGAGAGATACGGGTCTTAATAAGCTCAATGACCCATTTAAATTAATGACCAATTTCAATTATGGTGGAGAACAGCTTTTGGACAAGTTGCGCAGTCAGAAGCCTGTTGTGGATGCAAGCAAGCTACGAATTGTGAGGTTTTACACAGTGATGAAGTAGGAAAAAACGCTCCTACCGCGGTTATTGTGCATAGTTACATGGCATCACGGCTGAAGGAAAATTTTGTGTTGGTTGGGGGAAATGTCGGATATATACGTGGGATGGTGCGGAGGTTATAGTATGTTGTAAGTGTAGAGGCTTTAAGCATTACACCAAACGCGGCAAAAATCAAGATATCTGTTTTAAATGTCATGGTGACCACAACTCAAGAGAAGAGAGACTATAGTAGGGTGCGACCCACCATTAAATATCCTACATTACCCTACAATTTTTGCCCCCAAAAATTATTCATATACTGACTTTTTAAAATAAGACGTTATAAGGGAAGTGATCGAGAAAGTGGCCCGACTCAAACCATTATCAATAGCGTGCGTCCTTGCGCCACAACACGACCATATTTCATCAAATTATCTCAAAAATTTCGACTTTTAGGTTGAACGCAGAAAAAAATAAGACAGATATGCACCCCTTACAATGATGAATGGCTGGAATACATCAAGTCCTTCTGGAACTGAGTGTACCCCCATACTACTAGTAACGAAGGGTATAAACACGGACTCATAAGTAAAGAAATGGTCATAAGACCAACGGATAAACGGATTCAAGCAAGAAATGGCTTGACTACTCCTTCTGTTTTAAATACCTTACAATTATATACTCAATGGCTTAAAATATTAATTTCAGAGGCAGAATTCTTAAAGGAATTTAAGAATAAAATAATTTATTGGTTTTTTTGAGTTATTTATGTAGTTTCTCTAATTTTGTATCCGCTTACTAACTACTACTTCAAAATTTGATATCATGTACAATAATTGACCCGTTCATATAAAGTGAAGTGTTGTTGATAAAATATTCTGTTGCTTTTTTGTTTCGATATCCTTTTACCACGATGCTTTCCTTTTAGGGTTATTTTTCATAAAAATTTAATTAAAATTATAATAGGCGATTCATCAGGTAAGAGTATAATAAGAGCTACAACAGATTCACCATTATCGCCACCACATTCAATGGATAGTAGTTCAAATAATGCCAGTATATTGAAGGCAAAAAAACGTAACTTAATTAATGCAGGACAGCGGTTAGTGGCTAAATCTAATGTTTTAAACACAGTAAATCGATTTACTTTTATAGAACACTCTTCGATATTGTAATCAACGTCGAGCGGAATCAAAACAGTAAAAGGGCCGAGTTTACAGATCGCTTGTGTACACCAACAGGGTAAGTGGCTACACTTTATCCGGATATCGGTTCTAAAGAAAAAGAAACTGGCAATGCCGCCAGTGTCGCCACGAAAGATGAAACTTTGTCCATTAAGACAGACGGATCGAGTTTACGTTCATAAGTTACATTATTTTCCAAAAAGACTTTCTGAAAGTGATAATAGAGAATATGAAAAACTCGGACATAGCCAAGTAGTATTTTCTCATCTATTTATTTTGCAGTTAACTCCTGCCTGTAAGAAATTTTTAGTGCGCATATTTAAAATATGCGATATTGACGGAGACAATTTATCAACGATTATGAGCTCAATCTCTTCCAAAGACGTTGCTTCAATACTTCACTCCAACCGCAAATATTGGACGAAGTCAAAGTTGTTATTCAAATAATATTCCCGAAGGCATTTACAACGATTCCATAACACTTAAGGTTTTCTCTTCTTGCACTGCCTATTTATACAGAGAGGTCGCAATGAGACGACATTGGCTGTTCTAAGACGTTTCGGCTATGATGAACAGTCGGAAGTGTGCAAAGATTATTTATGGCTTTCACTAAAAATACCGCAGAATTATCACATCGAGGTCAACAATTTTTGGTGGCACTATTTGAACGCTATGATAAAGATCCGCTGGCGCTTTATCGCATCGTTGTCGCAAGAGCATCGAATGATATTTAGCACATGCCCCTCCCTTAGTAGTATTGTAAGTATAACAGTATAAGCGATGACAATATATACTGACAAATGAACATACATTCATTATATAGTATATGCATGCATTTAATATCGGCATGCATGTGTTTGTTAACTGGCTAAATATTGTATATATTTATATAAAAGTAGGAGTAGGAGTGATTTGCTTGTATGGACACAAACACATATCGACCTAAAATCCGGATAGATCAGTTTCAGAATATCAAAAGGAAAATCACTCCTAAAATTTCCACATCTAAATCCATCACCATGGCTGTTGATAAATAGATCTAATAGATTTTCTAAAAGTACACAACAGTCGCTGTCTTTGCAAATTATCCGTTTTATAAATTTGCGTACTTACCTGGAAGCAATCCACAGTTGGTACCGGATTTGTTTAAGAAGCACTGTTAGATCAAAGTGATCTAATAGGAAAAAAGTTACACAAGAACAAGCACCTTACACCAAGTTGAACAAGAAGAAGCGATGTGATAGGTAACCCGTGTTAAGTGCATTAATTTTATTAGGTCAAACGATCAGTTCAATCTGAATATTTGACCGACAACATTAAGTAAGCTATCTCCTGCGTACAGTACCAAATTGAAGTTGGTTGAAATTGGTTGGTTGGTATTAAACTCAACTCCCGTTTGAGCGGAGAGGGAAATGTAAATTACACAGTTATGCGTATTCTCGACATTTTAAGAAAACTCTCCTCATCTTGCGTTCCTATCTCCAACAAATTAAGATTAATTAAATGTTTTGTTGTGCCGTCCATATCATACGGAGCATGTGTATATGGTAAATTAGATTGCGCTTCGAACCAAAAATTGCAGATTGTCGTTAGTAAGTGTGCTAGCTACATCTTTAACAAGCGGGTATATGATAGCATATCGCAGTTCTCGCTGAAGATTTTGGGTTCTGATCTTTCGACATATCTTGCTTTGAAAAATCTGCCTTTTTTGCAAAAGTTTATACGCCCCCAAAAGGACTAGCTATCACTTCATATCAAAATGATTGTTAACCCTTGTAGTTTTAAAGTAGCTACAAAGGCGTTTTATAATTGATAAATTATGATCACGTCTGAGGTTTGGTCTTATGTCTTATATTGTACGACAATTTATAGTATATTGTTTACAGCTTTATCTTTACTGTTGTTAATAATCGCGCCGCAAGGGGCTTATAGTTTTGTTGGCACGTTAATTATTAATTATTGCACTAATGAGGGTTATGTATAATGAACTTATCTTTAATAATTATTACTTATCTTTAATCTTTAATAAACTTTAAAATCCCATTCAAAAAGCAACAAACAACATGTTTAAATATCGCTTGAAAAACGGACAGAAAACAATTCAACAAACTAATTTTCAGTTCCTGGTATTTATATGCTTTCACTTACTAGACAGCGTTCAGGTTGTTGCATCATAAGATTACATTGTTATGTTATAAGAGAAACTGTGAGAAAGATGACGGGTTGCTTGCTTCCACACACTAGTAAACAGTCATTTGTAGTGTAAACATTTATTTAAAGGTTTTGAATATTAAATAGTAAGCGTCATGTGGGAAATGAAGTTTACACGGAAATAGGAGCATAATGGTGTTTTTGTGAAAAAATGTATATACAATAAATGTGTTATCAGCATTATGTGCATGTGAAGAAATAATATTCGGCTGCAACCGAATTTTATGTATGTATCCAAAATATTTATTTTAAAAGGAATCAAAGGAAAAAGATACTCCGAAATTCCGATACTCTATAAGACTGGTTACTGTATTGGTATTCTTAAACGTTGCATCTGTTATGATTTGCGAGCAATGAATAAAAAGCTTAAGTTTTGGCTTTTGAAAATAGAGGAGTTCCCACTTTTTGTTGTACGTTTTCCTATTGTAGTTTATCGCGGTTTACTGCCTGGATAACCCTGGATAAATCTTCACAAACGGGCGTCTCACACTATTCCTTATTCTTCAGAAAGGTAAAATAGATCGAATTTTCACTACTTTGGCTATCTTTTAATATATTATTATTTACTGGCGTGAAGTTAGCCCACTGTTTTAGCGAAGACAAAAACGTGAAAGAATAGTTAATAGAAGACTACAAAATGATTGAAAAAACTAAACAATAATAGAAATACAAACACAAATAAAATAAGAAATCATACAAATATATTATAAGAAATTAAAAAAATTGTTTTGCCAAAATTGCCATAGATGATATTAAATTTTAAAGTGATTTTCCTTGTCCGAGTCATGGCATTGTAACGCATTCATACTTCATCACTCATCATGATCCATCAGCATTATCGTTCGTATTAAATCGAGAAAAGGCACATTTAGCATGTTTATGGCAGAAAAGCCAACCTGTTCAAAACCACTAAAAACGTTGAAGAAAATTAAACGTATTGAAAACTTAAGCCTGAGAATGATGTTTTGAAAGAAGCCGGTTATGTACAAAGTGATTTTATATTAACAGCGCTTTCTATTGCTAATTTTTCTAATTCTGTCAAGTTTGCTTGCACCCCTACTATTTGGTGTTAATAAATTTACTTTTACAAAATTTTGGCTCGATATTCTTTACGGTTCGAAGATTATTAACAAACGAAAATTAAAGCACTCGAGCACGAAAGCACTCGTTTTAAATAAAAGTTTTTCTCTTGACGTTCCTGAGTTTCATGCAGGTTAATTAATGGGTTAAAAAATGCAATAAGGAAAGCAAAAAACCTTTCTTTAGTCTTCCTCGCTCTAGTTTTAGAATTTTTACTAGGATTTGGAAACAATAGGTTGTAATGTATATTTAATAGGGAAGAACATCACAACAGATGTGATAGTAACTTAAGTGTCGATCATTTCTTAGTTTTACATAAAATACGAAAAGAATTGTTGAAAGTAAGCAATAAAAACTAAAAATGTGTTCTGTATTTTGTGCAATATTAATAGGTACGTTTGTGTTTTATATAATACCTACTTACGTACATGTGAATAGTTACACAAGTTTCGGTTACCATTTTAGTATGCCCTCAAACACGTTTAACACATAATTCTTGGTGAAATTGACAATATTCTAAAATGTGTTAACCGAATCCGGAAACTCTGACTCAGTATATACCATACACGCATACAATCACACCCTGAGCGTTGGCTGTGACAGTACATTTTCTGAATATAAGTGAATAAACGAGAAAATGTGAGAAGCACTGAAATACATGGACGCAAAAAATTGCATGAGAAAAAAAAAGGAAAAATACAAAAAAAAAAGAATTATGTGTGTGCGCTGTCCAAAATAGAACCAAAGACAAATTACGACAATATGACGCGCCCAACACGTACGGCGGAAGTCAATACCTAAGTACACCGTTATAGGTCTGCAGGTAATAGACACATGGGCGCACATCCATTCGCAAATCCATCTATTGGGAAAAAAAGTTTTTTAAATGTTACCATAAAGTGATATCGAAAAATTTTAGAAATAAAAATCACAAAGCTTATGCTTCTCTACGTGCTTATATGCACTTGTCGTCAACTGGCATGAGAGCCTAGCCTAGCCTAGACAGTATAACATTAAAAAAAAATTCCTAATACATTTTAGTTACATATATACAAATACACTTTCGAACTAATGATATCACGGCCAAGGTATACGAGGGTAACTCCATATGTACTACCGCTCTTCTTTCTTTTAATTTTACTGAGTCGAAAATTTTGCCCGCATGAACAGAAAAGTAAAAACAACTCGAGAACACCTCTCTTTTAGGATTTTTGACAAAACTACTCAAAGTCTAGCAATAGAGGATTCATTTCATAGATCAAAGACTCTACATTTAATTGTTATTT
Source organism: Glossina austeni (assembly GCA_000688735.1). Lineage (NCBI taxonomy): Eukaryota > Metazoa > Arthropoda > Insecta > Diptera > Glossinidae > Glossina > Glossina austeni. Next base: position 314,078 of record KK502667.1, read on the forward strand.
AATAAGAGTTGCCCACAAATTGAAAGACCATCTTAAAATCATTTGTTGTGATAGTAAACGTTGAAGCCTTGAACGATTTACATTAGATTTAAACCTTAAATACAATGACGCGTTATTCCTGTTTTCGAGATGGGACTTCAATTTCGCCGATCATTTACTAGACTTTGTAGAATTAGCAAACCATATGGTTTCGAACATGGTATACACACTAAAATAGAGAAGAAAAAACGCACAAGTAATAAAAACGATTTATTTTATATTTAGAAATTATTTATCTAAATCTTGTTTATATTATACGCTTAAAAATTTTATATATTATATTTTAAAGCAGTAAAGGCGATTTATTCCGAGTTTTAAGTATATTGGTCAAATTGGACCTTCAAGCAATTCTGTTTCCTTTTTTTACTGCTTCGGGGAAGTTCACTTCCATGTTCGCTTTTTAAAGTCATTTTTCTTCATTGTTTATTTCATTAATCAATCAAAAATTTAATTTACTTCTCAATCTACATGTTTTTGTTTATTTTTACATGGATTTCCTCATTTTTCCTCGTAACGCGTCTTCTCATTGTGTTTATCACTTGGCACTTGGCACACGGAATAACGCATCATTGCGTTGAAGACTTTACTATGAGATTCAAGTACTCTTAGGCATTGCCGATACTATTAGACATCCAATCAACCATGAATATATTAAAAAACAGCATACTTTCGGACAATGAAAATTATCAAAACATGCGCGGTATGTTTTAATTCACTGGAATATTGTGACTAAGCATTTTTTAGGATTTTAAAAATGTGTCGTTTGAAGCCAGGAACAGAGAATTTACGTGTCTCTTCTATTTGAAAGCAATCGCATGCTGGATTTGAACTAAGATCGGAAAGAACATACTTCCTCTGAATTAAAATATAAGGACTAAGTAGTATGTTTAGAGGTGAAGACAAAAAGCTGCCAGAAATCGTAGAAATAGATTCATATCAAATACTTAAAGGAATAGGAATACCGAATATAAATTCAGCAATTCTTTAATATTTAAAGTTGGTAAAAGTATGCGTAGTAAATGAGGTCCCGCGCAAATTTTTATTCTTATTTTCAAAAGATACTCATCGATGGCTTTTGCCTAATATCGAACAGTTACTCACATTTAGAGAATTGTTTAAAACCGTATCTATGTATGTTTCATATTCAAAATGGACTATACTTTTTTATTTATTTATTTAGATATGAAATTCAGCTGCAATGAAATAATACCTACATTTAATACTAGCAGACTCTTAAGAGTCTGTGATTTGTGATTTAATCTCAGCCCTCCCGAGCCTATTGTTACTAAACATACGACGTTTGCAGTCGTATGTCTCTTAGTATCAACACACATTTCTGTAAGACAGAAGCAAACCTTTTGGGATTCCCGAGTTGATTGCATTCACGCAGTAAGGCCGTCAACAGAGTACGTCAAAGCTTATTGATGATTAAACTTCAGCTGTCTGATTTCCCCACACACCTATTGAAATGAAATTGTTGATACTTCCATGATATATTTTAAAGAGTCAACAGATCTAATCTAAATTTCCTAATAATATACACGTTGCCGTTTTAATTTAAGACCAAACTCCTTACAAATAAAGCAAGCGTTGTGTGCTTCATTAAACGCTTGTCGAGAGAGTTTAATGGTCCATGTATTAATAAGAGACTATGTTTGAGTTTGGTTAGCCAATTGAATCAATCTAAGAACAATTCTTGCTCATTAAGGAATATTCTGTAGAGCGTGTATGTTTCAATGACATCTTATGAAAACAAATTACTACCTTTACTTGAGTTCCGGGAAATTATTGAAATATGTATCATATCTATATTGACCGAGATTTATGAAAATACAATTTTTAGAAGAATGGTTACAAAAATAGAAGCTAATATCATTTAATAAAATCGGCTAGTCTGTAAGACTATTTATAAATTTAGGAAGGAACACCTAGCACCAACTTTATTTACTTTGGTGGAGATAGACCTATAAGTACGTAACAGTATATACCTACGTTCTTACGATGAAAGTAAAATTTCTTTGTGAACAAAATCCTTTCTCGATCAGCATTTTCCAATCTGTGTGAATTAATAAATTGCATTCCTTCTTGTGAATGAAATCTTCTTGTACTTTTTAAGGTTAAATGCCATTTATTTATATATTCATTTATTTACACAAGAATCTCAGCTAAATTAAATTAAGAGCCGAATTCAGTTGACGCTTACAAGTAAATCTTATATTAATTATTACTAAAAACTAATATAAAGTATATAAGGAGAAATGAAGAAAAAAATAAAATAATAATTTAATAATAATTCATGTATAAGTAAATAAGAAAGAAAAAGGCATGTACACAACTAGCACTGTGGCTCACTCACAAGCAGTACAGAACCTAGTTACAAGTGGGTCCCTAAGCCATTGCAAAAATCCAAAAGCTTGGCAACCGATAACCAGTCAATTTTCGAATCATAATAAAATGTTAAGATTGTAACTTTGTTCCAAAACGACATAGACAAATCGCGCTTGTTAAGCACAGTTGTTTTAATAGGCTTTAAAGAGTCCGATACTGAGATTAAGTGGTCGTCATTTAGGCTTCTGCAAACAAGACCATACAACAGAGGCATACTCAGGTTTTGTTCTGACTAAGCTCAGCCTTTTGTTATGTAAGTATAGTTAACCGCTTTGAACCACCCTTTAATGAAACCTAGCGCGGATCTAGCTTCATTTAAAGAGGGTTCAACACGCAAATTTAAGCGTAATCTTTGGCCGAATAGAACCTCTGAATCGATGAACGCATCTACGTTTTCCAACTTGTGTGAATTAGTAGAATACTCAGTTTGAATGATTTCCTCCTTGAAAAAGAAAGTTTTTTGCATTGTTTTAGATTTAGTTTCATAAAATTTAACGAGCACCGCATAATAAAATTATTTAAGTCAATTTGAAGCTGATACGATCGCGATTCTAAGGAGAAGGAAGAAAACAATTCAACATCGTCAGCGTGCATTAAGATCTGGCCCGATTTAATCACCGAGGGGAGATCACCTCCTTCACGGGAAATTCCTGCGAGGTAATGAAGCTAAACAGAACCCTGAATGAAATGTTACGTAGATAAGAACTTATCCTTTTCACTAAATACAAAGAGAAGTCAGAGGACTGGAGTTCAAAGATCAATAAGTTATGGTTAACTGAGGCAAACGATTTACTAAATCAGTACATACGACATCCATGCGGGAGCCACTAGAAAAAGCCTTCAAGATAGGGCAAGTAAACTCTCAGAGATTCGTAACAGTGGATTTTCTTTTTCGAAAGCCATGCTTCAATGAAGAACTATAAGAGTTGATAGCAAAAGCAAGGTTCTGAGTGACAATTCGCTCAAACAATTCTATATATAGTTTTCAAAGTCATGTCTATTTCCACATTTGTGAAGAGGAAGAAGGAAACTACACTTCCAGCACAAAGAGAAAACACCTGCTTTCAAGGACTGATTAAAAATCTTGAAATAACACAATATAGCTCGTCAGAGCATGATTTGAGTATATATTATGGAATCCCGTCAGGCCCAGGCGTACAACTATATTTTAGAGACCTCTTACGACGATATACTTATCTGATACGGGTAGTTAACAATTAAGTTGGACACTGCAATTGAAAAATTTATATATATACTATATTTTAGAGACCTCTTACGACGATATACTTATCTGATACGGGTAGTTAACAATTAAGTTGGACACTGCAATTGAAAAATTTCGCCAGAAGTATTCAGCAAAAAGATTTAAAGTTTCAATATCGTAACGTAGCCATTGAAAGACACATACGAGGGATATATGGAGATACTTCTTTTGGAGTTAACAAACTGAAAAAAAAATTTAGGATTAACAAGCAGTGAGGATTTTATCAACGGAAGGTATCTTCAATAGCAGCAGAGTAGGCGAAACAGTCGTAAGCAAAACCACGCGCCATAAATTTTTTGAAAAGTTTGTTTTTCCAATTTTTGCAATATTTAATTTTCTTGTTAACCATGGTGGGGACTTGCTTCGGGGGCGGATGAAGATAAAACTAGATTTAATACATTATAGGACGATGATAGTAGGCTTTCAATATTCGCAGCAAGAAAATCGAGCATAATGTGTGAAAGATGAGATTTAAGCAATAAAATAATGGTTTTATTAGAATCATAATGTTTGAGGAAGTTGGATTTGAATTGACACATTAGATTAGTTCAACGGGCCATCATGCCTGAGAGGAAATGAAAATTGCTGGATGATATCGATCCTCAGGTAAACTAGAAGATGGACAGCGGTTGACCGCTACCTTTGGGAACTTCGCAAATCAATGTCAAGAAGTCTGCCGTGACAGTTAGGAGTACAGTTGTACTGAAGTAAATTGCGATCAAATAATTCATTGAAAAATACAATAGTTCTATTAGATGTTGAAGTGGCGACTTGTTGAAAATTGAAGTCCCCCAATGCTACGACTATGTCAGCGGGGTTAGACTTTTCGGTCACGTTACAAATGAGGGCAACATGTTTCTTATATGTCTCTTATAAGTAGAGATACGTGCATTTGGGCGAACATAAAATTAATTAAGCATCATGTAATGAAACTTTTTAAATCGACTTGAAGGAAAGGAAAGTATTATTCCTAATTAAAATAGAACGGCGGCAGTATAGCATTATATGTGTGTATTAAGAGATATGGCTGGGGTTACGGAAGGTGCAGCATTTGTGTACAGCCAGCAGGTTTAAGAAACACGTGACACACGAAGGTAGATTTAAAAAGAATTCTTAATAAACTATTCCACAGATTTTTTCTCAGGCCCATTGACTATCATTTACTAAAATGTGAACGGTGTAATCTCTACAACTCGGTCTGCTTACTTAAATTTAGCGAGCATGAAATTTCTCTGTTTGACTTTTTATTGACGGAAGCCTGACATGCATTCGCCGGAACTTTATCTCAATACGTTTTCATAACAGCGGTTTGTACAGGTGGTGGCGATTTAATTACCATTTTCATTCTCTTCATTTGTATTGCCATTCGTGTGAAAATGGGTACACCATATTTTTATATAACTTGTTCCTTTACACGTCAAGACGTGGATGTTTCTATCTACAAGAAACATTCTGGCTTTATTTGTGCCGTTGCTCAAACTTCAAAACCTACTGACATAGTCATTGTATTGGGAATTTTAATTTACTCCGAGTCGTTTGATGTTATAGCGATATCAGGCTGTATACTGCCCATTTGAACATCTAACGGAGCTTTGTGTTTTTCAATTAAATATGTGATGGCAGTCTTCATCAATACTTTTTATTAGTTCTTAAATTTTTTCATATATTTGTAACATCGATGTTTTTTAATGGATCTGACCTCTCTGGCAATATTGAAATCTCCAATTTCTCTGTTGAATGCATGTATCGAAATTTTTCTAGCGTCGATCCCCGACTCTGAATTTGTGCATTTCTCAAAATGACGCATTACAAAGTTTAAGGCCGGTAAGGCCACCATGATCTGAAGATCACGTACATTAAAATCTTGCTCTGATAAACATTTTGTTGTTATCCCAAAGATTTTTGATCTTTCTCTGAAAACAGATGTTTCCCTTTGCAATGGAGGAGAAGCTTACTCATTTCACTTCATAAACGTGGCGGTCGACATCTCGAGAACTGTAGAGGCAGTTCCAAGATGAGTTTTAAACGATAATTGAAGTTTTGCTTCAATTGTTTAAACGGATTGTTACTCAACGCTTTGTAAAAGGAAGAAGAAACGTTACTAACTTTTTTACTTGCAATGTTTTCACGGCTAACTATAAGGGTTCTCGCTTCTCGAATACACAGATTTAGCACAGCTTCCGACCATAAATTAGGTCATGAACTAGTTTATCATAAGGTCCAGGCCTCTGACTTTCTTTCGTTCTTATTGAAGCTCTTATCTTCATAACAGGTCATTCAAAATTCCTTTTAACTCCATCCCGTCTGATGAATGTCTCGTAAAGTCAAGCGTCCCTCAAGCTAGCCACTTTGAAACCTACACCTAATTTCTCTGCGGTGATTAATACTGACCGTCTCTTACTTGAAATCGCGTCCTAATCTCTTTTAAACTGATTTAAACAATTAGGTTACATAGTACTCACTAAATGTTGATTTTAAATCTAAAAAAAAGCAACAAACTTTCATTCTCAAGGAGGAATTCATTTCTGACTGAATATTTCATCGATTCAAAGATGTAGGAAAGTGTAGATTCTTTCATTGATTTAAAGATTTTTTTTCGACCAAGGACAACATTTAAATCGCCTATATGTTACCAAAAGGCTACGTATGAGCTTGGTAAAACCAAGGAAATCACTTGTGCTAAGTCGTAATAATGTCAGTTCACGTTTTGCATTCATTGCCATATAACGATGCCCATCAACAACATACGTTTACTATTTATTTAAGCAAGAAAATGAAGGTTTGTATTAAGCGAAGTAGTGTAGTGTAGGGTATTTAATAGAGGGCTTGTCTGGCTTTAATATACCTGCCAGTTTTTCTCTAAAAAAATGTTGCATTTAATTAACTAAGAAAATCACCATAAATCTCACAAATATTTGACAGGCAAACAAGCATTATGTGTGATTAACTTAGGAACGAGAAGGATGAGCTTTAGGGCAATCAGGCAAAGAAATCAAATAAGAAAGTGAAATTTGCTTCGGTGCGAATCTCGGACACCTAAATTTTTAATTTTATAATTTCTCGCGTTTAAGAAAAAACATTGATTATGTGTGGGGCGATATGGGAATCTAGGAAAAATATATCGTACTTTCGATATACCATACATTATGGTGCCAAATTTAACGTAATATTCACTTCATTTTTCTGGTTATTAATGATATTTTCATGCCCTATGTTAAGTTAAACCATTTCCCATAAAAAATAGAGAATTTTAGGAATAAATTGACATACGGATAAATGGATACAGGAATGGTATAATTAATAAAATATGTATAAATTTCTTAGGAGACATCCTGGCTGTTACAAACAGATTAACAAATTCGATCTACTGGCATCTTCTATTGGAGGAAACAAAACATGTTTGCCATGTAAGCGAAAAGGTTGGGGTTTAGATTATACATAACAAGAACGAAGTCTTTTCCTCTTTCCCCATTTTTGGAGAACAACGACTGTCAAATGTCAATGTAAAATTGCATTCTTTTGAAAGATTTATAACCAATTTTTTTTGTAGTTGCGGCAGTGGTATGTTTGAAATTAAAAGAAAAAAAAGAGGATAAATTTTATATTACTGTATGTACATATATACGAATTGGTTTTATGTTCTTTTAGAGGAATTGCAGAAAATTGCAAGTTGAATATTTTTTAAACTTTTTAATCCCTCAGCTCTTGGAAATCTTCATAAAAAAGGAGAAAAGTTTCATGTTTTTGTGTTCATAAAACATTTGTATTTTTCCCACGCATATACATCCACCTGAACAATTTTAGAGCATACAATACATAAATAAATATTTAACTCAATAAAAAATGTATTGATTTATTATACCATGGAGAATGTGAAACGACTACGTTCACCTTCCAGAGATGGAAGAGATGACTTGGGATATTTTGGAAAAAAGGGGACTTAAAGGTTTGATTAAAATTAGAGAGGGGAAAAGTCCGGAATTTTTCCGAACATAAACGGTCTAAACACAAACGAAACACGAGAAGATGGAGTAAAGTATGAAAATAGCAAAATCTATTTGATACCTTAACAAGAAGAGATTATATATATTTATTAGGTCTCTATGAAAAAAAAACAAAATAGAAAAAACTTGAGGAAAATTAGTCGAAACAATAATTCTCTCCGTTTTTTTGTATGCAATTGCATTTTATTTTAGATTTTTATGGCATCCAGCGAAACTAAGACATCTTATTTATTTTAAGTATGTACAATAACTAAGGCTAAGTAATGACTTACTTAATCATTTTAACCTAACCATTAGTGTAAAATTACTTCAGAACATTTGCTACCAAGTTGGTCGTTTGCCTCTAGCATAGTAGTCGTTGAAAGTAATTAGTGCTCAGAAGTGCTACCTTACCTGTTAGTTGCGATTTGTTCTAATAGAATTGTTATTGATTGACTTTAAAACCATTAGCAAAAAGTTGAGAGTTTAAGTAAGGCTACGGAAAGCTGATGCAATATTATTAGAGTGTCCTTACCTGCTTATATATAACCTGTCTAATCAGCCAGTAAGGCGGCAAGCTCCTTTTTTTTTAACACAACACAATTACCAGTGGATGGAAATTTTCCATGCATCGAACCATTACAAACATTTTTCTAACATCAGAATATTTACTGCTTGCTAGTGCTTCATTTGTGTTAAGAATTCCGGCTGGTTCGAACGACACAACATATAATTAAAGATTTAATTGATGCACACATACGTAACACACACATGCTTAACAAATTGCAATCGAACGAGATTTGAAATATCATATCTGCAGTTTTCCGAGTGTTCGTTTTTTTAAAATTAAGGAGGCTCTGCAATAAGAAATGCTTACATATAAATGTATGAGTGTGCAGTAAATGGCAAAAGTTTGATAATTTGATAAATTCAAATTAACGGAAATTATACATTTGTGTAAGGTTTGAATTAAAGAGCAATTAGTAACCATAAGTTTCAGGAAATTACAAGCTCATGTTTAATTAGCGTGAAATATAAAACCACTTACATGGTAAACACCCGCACATATGTACATACATATATCAACATTACAAATAATGTCATTGGGCTGAGTGTGTTTGCATGAAATCGGTATTTTAAGTGATTATACATATTTAACATTTAACCTTTTTAAGCAAAGTAATTTTAACACTGAGTGCTTAGTTGAAGGCTTTCTCATTAATTCTAATTACTAAGATGACCACATTCTCAAAAATCTTTCCCGGTATAAAGTACACGATAAATCCGTATACGTTTCTTACTTATTGTTCGTTTCCCAATTATAAATCGAGCCTAATATTTACTCGCAATCGCTCGCCTCTGTTCTAATTGGAAATAATTTGAAACAAATTTAAGTGTTCTAGATTAGTTACTGTTTCTTTTCGATTTTGTTTCTCCGTCTACAAAAACTAACTACCATAGTGAAGAAGTCATTCTTGAAATAAGCAAACGGCAAACAGCTATAGTACAAAACACAATAATAATAAACTGTAGCACGGACTGAAACAGCTTAGAAAATATGTTAAATCGATTTTGCTTTCTTACGATGTAATCCTCGGGGGAATAGGGACTATATATAAGTATCGTAGTCGGTTGCACTACAGCTAACATATGAAAAGTTATTTAGGCGTGACCGTCATACGAAAGTCGATTTTGTGGTTTCATTGCCACGATTAGCCCCATACTAAGTTTTTAGGATTTGGAAGTTCGGTGATAATTAAAGCGGCCTCCCCAGTGCAGGTATTTTAAAACCCCGTGGTAACTTTATATATTTGTCAACTGTTCTGCAATCCATCGGTCAAACATCTTAAAATTTTGATTCGCCTTACGTCTTCTCGAAACCACTTCACTACATTTGTGGAAGGTATTTATATAATCCAACATTACTTCAAAAGATCACAAGTTTACCGTCACTTAATAAAACGTACCTGTATGTTTATTATTGCGAGTTGTATCTTCGCGACTTGCCTGTACCTATACAAGACATGCTTCTACACCCAAATAATTTTGTGAACAATTCAGTTTCAGAGTCATTCGATTTATTACAAAACGCAGTTGATAGATTATGGACGTAATAGATCCGTTTGTGGCTTATATAATCCATAACAAGTCGTGGCTATTCTAATATGAATCAATCTATGAAATTATGTGATGTGCGTTTGCAATATTTCCTTACTAATAATTCTTTTTTTTTTATCGGAAAAGTGTTCTTTTTATATTTTTCTTTTTTTGGATTTTCTAATTTCACTTAAATGTCTAAAGTTTACTTGACAAGAATTTTAAAGCTTGAGACAAAAAAGACCGAATATCTGATTTAGGCACCGCAACATCGGTAGAATCAAGCTTTTTGATAATTTCATCCTTTAGTTGGATTTCTTCCTGTACATGCTGCATTTTATCCTCCATTAAAGAAATCTGTTTCTTAAGCTCTTCAACTTCCTCCTGTTTCGTTCCGAGCTCGGTTGTGAGAACTTTTATATTACGCTTGTAATAAGGAAAAAACAAAAGACAGAATTAAAGTCAAAAGAATTATGCAAAATGGCATTGGAAATAAAATCTTTTACGCACCTCTTGCCCATTTCTTGATTCAACATCGGCGAACAGTCTCTGCAACGATGGTTGAAAAACATTTTTTAACAAATCGAACCAATCGTTATGTCAAACTTACGCCAGTTGTTTCAGCTGTGCTCCGGATATTTTGTACGCTTTTTTCAATATTACCGAAGATTTGTGAAGTGGACATAGTTTTCAAAGAAGGACCTTTTGTATCCCAGTTATTGTCATAGTAGACACTCTGAATAACTTTGATTAAAGAATCTATGTCTTTGCGGCACTTCAAATGTTCCCTGCTTTTGCTGCGGCAGCAATCAGCATCCCATCGCTGAGCGCATTTTAGTTGCTTCGTTATTTCAAAATCCAACTTTTCTATGTTAGTGATAAGCAATTGATTGACCTTGAGCAACATTTTCACCCAATCGCGATAAGTAATCAATTTTAACTAGAAATGAGGCAGTTACAAAAAAATTGCTTGCGTCTTTTGCCATTAAAGCTTACTTATCACTTACCTTTATATTATCAGGAACTTTATGGTTAATTTCGCGCAAGCGTTTGACAAATACTTTATTCACCTGTGCAATAAATTTCGTCATGTCAGCCAATGACAAATCAGAGTAATGACATTTTTCCGATTGTTTTCGATGATGCTTGATACTTCCGCGCATCATTTGACGATTATTTGAAAATTGCAAATCACCCTCCTGCGTTACTTTCGTGGGCGCCTTACGAGTCACTAATGTAGTTGAAGCTGTAAATGCAAGATATGTTAATAAGAACCCAGCCGAACACACAAGACTTTCAAACCGTTTTCGGAATCGCTGCGGACAGTATTGTTGCTCGAGACATTAGTGCGTTCCGTAATTAAATTTCGAGCCACCGAGCCACCATTAAATGCGCGAGAAGCACGCGGACGATGATCGTTCTGTTTACTAGTAAGAACCCTAAATTCATCCGCTTTATGTTGAACGCTGTTGCTGTGCACATGCTTACCACTTTCACAGGAATTTATGCTATCGGTTCGCGATTTCGGAGAAAACTTCGCGGCGATCACGTTAAGTGCTTGGTGAGTTTGAGAGGAACTTGGCTCCATTGGGATTTCGCTAATTTTTTTTTGATAGTTTACAGACAAAATAAAAAAAGAAACACAAATTAAAAATCGCTTCAAAAAACTAGAATTTTGCACTCTTTTTCTTTTTTTAGAGAACTTTTTAAACCAAATGCTTGAAATACAAAATATTAATATATTTTTTCATCACATCAATATGACTTTAAACAAAAATTTACAAAACTGAACAAAAAATTACTCGATGAAAACAAGAAATGTCAAAACTAGCTATAGTACATATTGTAGTGTGACCGAACAACTAATACCAAAAGTTTTATTTCACTAGGCTTTACGTTCCCTTTTGCGGGCCAGAAGAAACTTTTAAGAAAGATAAGCTTATCGAAATCCCCAGAAAGTGGTGGTTGAAAATACCACCAAATATTGAAAGCGTTATTATTTTTACTGTGCTGTCATTATAATTTAGTTCAGTTTTTCATTATTATTCTAATTTAATTCGATTTTTCAATTAGGTAATCTCGAGCAAGGTTTCTTTGCCCACTTTCGAGTATTGTTTTTGTTGTACGATTTTTAGGTTTCAATAGATTTTATTTTTGACGCAAAACTAAGGTAATAAAAAGATTGAAAATTATTCTCCGAGCGTATGTTTAAGTATACTTGTTTATTTTCCTTCGAAACGTTTGTCCACGCATTTTTGTTTTCAATCTACCCCTGCACATGACACACGGCGACATATTTTGCTACAAGGACGGATATTATTGAAAAGAAAATGGACCGTGCCATTTTTATCATCAGTTTTTTGAAAGGATTTGTTTCAAAAATATGAGGCCCGTTATAAATCCTTATAGTGAAGTATTTGTATTTATATGTCCATATATGAACATATGGGCATAAAAGTACGAATAATAGAAATGGTTAGAATATTTGAAAACTTTATATCATATAATACTTGCCATTAGATATATGTTAAGGAATTTCGTTTTAAATATTGTTGTTTTGTTTACATATATTTTGATTTTTCTTCGAATTATTCAACCATAAAGCTCATCGCAATTATGAGATTTTGCCGCAATATTTACACTACAGATCGTTACTTATTAATACTATGGAATGTTTAATATACGCAGAAGCGCATAAATATACAGAGAAGTATGCAGATAATTCTAATTCGTACCCTTATGTACGTTTGCTCTTCAGTATACGGTATTCTACGTAATTTCTAGAAAATTGCTACTCAATTTGTTTTTCATACACACACATATGTTGGTTTGATTCAGTTTCATCGGTGTAGCCATGATGAATAAGGGAATCTCAAAGCACAAGAGAAGGGTTACTGAATATTGGATAGATGTTGATAGGGAAAAGTGAAGTGAAAGATAATATTTGTGGTTTTATAGTTGACATTAGCTGTTCTGTTCTATGCACTGTTTTCTGTTCTGTTATGTTCTATCGAAGTAACCACAACTAACTAAATTTTCGGAATAAAACAACACTTTAGGAAGGGAGAGAACTTTAATTGAATTCTAGGAAATTAATGCACCTAGTTTAATTTTCTCAACTAATGTTTCATGTAAGCGTAGCAATGAGATATTAAAATAATCTGGTTGTGTTTGTACGTATGTGTAAATCTATAGTAGATAAGGTGTGAGTATTGTATTATGGTTAAATATTGTATTAAATAGATTGTACTGCGGTATTTTCTACAAAATGTTTATATATAACGCAAGGATACGTGCGTACGAACATGCCCGATTAAGAGTATAAGTAATAGACATGGAATTTGGTTAATAATTATACATGGTATTTATATATATAAATATACGGAAAATTGAATTTTCAATATTGTATTGATTGCAAATTAATTAACATGAATTTTCTGGAAATTGTTATACTTACTGCACAAAAGTTATTTCCTATTTAAAACAAATATAATAATAAAGTGTAATTTAACATCTTATCTATGTTTAATAATATGTTCGTTCTAAGCTGAGAGTTGTTTTCATAATGCGATATACTTAAGAAAAATTTAAATAACTTTAATCATTTATTTTAAGTACAAAAAGGACATATTTGCACTATTGCTATAATTTTGCCGTAATTAGTTCTGGTCAGGTCTAGTTGGCTTTTAATTTCGGTTATGCGTTACTTTTACTTTTAGGGATTAGACTCCCTAACTCTTACATGAAGGGTTTGTACTGCTAGTAAAAAAGAACAGTTGGTTCAATTTAGGCGGTCCCGAGACGGAAATTAGGGAAAAAAACTGACTGCGAATAAAGGATAATGAATCATCATCAATATCTTCAGAGCGTAACTCGCAGTCAGTTCCACCCACCAAGTCGTAAGATTAACATATTTCGCTTTAGCAAATAAACGTTGATCGCTAGAGATCACCTGACTACACGGTCCATTGCCAGCTACATAGTTTACGGCCAGCAACAACGAAGGATGATGCCTATCTTCAAGCGAAACAAAGGGCTCAGCTTGGGATAAATATATATCGGCAAAAAACTAAGTCAAGCAATTTATTATTGACATTAAAGATGTTATCAAGCTGACACGAACCTAGCCCATGGACGTAGAATCGTAGATTTAATTGAAAATTAATGGATGCGAAAACGGAATATAACATCCAAGGCCATCATTAAGAACCGACGAAATATTAACTTTTCACTTAGTTTGAGGCGAGAAGTAATATTTTTGATCAAAGCCAAGTACCCTAACTAAACCGCAATATCAGACGCTGGAGGAATGTAAGAGCATGTAATATATGCAATAAAGGTATGCAGTTTTATTCTAACGCCCACAAATTCAACAGTTGTAAACATAGAAGGACTAACCAAAGATGCGGATAAACAATTATTAACCGCAATTAACACTCTCTCACCCGTTTTGTTCAATCTGTCACACCTAAAGATGTCAAACTCTTAGCCAAAAATCTCTTCGTCATATCTCTTCGGCGTAAGTCCCATTTCTGTAAATGCTATCACAAGGTAATCAGAATTAATAAAAGAATAAATAGTCACATAGAATATAATAACGATGGCCAGTTTCTTTATATTTTGTTTTCGTTTGACACCTTTAACCGAACACTGTACTATAACAACACGTTTCAACTCTCTTCTATGCATTTTGCCACCGAGCTAACAACTCCGTGCAAAAAAATTTCAGCATCAAATATCGCTGGCTTAAGCCAGGCTTCCGTAAATGCTATCACAAGCTAATTAGAATCAACTGAATTTGGGGTACTCATTGGAGAACTTGGCATACCGATCGAGCTCACACAACCAACACGGTGTATAACGGTCGGGACCGAAACCAGTTTTTGCTTGGCGCGGGTTAAAAGACGAAATCAACCACAATCAAGAAAATGTTCTCCGTGTTGACAAGCTCGTTTTTTAAAAGCAAGATCAACTGCAAGCAAACTGATGTTATTTTCATGCAATTTTTCAAAGCTTTCGACAGACTTGATCATAGATTGTTAGTCTATAAATTACATCGCCTTTGTTTTTCGAACGATATGATTGCCTGGTTTAACAGCCATCTCGCTGGTCGCACCCAACAAGTGGTGTTGAATTCCTTCCAATCCAGAGCAATTGTCGTCACTTCTGGACGTCCGCAGGGCACTCAACTTGGCCCGCTTTTATTTATCTTATATGTGAATGACCTTCCTGAGTGCATTCGAGGTGTTTTAATGTTTCCAGAAGACGTCAAACTGCCCCTGTCCTTTCACTCGAAACATCTTCAGTCTAATCTTGAGAGCCTGTGTTCATGGTGTGCAATGAATGACATCGGGCTGAATTCAATAAAATATAAGAAGGTGCCTTTTACATGGTGTAGTACGATGTCCGCTTATTATCGTTTTGACAATCACAGCCTGTAAAATGTTTGCAATTACAAGGACTTCTGAGTTATTTTTGATTCAAAACGCAAGTTTGATAATCATATAGACGTTTCAGTTAATAAAGCTAGAACTCTTTTAGGGTTTCTAAAAAGAATGTAAAGTATTCTAGGGCTCATACGTTACCAAGTGCTTGTATAAATGTTT
Source organism: Glossina austeni (assembly GCA_000688735.1). Lineage (NCBI taxonomy): Eukaryota > Metazoa > Arthropoda > Insecta > Diptera > Glossinidae > Glossina > Glossina austeni. The sequence goes on from KK502667.1 coordinate 329,455, forward strand.
AGTTAGACCAACTCTTGATTACTCGTCGGTAGTTTGGCACCGTAGTTATAAACGCCACGTTGATCTCTTGGAGGCTATTCAATGGAACTTCTTGGTGTTTGCTTTGCGAGGCTTGGGTCCTATCTCTTCCACCATATAATAATAGATTATTGATTTGTCTATCCTTGAAAAAAGGCGTGGAAGCTTGGGGGTGACCTTGGTCTTTAAATTAATAAAAAGGTATGTTTATTCGCTTCATTACAACTTATTGATATTCACATCCTCAGTAGGATCTCAAGACATTTGAGATCTTGCACATTGTCATACCAGTTATGAGTTGTTTAATCCGTTTCTGGTAAAGTATACAAAGTGCAACGATCGCTACCATTTACTTGATCTGTCCTTTTTGTCCGTTAATAAGGTGAAAAGCATTATATTCTACAAATAACTGCCAAACAGTTTTGAGTCTTGCACAAATGCAGTTAAACTGAATCAAAACACCCCGTCGTATTTGTTGTTTTCTCATTTGGCACTATTAATAATATATCCCAGTACCTTAATTTACCTTACCTTATATGAATTTCGGTGCATATTATGTGTTAAACTCATGACAGTCTAATGACTTGTTCTGTAACGGAATTTAATTAAGTAAACAAATAAATAAATATAAATTGCTGGGTCATACGGATCCTCAGCTAAACTAAAAGATGGACAGTGATTTATAGGTATCTGTAGAAAATTGGCAGAGCACAGATCAAGTAGCCTGCGGTTATAGTTAGGATTACAGTTGTATTGAAGTAAATTACGATCAAGTAATTCATTGAAAAACACAGTAGCTCTATCAGATCTTCAAGGGTGGATCATACAGCCAGAATTACCACTATAATGCCAAGTAACTGAAACTGAAGTCTAAGTGACTTGTCTCAAATTGAAGTCCCCCAATGCTATGACTATTTCATCAGGTTTCAACTTTTCGGCCTCGTCACAAAGGAAAGTAGTATGTTTCTTATAAATAGAGATATCCGCATTTGGGGAATATAGGAGCAAGTTATATGTAAACGTTACATAAAAGTGTTTATTGGAATGGAAATAAATTAACATAAGGAGAAGTAGCAAATTCAATTTAAAACACCATCACTAGTGCAATCCCATCGATCCTTTATGAAGCCCTGGAAAGAATTGTGAAAAAGTAATGAAAAAGTTCCAACGAATGTAAATCAGGTTTTCACCCAGATTTCAGGGACAGGAAAACTCCGTGCTCACTGAATTTAGGAAAGTCGAGCGAATTTTTGAGGTTAAGCCCATAACAATTGGGTAAATGAAAGTTACTGGGCCTGAAAAGACATTTAGTTTTTTGAGGGTGGAAGAACTATTGAATTATTATTACGGGGTCGATTTAGAAAACTGAATCGGTCGATTTAGAAAACTGAATTTCTTTATTAAGGATTAAACTGGCCACAATGGTTTATTTAAAAAAATTTCCATAGTTTCAAAGGGAACTAACACCTTAAAGCATGAGATAGCTCTATGTTGGGATGGAGCTAATTTGAAATTGCCAACACGCTTCACATTAGCGGACGGGATTATAGCAGCAAGATAACATTTTATGTTATCCTCAGAGGCGTCAGATGCCAATCTTCACAAGAAGATTGGCTTTCCAGGGGATACTGCCGTTAAGCAGACGTCGGCGTAGGAACGGTAGAATTCACAGGAAGTAAATTTTGCGATGGGGAGAAAATAAGGGGAGTGACGACACTTGCTTGTGTAGCTTGTACGATTTGTTCAGCGTGGTGACCAGCGGTTACATCCGAAGTGCTAGGAGGAGAGGCGGATTTAACATTTTTTTTAATATTTTTTGGAGACGTGAACAGACTACTCTCAATGACATCACTAGGATGAAATAACCTTGCCACCTTAACATAGCTGATACGAGGAGTGCTTACTAGCTTTTTCGGAATATTTGTATTACCAGCTGAATTTACAATAGAGGAAGCACTAATGTTCTTTGCAGGCAAGAAGTGAACAATCGAAACCTTGGCCGGATTCGCTAATGGCAGATCCACAAGTTTTATCGTCGACGACGAGGACAAAGAGGAATCGTGGTGAGCAACATGGATCGACATATGGCGAAGATGGAGACAAATTACCACACGCAACACTACAACTTGATAGTTTACAGACTGCAGGAGAAGGTAAATGCTCTATGTAGCGACACACATCGAACATTGCTTTTATTGTTTCAAGCTTTCCTCAAAATCACGAGATTTCTACATACTTCAGGAAACACATATCACGCAATCCATTCCTACAATTGGAACATGACCAGTCATTTTGAATCAATCATTTTGAAGGTTTTGGGTATGCATCTGCGACCAGTCGTACCTGCATACTTCGCATGACATTAACGCTGGTAAAGCCAACAAGTAATGAATCGCTCGGAATATGGGCCGGTTTTCAGAAAGCAACAGACCAAATAGATTTTGTAAAAAAAGCAAAAACAATAAAATTTGACAGCTATTTAAAATCATCTCTTAAATTAGTACGTAGGCTTCACACTATTAAAAACGCAGTTAACAAAGGGAAAAACTGTAAAGGCCGCAAAAAGAAGGCAGATGTTTGGAAGCAACAATACGTAAAAAATATGAAAGACGCTTTTTGAGGAGAGCACCAAGTGCTGATCGCAAAAACCAAATTGAAGTTAATAGAAAAAGCTCAATATATTTCAATGAATTTAAACGCTTTTATAATTTATTAGGGTTTAAAACCGCATGAAGCAATAAAATAAAAAAGGAATCACAAAATTTCTGTACACAAAGTAAAAAATACGACCACAGCGTGCGCGCAGAGTTGCCGGGGTCATCTCTTAATAATATTCTTGTCTGTTTAAGGGACATTTTAAGCAACAAAAAAAAAAGAAAACAAGTGCGAAAAATTTGCAATAGTTAGCAGAGCCAACTCCCCTGGCTTGGTATAGATTCCACACATTAACCTTTATATATTTCCTGGGGCTGTAGAAAATAATGTATAATATTCAACACATTTTACTTATTTAACGTTCTCCTTTAAACTTATTCTTGCTCTATCTCAATAAGATAGAGAACAATGTATGACAACTAACGATCCTTAACATTTAGTTTAACACTTTATTCTAAATTAACATTAAAATAATAGGTTAGTATTGAACAAATGGCGAAGCGTTAAAGCCGACGAAAAGAGTCAAAAGTGTTAAGCAAAGAAAATTTAGAAATTTTTTACATGGTGCCAAAACACGGGACAGTCGGTAATTAATGAAGCGAGCGGAAAAATTAAAAAAAAAACAACGACAACACTAATTAACCAAGCGAAAGAAAGAACAACGACAATATAAACAATATAAACAATTACAAATTTCAAAAAAGAGAAATGGATGCGATATTTCGTGCCAGGTATACTAATGAAACACAATTTCGTATTATTTAAAAACATTCGAAGGAGTAGGGTACCGCGACGTGAGCGATCCACTCGGTGCGGAGTCAGAAATTTCTACATATTTTGAAAGGTTTTGCAATACGCCTTCTAATCTAAGCAAAGCTGAAGAGGCTATGAAGCCACAAATAAAATCAGAAGATTTAGCGGGGCAATCATTAATTACGATGATAAAGCCATCACTATTATAGCGCAGCTAGAAGATATTCTACGCATACATTTTAAACAAGCCAACGAAACAACAACAACAACAGCAACTAGCGGGGATGGAGATCGAAATGTAAAAACAGTACACGAAGAAAATAATTGTAGCGGAAATTTTGATGGTAACTTTGAAGGTTCGTTATCCGTTCGGGAATTATTAAAGCGAGTGGTTCACGGGAATAAACAGTTATAAGTAGCGACAAAACTTAATTTTCTAAGCGAATCACTGATTGGAAAAGCAGCAGTTGCTATTATAGGATTTACGTCTACGGAGAAGTGTTACAACGAAGCCATTGAATTGTTATTGAATGAATATGACAATATGGAGAATATTTTCGAAAAATTTTTACAAAAATTAATGAGTTTAAAACCAGTACATTCCAACAACGATACTCGTGATCTACGACACTTATATTATGAACTACTACCAGAAATTTGTCCTCATTTCAGATTTCGATTAATCGTTTAATGGTTAAGTCAATTCTATTAAAATGTATACCAACGACAATGCGAATAGAATTCCATAGGAAGTTAAATAGAGATAACGTAAGTACAATATTAAATTCAAGCGTTAATAGCGCAACCGAACAGTAAAACGGTAGGCGTCAAGAGAGTTTTCTTACTTAACTTCATTAAAAGGGAAATAGAAGCATTAGAAATGGCACAACTATCAGAGAGCGACAAACAATTCTCTAGCAAAAGAGAGGTAACAGCAGCAAATCGTACAGCATCTACTCTACATGTAAATAACAATATAAATCAACAATGTCTACTCTGCATAAGAAAAAGTATCACACAACAACGGCTTGTAGAAGCAAACATAACATTGAACACAAGAAATGTCTATTAAAGAAAAAGAGAAGATGCACCAACAAAAATCATAATTCCAAATTGACGGAAAAATTTGAATTATCAAATCTCTGGAACTTAGAATGAATTGGTATAAACCCAGAGGATAAGCACAACAACGATTTATAAGAAAAAACCGTGAATCAAATAAAATTTGTGAACGGTCATTGTGTTCTGAAATTGGGCGAACATTTAAACAATAATATAAGTACTGTAGATGATCGACAAGTTTATTGCCGTTATCGTAATAAGGCCAATAAAAGTATTCGTAAGGAAAGAAGAAACTGTCTTATCAACTTGTTTGTGGGTATGGACTCTTCTTCTATGTCGAGCATGTTAAGAAGATCGGGTTTCATTAAGAGAAATGACTCTCCGTTTAGATTCGGAGCGGAGGAGATGAATGATCATTTTGCAGGTGTATCGAATTGTGCCTTGCCAGTTGCTAGTGAACCTTGGACTAATCTGAATTTTCATGGATCTTTCTCATTCTCTTGTGTGTCATGTCAGGCGCTGAGTGTAGTACTGCACAAAATTAAATTTAAATCACTAGGTGATGATGGAATTCGTATTCTCTTCATTAGTTTCCGTATATTGCTAAATTGGTAATGTTCCATGTTAATTCTACATGGGCTCAGTCGGTTTTTCCCTTGAATTGGAAGAAAGCCTATATAAGCCTATACCTAAAGTTAAAACTCTCCATGCTATGGATGATTTGAGATCTATTTTAATTCTTCTGGCTATTTCCGAAATTGTAGAATATATTCTCAAGGACCAGATTCTTGGTGCATTGTTGAGACTTATTTCATACCTATTAATAAACCTAACGGATATTATTAAGAGTAATATGAATGGTTCTTACATGATGTCGCTGGTAGATTTGGATCTACCAAAGGCATTCAAAATCAATTTATTGCCATCAATAGTGCTTATTCGACTGCCTGTCGGGTATATGACCGTGTACCCCGTATATTATGTATTGTGGCATTTGCTTTTCATGTTGTATGTGAATGACTTGCCTGGTCTTATGCGAAGTAATTTTTGTGAGCCTTATCTATTCTCGGATGATGAGAGTGGTGATTGGAAGATGTTGCAGGAAATTATCAATGACAATTTACGACAACTCTTGGAGGGGTCTATGGATAATTCCTTATTGATTAATCCGGCGAAATCTGAAGCCTTCTAAAGCTCTATGCTTTTTGGAAATGCGAATCGGTTCGGTTCCCACTTAAGGATCCTTCTTGGTGTATCCTCTATTGAAATTGTTGACCTACATATAAGCTTAGCTATATAAAATAAAAAACAACCTACCCTTTGAAATTCATCCATGAAAAAGTTGTAGGTACGTTACGATCTATTTATTCCAATAGTACCTATTTACCGCAGTGGATTAAATTCCGACTTGCTCACTCTCTATTGTTGCCCCAAGCCCTATATGGGCTGGAAGTGGTTGCTGGTATTACTACTGGTAAGTTTTCGAGGGTTGGTCGAATTGTAAATTCAATGGTACGCTGTGCGTAGTTTACGTGGCAGGGAGCATTTGTCTGAGTACGATAAGTAGTTCTTTGGATGTACTTTTGCATCTCATTATGGTGTAGTCCTGTGCATTTCTATCCAGTAGTCAACTGTGACCTGCCTCTTAATCTATGATGTGAATTTATTTTTATGAACTCCACTAGGAATCCAAAGGTCTCTATAACTTTGATTAGATGTAGTTGTTTTGAGAGAAGTTTTTTGGTACGCGTAGCGTGATGGTGGAACTACCTACCTTTGGACTTACGCATTTTTTCGCACTCTAATAACGACTTCCAGGTTAAGCTACTTAGGTTCCTTACCACAGTTGTATAATGGATAAAATGTTATTCGCTTATATTACTTGGGCTGTATTTTCCTAATATATTGGATTGCGAGAGTAGGCGACAAGCTGCTAACTAGGTTCTTTTAGTAATTTAAAAAAAAAAAAAATAGAAATAAATAAATAAATAAATAATACATAAATAACTAAATAAATAAATGAATAGAAGCAATAAGAAGAAATGCTGCCACAATGGGACTTAGTTAATAATTACTAAATTATTTAATAATTATTAATTTAATATTTAATAATTATTAAAGTTTAATAATTTTAATCTTATTGTTAAAATTATTTTCCATGGCTGGGAAGCCAAGTTGGTTACGTCGAGCTGTATGAGGCACTCTACTAAATTTAAATTGTAAAGTGTCAGCGGTAAATCGTAATTTTTTTTTTTTAGTTTATATTATTGGACAAATTGATTTATTGATTAATGCAAGAGATCTGCACTTTATATGCTATCTTTGTACGTGTTGAATTTTTAGTATTTTATGATGAAATTTAGAATATTATTATTTGTATATACCTAGTGTTAAGCTTAAACTTTAACGATCTAGTGCGAATTGTACTATGTGTTAGCTAGTTAGGTAGTTACTTCAATACAATAAATTGGCCCCTGAAGGGCTTTGCATTGTTTTCTGAATACATATAAATAAATAAAAAAATAAATGTGGTGGCAAACCAAAATATTACATGGAAATTTATTCTAGAACGAGCAGCATGGTAGGGTGGATTTTCGAAGCGTCTTGTGAGAAGCGTAAAAAATTGTTTAAAAGTGGCTGGTGGAAAATTAAAGTTGATTTTAGACAACCTAATAACACTATTAGCGGAACTCGAAAACATGTATGCCCGATTAATTAAATATGTTACCAGCATTCGCAATGATTTGGAAGCTTTAACCACATCTCATGTCTTTAACTAATTGTAAATGTATCTTATCCTCCATAGAGATGAAAAGCGATCGGTCAGCAATAGCGCAATCGTGGTGTTTACGATAATCCTTGATTAAAAATTAGTCGAAACGTTGCCGGAAGGAATACTTATGTCAACTAAAATCCACTCATCGTAATAAAAGCGGTTCATCTAAAAGCGTTAAAGTTGGGAACGTCGTCATACTTCATGAAGACAACAAGCCAAGATTGCGTCGGTTAGGAGTGGTCAATACCAAGGCAGATATGGACTGATAAGAGCTTGTGATGTCCGATTACAAAATCAAAAAGTGTTAAAGGGAACCATACAACCCCCGTAACCCTTAGAGATGTCAGAGACCGGGACGGAGGACGGACAAAATAATGTGTAAATGTGTTTATGTTCTTTTTCTATCTCAACAAGAGAGAGAATATTCGCGTCTGAAAAATAGCATTTTCGCAAAATTGAGCAATTCGTATGAAACGTAATTAAAAAAAAAATGACGAAAATATTAGGAAGCTGTATTATTGTAGGAATTAAGAACAAAGGCGAAAAGGAATGGAAAAGAAAAATAAAAAATAGTACTTGAAAATTTTATAATTAAAATTGGAAAATTCTCACGTATTTTATTGCAACGAATGAATACATTCTTCAACGAACGTTAGTAACATTATATTGGTGTATATTCACTTTTCTCTTTTCTTTTTAATTTTCTTAAAGACCTTTTTTACTGACATATTGCAAGCAAAACATTTCTTTTTTTCAATTGAATTTTTCTTTATTTTTTCAAGAACGTTTTGTCTTTGGTTCGTTCGAAGTAGGCAGAGGGGATACGCCGATAATAATAGCGGTTTGAATGTTCTTGGAAACAATTTTCATGTATTTAGAGCAAAATCAACTAAAGATAGTATACAAAGTATATCGACTCATATTAAGGTTATATTTTGCGTATTGTCACTGTATTGGTTAGAAGTTCAATTATTTTTATACCCTACACCACTGGTGGTACGTGGTATTTTAAACTTGGGCGGACGTATGTAACGCAGAGAAGAACTTAAGATATGCCCTCCTTTTATTATACCGATCAATTCAGAATCATTTTCTGCTTGTCTGTCCGTCTGATGTCGGTGCATATTTTATGATGAAACGTTATCCATAATAGCAATTTAACAAAAAAATGAACGATATGTATTTTGGATTACAGACGTTTCTTTTAAAGACTCTACGAACGAGTGGTACGAACACAAATTTTTTCACAATAATGTTAGAAGGTAAAGTATGCAAAAGTTTTGATATATGTTCAACGCCAACTAAGACTTGAATGAAGTTTGCAGAATTTTGGAATTAGGTATTGGAAGAAAATTAGTTTTCTTATACTACGCCTTTCAATTAAACAAAACAAAATTAAATTATACGCTTGCACATAATTAAAAATGTTTTGAAACGTCCGATGAAACCCGATTTAGAAGAAAACCCTTTTTGAAATTTTGAAGTGATTATTTCGTCTCTCTTCTCTCCAACCTTAAAAGAGGATTTTTATAAGTTTTCCTTGTAGCAGATTAGAAATGGAACTGTCGCTCTTTAAATTCAATTGTCTATTAATAAGGAAAAATGCCCAAAAGCCCTCTTCTTCTGCTTAAACCTCATTTATTCGTAATCTCGATAATTTCTGTGGGAATTACAGACATTTGAAATCCGCTTGTAAATGGTGCAACTCCATCGGAAACCAACATCTCGTTGTCAGTAACATACAGAGTGTAGAAATTAAAAAATTTATTTTTCAGATAAAATGAAAATACATTTGCATTTTTAATCTGATTTTTTCGTTATTTATATTGAAATTAATCATAACAAATATTTTAATTGCTACAACATTATTTACCAGTGTGTCAATCCAAATGATATTTAACTTATCTTCCTGCACGTTCAGCTCACTGTCCTACAAACCTCTATACCTTGTAAGCTGAATAGAATAAATTTTAGGCGAATCTTGAGTGCTCTTTTCACTTAACCAGCATTACATATTAGGCGCTATACCGACGCACAGTCGAAGCAATAATGATGTTTAGACCTTATCTCGATAAGTAGGATAAAATTACTTGTTTACTGAATAACTACAGGGAAGGTAGAAAAACATTACATAAACTTTGAACTCATCTAGCTTGTACCTTAATCATAACACAATTTTTTTAAGAGGATTCGCTATTTTCCGAGTTTGATTACTTTATGTATAAAATTAACTATGTTTGAAGTCAAGCTCCAGTTTTCTAAATCTAAATTGTTATGACTATAAGAGTGTCAAAAAAGGATGGACACGTCGATGTAAGTATACTATAAAAATTAAACGAGACGCAAGATTTAACATAAGTTAAGCCTTTGTAGAAAAGTATACGAAAAAACATTATACTGCAACACTTTGATACATCACAAGTTTCCTCTGAAATACAAGCTCTAAATCATGTACTTGTTGTTCAACATTTCTTCTTTTTTAATTTTTTTTGTTCCACTGGTCTTGCTCTACCTAAAGATTTCAAACACAAATTTAACGTTTTTTTGCTTGCAATGGTCTGCCAAAAAATTTAAAAAAACGAAGGAAAGGAGAAAAGACCAAATCGCTTATGTACAAAGTTTGCACTGTGCGACTTAAATGCAAGAGGAAAGTATATGACACTTTTTGGCAATCCGTGTCAGTGGCGGAGAGGGGAGGGGGGTGGATGAGCACGATATCTGCATATCTACAAGCGCAAAATAATCTCCTGAAAAAATGAGAAAGAAGTCTATTTTTTGCAGTAAAAGAAACCCCCTTTTTTTGGGGTTTTGGGAGTATATATATATATATATATATAATAATATCCATATATATATTGAATGTTAACGCTTGAATTTGGGTGGCTGTGCAATTGTATGCGTCTGCTACTTATGTTAGGAAATTATTCTCAACTCTTTCTGCTATCAATGCTGCTAACCTGCAATGCAGGTGCTGTTAGCAAAGCGCAGGCCAGTGGCCTAAAGCTTCTATGTGTTAGAAGGTGGTGGCAGGGGTGGTTGTAAATTGTATCCTTTGCATGGACATAAATTGTTGTCAGCTACCGTTTCGTTGCTAGCCCGCTTACTTGTTTTTGTGTGCTGCCAACGACTCTCGCTTCGTTTTTACAACACTCTTTCGATAAAAAATGACGACGAGGAAAGCAACGGTAACGAGAACATTTTCGTCGGATTCTAAATGTTTTTGTGTCCACTAGCCAGCGTTAAATGAATGTTTCACTTGAAATTTTTTTAAGTGGGTATATGCAAGCTTTTTAACCTTTAATATATACGTGTTTTTTCATTTTTGATTTTTGTCATTGCATACCAACGATACGATTTTTGTTTATTTTTCTTCTTTTTTTATATATTTTCAGTTTTCGCAAAGGTTTCAGCCTGTATAGTTTGTGGATGTATGCATAATGTTCGTTGCCTTTTAGATATCCTTACCAATGGGCAACAACAACAAACATTTCGGTTATACTTTGTGTTAAAAAAGTCGGTTGCAATTCAGTTCCAACTCAGTAATTGAATTTTTAATCTCGTTTATAGTCAAGTGATCTCTGGCATTCCTATAGACAACTGCGCATATTTTATGAGTACTTTTCTCATTGTATGGATGTGCATATCTACACGTGCTTAGAGGGTTTTTATAGAATTTTAACACCCTCAGAAACAAAAACAGTAGTTGCGTTGGGGCATCCTTGTTTCATATTATTTTCAATAGGTTCCCTTTCCTTCATCGGCCTACAGTGCAGACAGCTATAGTTACGCTGCGTGCCGTAGGTATTTATGTAATAATAAAACCATGTGTATGTGTTTGAATTACATTTTTGGTCTAATGACGATATTACTGAGACTATCTAAAGCAAATTGTCTAAATGAAAAGATATGAAAATTTCGAGGTTTTCAATTGTGGAAAAAAAATCGAACGTAGTGAATCACTTACATTCCTTCACTTACTACAATAAGATTTTGGGTAATTATTTCTAATTTGCTATAGCATACTTTTAGGTAATTAGTATTGAGTTATGTAAAGACTATTACGAGGATGACATCATTAACAAAATAGAATCATATTTTAAGGATATATCCCAGAATTTATTTTTAAGCTTGAATTACAAAAATGGGAAAAATTCGCGTCACGAATCGCAATTCGCATTTATGGTTTGCCTTAGAAAAAGTGAGAGCTATTTTATGTTTGAAATATTTAAAACGAACATCGAAAAATAAATTTAATTATAAATATTTTAAGCAGTGCAGCATTTTTAACCATGAAAGAGAGAAACAAGAAATTATTATCATTAACTTAATTTCTAAGCAGGATTTTTGTGTCTATGCATGAGCGAGGTGCCTTGAATTGCAGATATACGCTATATATCGTTACAGCGACAACTAATGTGTTTTCCTATACATTTTTGATATTTGTTGTACATCCTGCCGCTATTCAAATAAATAAAAAAAAAAACGAAAAAGAAAACACTTGGAATATTTTACCTACCTTTACAAAAAGTAACCCAAACTGCATGGTGATGTCGCTTTTAAATGGTGTAGAAAATAAACTATGCAAAATCGCTTTTGTGCCATCATTCATGTTATTTAATGACTTCTGTAGAAGATAAGAGCAACAAGAGATTAAGCTAATTTCTCCAAACATCCAAGTATAATAAAAAAATTATATTACAAAAAGCCATGATATTAGAATATAGAATAGAAAATAGATAAGAACAAAAACGAAAGTTGCATGCATTTCGAAAGGAATCTGCTATAAGTACATATACTTCATAATTAAATCAGACTCAAGCATTTGATCCTAATTTATATGATTTTGGGAATTGAAGGAATATCCGATAGACGAACCAAAAAATGAAACTTAATCATTATCTTCTTTAGTATATATGTATTTTTGTGATCTTTGTTCGAACGTTGTTATGGTTCTACAACATAGGTTTAGGTAATTGGCATTAAATTTAATGAAGCTTGTTGTAAGGACGAATATTTTAATGAAGATTTAGCTTGCCTTAGAATATATTTTCAATTTACTATCATTTATAAAGCCGTTATGATATTATTACAATAACTAAACGCACATTAATAACAAATGTCTTAAGAAAAATTAATTGTTAATTTAAACTATTAAAAAAGAAAATTTCAACTCTTATTATTCCATTTCTCAATTAAATATACTTAAATTATAAATTTTGTTGAGAATAACTTAATTACCTAGAATACAAAATATATTATCATTATTGAATTTTATTAGTTTAGATCATCTCTTTGTTTCCAACCAACGCAATCTGTAATCTTACGTCCCTAGAAGAACAACAAAACATTGTTCGCTTGCTCGAATCATAATGATATTAGCAGCAATTTTACTTAAGTTATTTACCAACTCTTTCTGCATTGATTATAAATGTATAAAAATACTACTGATTCTTTTTCATTTTGTCAATTTTGAAACTTTCCTTGGCTATTTTAGCCCCTTCGCACATTATATTTGATTTATTAAACTCTCATAACGAATGAAAACTTACCTCAGAGATCTCTTAACTACATACGTTCTTCATCAGAGTAGATAGTAGAATCGATGTACTCATATGGATGTGGTTGCCCGCGGAGTAATCTTAAGACCTCAAATCTTTGTTCATAAGACGAAAGTTAAGTGTACACTTGTTTCCCATTCTGTAATTTATGTGAACCAATATTCAGTTACAAACAAATTTCCCCTTAAAAACCACAGCTTCTAACGTCTCCTTTGACTTAACATCATGAAATGAAAGGAACAGTAAAAGATTTAAGTCGGCTTGAAGGAGATTGAAATATGGTTTTGAGTTAAAGTAAGAGCATAGTTTGACGTCATCAACAGGTTTAATAGTTGATGGGATAACGTTAATATATAGAATAAACCGAATACACCGAATACTCCCTACCTGATTTTCATGACAGACTCCTAAATTGACGTGAATTTCACCAGATTGAAATTATTTGCAAAGTCGCTTCATGGTAGGAGGTCTTAGTATGGTGAGAAACTTGAGCGATATAATTTCTAAAGTAATAATTTAACCTAATTCTATCAAAGGCCATGTTGGAATATTGTAAAACGTATGTAATATTTACTTGCATATAGAGAAGGAGTTAAACGTATGGCAAACGAATTAAAGGAGTTATGTGGGGGATGACCTGTTCTTTCAAAATGCATGCTGGCTAGGAGCAACAATCAGCTTGAAGGCATACCTAATTCGGGACGCTAAAATACGCCCAAGTAATTGAATAGCAGACCAAATTTTACAGTGCGTCTATCGTTTCCTGCAAGATATTGTTACGAAAATCCCAAATCCAGTTAATGCTAACTAATTGTTATTTTCCAAGTAATAATTTCCCTAGTGCATATTCGCGGCGCTGTCGGCTGACGAAAAAGATTAGCGGAAAAACAGACAAGGAAAAATCGAGGTACACATTCGCTGCTCGTCATAAAGCTGCCAGCCGAGGAAAACGATTAGCAGAAAGGCAGGTTAACGGGTTAAAAATGAAGCCATGAAGTTAGGTAATAATAACATGCTTGTAAAAATGTATATAAGTAGACTATTTGCGGAAGGCAGAGTTAGTCGTATGAGAACATTTGAGTCGAAAAAGAATACTAAAGGTGAGAAGTCGAGAGTATTGCGAAAGTAAAATGTAAATATTCCTAGCCTTAAAGAATAGATTGTAAATAAAGAAACTTGGAGTTAAAAGAATTCTGAAGTGCACTTCTCTTGAAAAAAATATCCGCGATCTAGTGATACGGACAGTATCGAGATTAGCGGAAAGTTGTAACAATATCTATTGCCGGTTTTATCAAGTGGGAGAGCAAGTTCCAACAAGTAGGCAGTTTGGAGGAGGTAATTGAAAAAGAACGTAATAGATTTTAAGCCTTTGCAACGCTCCATTGTCAGAAATAATTATTCTTGGGAAATATACGCAATAATTTGTTTGATGTATATATGTATGAAGGATGAAAGATAAGGGAGCTGAAGTTAAATTGAAAGAATTTAAGAAAAAGTTTTAAATTATAAGGAGCTCCAATCCAAAAGACATAAATGGGGAGAATGCTGTACCTTCTTCTGAACAAATTAATAAGTTCACAAAATCGCTTTGAGAACCTTAAAGGAGAGGATTTCATCTTAAACAAGTGCCTGCAATAGCAGTTGTGGCTGAATTGGGTGAATTTGACTCTGGCAACAAAGTACCATAGTCCTAAGCGGAACCGCTTACTCTGACTTCTTCACTAATTTCCTCACAGTATTTTGCATTCTTTGCAGTTCTTGGTCAGATCAGGCTGGATGTGAACCTATGATGGGTTGGGAGCAAGTTAAAGTTGAAGACATGGCGAAATCGAGGCATTTTTAAAATAATGATATAAGAAAACCTGTGCCCATAAGAGGTTGATTACATTGATGTGTGTTTGCAGGCCTTTAATTAAGGCAAAATCAGTTTTATTAGAAGCAAGTCTTGGGTGATTAACACTAAGATTGCATGAATTATAGAAATGCATGGACGTTTTTAGTACTACCCGATGATCCGCTGGGAATTTAGCGTCATCGTCAAATCACCAAAGAAGGTTGAGTAAACTAGTATCATCAAGCATGGATTTCTCCTAGCGCTTCCTATCCTTAGGATGAACTCTTTGAGCATCTGCCTAAAGTGCGTTATCTAGTAAGGTGGTAAGGCTTTCAACATGCAATAGCATTTTGAGCAACGGTGGACTCGTCTCCTGAATTGTTGACAATTTGAAAATCGGTAGATACGAGTAGAGATGTCCTCTATAACACCAACCTTAGAAAGAAAAACCGATTTTCTCGAGGACACATCACATCCGGCAAAGATGGCGGGGAGTGGGCCATATTATTACTTGATACTGGATCAATCAGGTTGTTTTTGTTCAGCCGAACAAGCCGAGCCTGGAGTGGCAACGAAAGCGCAGTTATTGACGACGGAACGGTTGCGTTAATGTCTCCTTCTTTACAACCGACGTCGCGGTAAGTTTTAGGGCTTCTGCTATTTTTAATCTTGGACTTGTTGAATATGCCATGTTGCTGTTTAAAGCAGTTAATTTTTCGGCATACACTGCCAGAGTAAACGAGACGCGCACATAAACTTCCCTGGTGGTACATTCATCTCATGGTCAGTGCTAAGCCTGCAACAAGACGCTCAATGCGTCAATGACTCTTGAGGCGAATCCAAAATATTTGTCGTGTGTAATAGGCTCACGAAATCCGCATACGATAAAAATTATGAGAGACAGATTTAGGAACACAATTAGCGTGAAGACAGTTCATGCCGGGAAGACAAATTGTAGACTACTAATAATAAATAATGGCAATATCTTTATCATAATAATTTTCAAAAGTTACTGATTAATTATATGTTGATAAAAGTAAGATTATTATTGCTTTCGTTACAATTGTATTTGTTGCAATAAGTGTTGTTGGAATTGTTTATTGCTGCTATGATGTCGCGTAGTTGTTTTTATATTTTGTGTTGATGCGGCTATAATTATTGCTGTCGTTATACTTGGTAGGCAGGGTTTTGTATGTTAAGGTTGTATCAATGTTGCTATTGGTTGTTGTTATTGTGTTCAAATTCATTGTTTTTGACGTTGTTGGTATTATTGTTAGGATTTCTTCCGCGCCGATACGTGTGTGCTTCGTTTTATTACCAGTGAAGAGTTCGTTGTTAAACAACCGATGTGTTTTTAGAGTTATTGTTGTTGTTTAACTTTGTGGTAAGTATTTGGGCGCTAGCCTTCAGGTTTCAAGAATGTCAGATGGTTATCGTTTCATAACTAAATAGTTTAGTTCCAAATTAATATTGTATTTGTTTTCTCAATAAAAGATAAGAGTTTTATCGACCTCAGCGCCAGTTATACAATGGATTTACAAACATTTTAATGGAGAAACGTCATTGAGTTGCGAGCAAAGTTGTCAAGACAAGTTTTTATGGAGAGAAGCTATAAATCGATTCAAATGTCGACGTCAACTGGTTGGGTGATTTTTAGTTAAGTTGCTAATGTTAAGAACGCTGTGTGAACCCGTTAAAGAAGTTATTTTGTGGATAAATCTCCTTTATCTTTGTCAAACTCTTGTCCTTGCTTAGTTGACAGCATACATAATCACCACAAAGCCCACATTATATCGATGTTCATTTAAATCGAGAGATTTGAACTTCTCCTTGATACTTTTGCTGTATGCGGTTGACGCTAACCAAGCAAAATTTGTGGGTTTCTGGCCACACATGTGAGTTACAATCTATCTTTCTCCAAATATAGAGAGAGGTTAAATTAGCAACTCTGGTGCAATTGAAGCAAAGTTTGTTCGATGCGATTTGTATAAATTTGTAAAAAATAAAATATGGAAATATATTAATAAAAATTAACGTAAAGAAGAAACTTTATTATAATGAAGAGTTCGCGAAGGAATATGAATTAGTAATGGTGCAAACGAAATAAAATTATTTGTTGGCAGATATAAAGATAAATCAAGGACTTCTGTTATGCTCAACAACAATAACGATAAAAGTAAAAAGTGCAGACAATGGACCGCTTCATGTGTTTATTATCCAAAATTATTTCATATAAAACACAGTTCTTTTACAACAAATGAAAAAATTTTCTGCATAAGTTATGCATTCGGACAAACTTCTTGCATTTTGAGAGAAATCGCATTAAATTAACACCGGATATTACTTAACGTCGTAGAACTTCTCCATTTAGTAGTTTCACAGAGCGCGTGAGTGTATTGGTGCGTGTGTTTATTGTCTCATATTTTTTGCCGGTAACATTAATTATGGTGCCTACTGAGGGTCGTTGCTTGGTGTGTGCTAAATATGTAACTTTTGGCCGTATTGGCATAAATTGTACTCTTTACGAGCGTCCTCATATTGGATGTGATGGTCTTTCGGAGGAGCAATTCGCTTTCTACCCTAAAAGGAGAATTTACACATGTCTAGAAGCATCAAGGCTGGGGGTGGTATTTTCTTACGAATTACAAATGGTTTCGCGCAGATGGAAGTTAAGCTTATTTCAAGTTTGGAAAACACTGATGAATCCAGAGAAAACGATACGTGATTTGGCGCTGGAACAGCATAATCATGGTCTTTAAAAAATTAGAGAAGCTTTTGCAGCACAACGAGCAAGTTCATCTTTCAGCGGCTACGAGTCCTCCGGTGATATTAAAAAATCAAATCTCTTTGCTGAATAATTCCGACGCCATTTATCAATTCCTGATTCCAATTTAATTGTTAACTATCCATATCTGGCAACTAATTCGGTTTCGATTCCTAACTTGGTCATTCCAGAAAATGATGTTTTACATGGCTTGAGGTCCATAAAATATACTTGTGCGCCTGGTCTTGATGGGATTTTATCATGTATACTCAAATCATGCTCTGGTGAGCTATGTGGTGTTATTTCAAACATTTTTATTAGCCTTTGATATGAGGTGTTTTCTTTCTTCGTTGGAAGCCTAGTTTTCTTCTCTCGCTTCACAAATGTGGAAGCAGACATCATGTTGAGAACTAGAGGCCAAGCTGAGTGCCTTATCTAAATTGTTCGAGTGATTTGTCATTCAGAATTTAGCTTTTGGTATAAACTCTTATATTTCTTCATTGCAGCATGGCTTTCGAAAAGGGAGAGCCACTTTTAGAAATCTCTTAGGGTTTACTTGCTCTGTTTTCAAGGCTTTTTCTAGTAGCTCTCGCCCGGATGTCGTATGTACTGATTTTTGTAAAGCGTTTGACTTAGTTAACCATAATTTATTGATCCCCTAACTTCAGGCCTTTGGCTTCCCTTTGTACTTAGTGAAATGGATAAGTTCTTATCTGCGTTACAGATCGTTCAGGGTTCCGTTTAACTTCATCACATCGGATGTATTTCCCGTGACGTCTGACTTCTCTCAAGGCTGCCACATGGGGCGCGTTTTAGTTATTCCAAACATTAGTGATCTCCCCTCGGCGATTAAATCCGCCCAGATCTTAATGTACGCTAACAATGTTAAACTGTTTTCTTTTTTCGCCTTAGAATCGCAATTGTATCAACTTCAAGTTAAGTTAAATAATTTGGTTACATGGTGTTCGTTAAATTTTATGAAATTAAATCTAAAACAATGAAAGAAATTTTTTTTCTCAAGTCTCCCTGCCCCCTAATGAAAATAGGTTGCTTCTATTATCCTTACTGTCACTTGAAAAACGTACATATATATATACGTACGTATATATCTTGGTGTTTCCTTCTTAATTAAGTTAATGATACTATTGATTCGCCCAAATTACTTGGTGTTATAAGCTTTAATGTCCCTAATCGCTTGTGTACGTACTTCGTATTAAGCTGAGTCAATGTATATATAACTATCACCTGTTCAATCCGTTCACAGTTGTTTGCAGAAACTTAAACGATGTCTATCAATTAATCTCAATATCGGACTCTTTAAACACTACACAAACAGCTATGCTTAACAGGCGCGACTTGCCTATGTCGTATTTGAGCTAACTTGCAATCTTAACATCTAATTATGATTCGAAAATTAACTGTTATTGTTTACTGTTATCGATTGCCAAGATTTTGCATGCTTGCAATGGCTTACGAGCTCACTTGCAACTTTGCTCTGTACCGATTGTGGGTATGCCTCTCTGCCAGTTGTGTACATGCCTTTACTGTGTTTTCGCTTTTTTTTTCTTCTTTATTTATGCATGAGTTATTAGCTATTTCTAACTTAAGATTTGATCCACAAATTAATTTTCTCTCGGGTGCTCTCAAGTCAAATTCGTACTTAGAAAGTTATATTCTTTGAATGTCTATATGCCCATTCAAATCAAAAAGACTGGTCAAAGCTATAATCTGTGCTCTAGAAGTTTATAGTTCCTTGAATAATCACATAATTAGATATGTATTCTCCGTGAGGCGAAATGACCATATCTCAAGTTATGTTTTCTGTGTTCTTCCTTCATTAATTTTACCAAAGTTAGACTTATCCTGAAACTTTACAACATTATCCTAGGGCAGGCACCGCAGCAGATCCTTAATCTCTTTTGCTTTAGTATGTCAGTTTGCAATGACCATTTGTTGATTCCTCTTTGTTCAAATCGTTTTAGGTAAAAGTTATAAGAGCTTGTAATTCACTACCTAGGGAGTTACGGCAATTTAGATGGTCTTAACTCAGTTACAAATGTAAACTTTTCATCTTGACCTCTGCTACTGAGATTAGCTAGCTACTTAGTATTCGGACAAAAGTGTGGGTGTGATGTGTTATTTTCCTTCCTGGTAGTTTAGTTACCTTCTTGTTTCTTTTTTATTTCCTTCTCTTTACCTTCAATTTTCTTTTCCTCTCCTATGAATTGTTTAAGAGCATTTTGTATTATTGTACTTGGAGCGAGTGGCACAATGAATAAATAGGCTTTCTGTGATGCATAGAAGGTCGTTAATGAACACCAGGAAAAAAGAAGGACAAAAACAAAAAGTGGTATTTGTTTCAAGTAGATCGTTCGACTGCAACTCTTATCGAGCGGCTATTTAGGAAAATCGATATAAATTAAGTGAATTTGTCGTCGACATCGAATACAATTGGTTTAGAAAGTAGAGTATCGTGACTTTCTCTCCCAAAAGCAAACCCGAAGATTGTAGATACTTTACCATGGTTTCCACGACTTTGGTAGAACAGCTTGTAATTGGGCGACAGGTAGCACGATTAGTGAGGTTAGCTTCCTGGAAATTGCGTAGACATTGCCAATCTTGCAACAATTGAAGAAAATGCCGCCATGATAATATTTGCTGAGCAAATTGTGTAGTGGCCAGATGAGTGTGGCAGCACACTTCGTTAAGATTGTGGCTGCAATGAGAAGCAAGGACAGTTGTTGTGTCCGTCGCTCGAAAGGGTAAAGTAGAAATCGAGCATGTTCCTCTTTCGAACGGAGGCAGTGATTTATTTCAATGTGGTAGATGGGCTTTTAAAGCAAAGATTTCGGCCAATACATTCGCTTTATTAAACGAGTCAGAGATTATTGACCGATGACAAAGATTAGTTTCCAATTCTTTCCATAAATAACTAGGAACTCTTCAGACTTTTTGGTGTGGAAAGAACTTTGTGTAGCCGCTGATCGTGTAGAGCGTCTTCTCATCGCCTTGTTGCGTATATTTTTAAATTATACGCAGCATTAAAACATGGACCAAATTGGAGGAAAGTCATTAATATAGTATTTTACTATAAATTGCAGCCTTTGCGACATTTGTCGAAAAAAAACCAAGGAGTTAAAGAAAAAATAAGTCAAATAAATCGACAATAGAAGAAAAACGTAAAGAAGAAACAATTTACACCAACAAACGTGAAGAAGAAGCAACTTACACCAAAAAACTAAAAACTAAAAATTGGACTTGGTATTATTTAGGAACCTTAGGGATTTAGTTAATATTTTTATGTGAGTGTCTTTCTTTCGTATTCAAGCAAAAATTTCCATTCCATGTGTCGATTCTTGGAAAGCATTTCAGGTTATTAATACGATGAAGACGGCTCCATATCAATATTTTCGCGAAATTACATTGTTGGGATGTGGAAAATAAAATGATTTTACCTTTTTAAGCGCTGACCAACCGCAAACGTAAAAATGTAGACATCGGCGAAATTAAAGTGCAAGTATGTGTTTCAACAAAACAAAAAGTTTATTTTCTAAATTGTGTTCCTTTGGGCATTTAAGGAATTCGTGTACCTGCTAACCTTGACCATTTTTATTCTTGTTATTCTTGAAAAACATATGGGAGAAATTGGCTGCATTGGAAACTAACAGAAGTCAGTAAAAATAGAAAGAAGTTAGTAATAATAAAATATATAATTATATAGAAAGTAAGCTTAAAACAATATAATTTTTATATTTCGGTCACTTAACCCTAGCAAGCACCAACTGAGATTCAGGTCTGGCAAGAGATGAATATTATTAAGCGGAATAGGCGCCGAACTTATGATGAGGTTATTAAATGCTTGACGAACGAGCTGCAGCGACATTTGGGACGACTGCTGCTGATGGATAAGTGTTCCACCTTTTGGCATGGAAGTAAGATGTTGCTGATACTAAGCTGTCATTCTTAATTGCTATTTATCTTACTCATTAAAACGCGTTATTTTACAGATAGAGGTCGAGCACGCCACATCAGAGTCTTCTAACAACACGCGAGAAACAAATAACATCATATCAGGAACATTTAACATTACAATTGCGCAGACCCTTCAGGTTCATTAGCTTTTGTTGATATAGTTATATTATAACAAGAGTTGTTAGGAAATCTAAAAAATTGCCTGAAAAGTGAATCTTTTGGAACGGGTCGTTTCTGCCTCTCAAAAGTTTTAAAATTGCTTTAAGCTACGATCTAATTAAATTGATTAATAGGTAATAAAAATATAATAATAAAATTTCACATGCGCCTATCTTTTCTTATTTTCCACAAAATTGCATAATGATATTGCAATAGTTTATTAATTTCTAAAGATATTCTGTTCAAACTAATGCACCATAGTCTGCTATAATAAGGAGAATGCTCGGCGACGTGCTTAAGGTCGGCACATATAAGTGATTTTTTTTAAATGTCTAAATTTATCGTCAGAATACTCAAAACTTACAAAAGCACGCAAAAGCAGTTTGAAATTTTCTTGTGGCTCCTGTAAGGTGATATGACGCCTCTGTGGTGTAGCTCAAAGTAAAGTTGTTATGTTTATAAAAAAATATATGCAAAAATATAGTTTGAAAAAATTACAGATAATTTAATGTGATTTAGGTTAGATATTTACATATTTAATTTTATGGTAGTGCTGTTCATTTTATTTATTGTACATTACATCCCGTATGAAACAGTGCAATGCAATAATAGTCATTTCGTTTGTAGCCGCCTTCAAAGACCTTTTGAAAGCAAATGTGCTAGCGAATAGAGTAAGATTTTTATAGAGATGTCGGATACAAATATGAAATTTGACGAATAGACACAGACGTACAGATAAATTAGAAAATGAAAGCGGCACTTTCAAAAGCATCCCCATATCAGATGAAAACGATGTAAAAGCAAATATGCAAAGCAGTGTGCAACTGTTCATAGCAACTATCTGAATCTGAATAAGAATCTCGCAGAGACTAAATATAGTTCACAAAAGCCCAACAAATTTTGCTGATATCTACACATTTAAGTGAAGTAGTGAGTGTCGGACGTTCAACTTAACCGTTCATATACATCTATTTAAACCTTAATCAAGAAGTTTTGCTCTTACTCGTTTTTTTTTCATTTTTTCATGCTGAAAATCAAATACGAATAACTGCTGTTGAAATTTCATATGTCTTAGGCAGAATTAATCTGCAAGTTTTTAATTTAATATTTAAAGTATGTTTTCTCTCTTTTTAACTTTTCTTGTTGCTGTTAATATTTATTTTTTTGGGTGCTTGGGAGCTTTTCTTTGTGAAACTAGTTTTCAACAGAGAGCATAAATTATAGAAAATGTGCAGCAAATGCAAATTTTGCACTAATGCTACAAAAATAAAATCATTTTTCATACACATATAACCAGTTAAGCATATGTGTAAGAGAAACTAAGAGACTACAAAGATGACGGCGACGTTGCATGTGGTAGATGAGATAATAGTGATGACGGCGACGAAGTCTACAACGGTTACAACAAAAGTGTTATCATGTATAGTTTTAAGAAAGATAAAAGTAACATATATATGTATGTATACACGTATTATACGTTTGTATAATAATGTTTTAATGTACTTTAAACGAAAGTTCAAGACTCCTTCTATTTGCTGAATGGCAAAGAGACAGACAATTTTGCAGCATATTATAGTATATCAGCACAGTATTTGTGCAAATGAATGAACTTCATTGTATTAGTATGAAACAGATTCGCATGGAAAACTCTATGGTAAAGTTCATCTATGGCAAATACTGCCAAAAATTGTTCATTGTTTTAATATTTAAACAAACTTGTATGCATGAAAATTGTATATGGATAATGCGAGTGTATGTGTGTCTGTATATATATGTTTATTCCTATATCTATACACATGGGTTTACATACAGCTTTTCATTTCTAGGGAGAGGTTAGGTAAACTCTGAGTTTTTTTCTATTTGCTTTGATGCATATATGTAATAAGGGCATTACGTATCAGGATAGTCCATAGCAGTCTGGCGGCGTGATATTCATTAAAGTTTACGTTTTCTTCGGTAGAGCATCGGCTGGATTTGCATTAAAAACTTAACTTATATTTATAATGCATTTAAATGTTTATAAGTGTACGTATGTTTGCAAATGTATATTCGTGTTTGTGCCTATATGTGAGAACACAGATAAATATGTGTATAAAACGTTTTTGGCATGCATTAAGTTCTCCGTTTTTGTAGAAACATTTTATGGATTTTGAAAGTGAGTGACTTTTGGCACTAATTAAAAGTAGCAAATAAATTTCCCTCCTTACCCTTCCCTCGCTCTCTCACTCTCTCTGCATCCTCGTCGCTTTTTTTTTTATTTGTTTTACGTAACAGGCATAGGTTTTTCGAATGCCTACAAAACGGCTTTATTTCCTTCATATGTATATGCACATTTTTTTTTTAAACACAAATAATCTATTATTCTACGCATCATTTGACTGTGGTACGTTAATGAGAGATTGGGCGCATGTTTAGACTTTATGTGGGTTCTTCGGTATCGGGTGTGAAAGTTTTCAAGCGTTGGTCTTCTTGTCGTTTGCGGTTTCACATGGTATGTGATGATTGAAAATTCTATAGATTAAAAGCTTTTTAATATATGTTCTTTATAAACAGACATTTCATTAGACATATTCTTTTGATTTAAATAAACGTTTGTATGAAAGGTCGCTTTCAACGTGACATATATAATTTAATATAAAACCATTGAGTGCTCAAATGAACGGTAAAAAAATATTAGGAAACAAATGGGGCGGATTTTATGTAAAGTTCAGGGAACAAACTCCTAAAAGAATATGTAAAGAAATTTAGCATTCTTTGGCTCATGATAAATATTTTATTGCTTGTTAATTATCCTGTGATCTTTCGCGAACAGTGACATCTATATTAATTAGTGTTTTAAACCAAATCAAAGTTTTGGGCGTTCATGCGCTAAAGCGTAATTCAATCGCTAACGAAGGGGACATCAAATTATCAGATTGATCAGAGCTAAAAGCCAGAAAACGCTTTGTTTTTGCAAGATCTATTGTAATCGGCCTATAGTTTAAGAAATGGCTATGCTAACTGTAAGTGCATTTTGTTAGAAGACATTTACAAATAAATAATACAAACGTTTATTCGAATATGCCCCCTTATATAAGTTACAATTTTTGGTTTCTTCTTTGTTCATAAACTTTTTTAAGTGGCTAACTGATTATGGCATTCAAGAGTAATTTTATTATACTATCACCGAAGGATGGGCGTATATAAATTTTGTCAAAATTCTTCCCACAACCAGAAGGAAGCTGTGGAGACCTCTTGAATTATATATATCCTTTAATATATACAAAAACTTTATACATGTTCGCTCATTATACTGAAACCGATAAGTTCAGCTGCTGTTTTTTTTCTTATAAATTCATTAAGTATTGCGCAAGGAGCAGTATTAATCTAATTGCAAGCGAAAATAAATTGAGTTGCACTTTGTAAAGCACAGGGAGTTCATTTTCTTCGAGAGAACTATTAACGGCTACGTAAAGATTGTTGCCAATCAGGCCACGACTCTCCTATAATTAGAATTTCGTTGGTTCTTTAATCTACGGTAATAACTAATTTAACATATCAATATAATTGCAGCACTTTAGCAATTCACTGTTTCTTTCATATATTCTTTTTTTAAATATATTTTACATATTAATTACTGCCGTGATTTTTTTTTTCAATAATTTATTATTACTATTTTAAAATGTCAGCATGTTGTTATGTTCGATTGATGAGATTTTAAAAAAGGCATCTACGCATTTCCTTCGTTGCTTTAGAAAGCAAAGAGAGTTTTATAGATTTTGCATATGACTGTTTGAGAAATGTAAAAAAGGGCGATATTTAAAATCGACAAATAATAGGTTATAAAAGGTGACAAGACATATATTTATTTATCCCTTTCATACTTATTACACTAGACCAGCGTTTTAACTTTTATCTTCAATTAGCGTTATGATAGAACAAAAGATTTTTTGCCACTTAAATCCGGTTGTCGTATTAATACTGATGTTGGAGAGAAAATATAAGCAATAGCCTTGTATGTACGCACTTTAGCTCTCTTTTTTTATCAAATCCATCAAAAAAATTGTTCTTCTATGTGTCATTTAAAGATAACTAAATTTTCTTGTTTCCATTGATACATGTTTTTTTTTACATGTTTTAAATTCGATTCACGCCTTGATTTGCACTCTGGATTATTAACGTGATGACTTTAGTCAACAAAATGCAGAGGACGCAGACGGATTTTTAATCGGCTACTTTGACATATATAAAATTTTAATTTTTATCTGTTCCCGGGTATTGTTGCCCTATGTATGAGATAGACAAATATGGCGTGAGAGATGGTGTGTGTGGCGTGCCATAAATTTAGAACATTTTCTGGAGTTCTAAAAAGGCAAGTCCCGGAATTGGTTAAAGTAAAATATACAAATTCACTGATAAAATTTTGCAACTAACACAGAGGAAAATGAATAACATCTAAAGGGACTGAAAGCTTTAAACTAACACATGAGCATAGCAGTCCACTCATACGTACAAAAATATATAGAAATAGTACTATTTTTGTTCATCCTTGCTGGTTTCGCCACTTTGCTTTCGCATATAACAATTGATTATAATTTTATGGATGATAGTGATCAAGGCGTTGACGTTATTGATGGTGATGAAATGAGATTATCTGTTTTTTGAAGTGGAGCACACACATATAAGAAAACATAAAGAAATTTTATTATAATTTTTTATATTTTGTTATTTCTGCATAAAAATTTATATTTTATTTATTGTCTTGCTACAAGCTATGTTAAATAAAAAACGATTCTTAATATTTAAATGGAAAACATTTTTTAAATGAACATTTACTAATTCTAATACATACTAAGTTTATATGTAAATATATGTAATATACTAAGTTTAATAGTAAACTTTTCAAAAGTGTGGATGACCCTTAAAATTTAAAGCTATTTAGTTTTTGTAGTAATGTTGAATAGAATAGTTAACTTTATTAACAGTTAGGATCTTAATGAAAATAAATAAATCATATACGTACAATTAAAGAAAGTGCACCCTCGTGCATATATATTGTTTATCAATATGTGATTTAGCTAAAGTTGAACAAATTCATTTAAGGTATTTGAACACCAATACCAATATAATATGGCTCTGGCAGAGAACCAGAAAATCCGATGATTTGTTGGGGAAACAAATATTTACTGAAGAAATGCGGATGCACATGAATGTATATGTTTGTTTCGTGTTGATACGGGAGTGTACTTAACATCTCACCACACTACAAATAACTAGAGATTGTTTTCTATTTTACTTCCGTTCCCCTTGGAAAATGTGGACAATCATACCAGAAGCACAAAACAGAGCGACAAATGTGTCCCCCCCTTGTTGTCCTCTTCTTTTTATCCTTCCATATATTTTTCCATTGGTTTTTCTTATATTGCGAAAGCAAAAGCATTTATATACGATAATATTTAGGTGCGGTTTTCTTTGAAATGGATTATGTTACCATGTGGTCAAATCACATCTGCGCTGTATGTATGTATCATTGATAGCAGATACACACACACACACACACACACACACGCACAAAACATTTGCACATACACTCATTATTGCTCTGAACCAACAATAGGAAATCGTTTCGAAATTTTCTCTTTAATAGCAAAGTACTCAAACATATCTAAATATTGGTGATTACATATAACGCTAACTTCTTTTTCTTTTCCTTTTTCTTTAGTTTCAATTTAACAATTGCTGTATAAATATGTTTGTGCGAACGTAGATATTTGTTTGCATTTAGTTCAAACATCAACATTGTTACATTGGTATACATATTGTTAGTTTTGTATTTGCGTTGATACTTTAAAGCACTTCTGGAAAAGGAGGGGGAATCATCAAAAACAAACATAACATTCATTCGATATTGAAGTGGTTTCCTGCAGTTAACGGCTGCTGCTATTAAGTGCATATTAATTTATTTTTTTATACATTTTGGTTGTAGTTCAACACTTCGTTCTAGTGCGCAAATAGAAGGTATCCCAAAATTCACGCAAGATTTGAATTATGCACTACTTGTTCCATAAAGTGTTGCCAACGGAAAACAACCATTAGAGTTCGACGTACATTGTCTATTTTGTAAGAAACCAAACTCTAAAGAGAGGGAAGATCAAGTATACATTCATGGTGCGTTACCTGTGTGTGCAGCTGGCAACTGGCAAAAAGGTTAACCGCAATTGGACCGAAAATTTAGCAGAAAAACGTATTAACGGATTAAAAATCTTGCGATAAATTTAGTTAACGATAACTTGCTTGTAAAGCAGCAGAATATATGTGGAACACAAGGTGGGTCGAAAGGGAGTCGAGAGAGTTGAATTTCAACATTCGAACGCACAAGATCACAACGAGAATTTAAGCGTTGTTAACATAATGTCACGAAAATCCCAAATCCAGTTAATGCTAACTAATTCATTTTCGTAAGTAATAAATTCCTTAGTGCTTATTCGCGGCGCGTCATGCAGGTGCCGGCCGACGAAAAAGATTAGCAGGAAAACAGACAGAGAAAAACCCAGGTGCACATGCGCGGCGCGTCATACAGCTGCCGGCCGAGGAAAACGATTAGCAGAAAAGGAGGTTAACGGATTAAAAATGAAACTATGAAGTTAGGTGATCGTAACATGCTTGTAAAAATGTATATAGGTAGACTATTTGCGGAAGGCAGAGTTAGTGATACGAGAACATTGAGTCGTAAGAGAACACTCAAGTAAGGAATAATAGTAGCTATGTTGAGAAAAATTGTAAATAATCCTAGCCTTAAGAATGGATTGTGAATAAAGCAACTTAGAGTTAAAAAAATCCTGAAGTGCATTTCTCTTGGAAATAATATCCACGATCTAGTGGTACGAACCGTATCTTAGAAAAACGGAAATTTATAACAATAAGTTCCTGCAAATAATTTGTAAGTATATTTCCTGAGAATTGTAAATAAAATATATAGTATCCTGAAAATCAAAATGCAGTGGTCCGAACTCAATTTCAAAAGGAGTTGAACAAATAATGTAAAATCACGAAACACGGTTTGCGTTAAAATTTAAACAAATTATACGAACTCAAGTTATGCTGCACTTCTTCAAAATTAGTTTTATACTCGTTCCTTAAAATTCATGTCATATATAATGAATCGCTTCATCATGATCCAGCAGTAGACGTAAAGAATTCTAAATATAACCGTTACTTATATTACTTCTGCTCTTCCAAACGAACATCACTTTTCTTGCGTTCAAAAACCTTAAAAAGCCAACTAATCACCACATACATATAAACTTTAGAATACATGCTTTCGAAAAATGCGTTCGGAAAAAACTTATTAAAATGTTGCATTCAAATGTAATTGTAAAGATATGAAAGTGTGAGATTTTATGCACAATTCCTTGGTTCATGTGTTCTTCGGTGGTTGCAATCGGTATGTGACAATTTTATATATCGTATACTTGGACGCTAGGTGTTTGTTCCACCGCTCTGCTTCTTTTTCTTTGGCATCTATACATCCATCTGTTTCATTTATCCATACGTTTGTCCAACGATTCGATCCGTTCATCATATTTCTCATTGTCCGTAAGTCCCTATTTTTCTTAAGTTTATTTGCGTATTCTTCTATTTAGCTACACATTTCTCTGTGCATCTTCTCGTCTGCCTGACGACCGAAATCCCCGTAGACACGTTTCTATGTCCCTCTGTATGCTCACTCATTTATATGTTCTTTCTTTATCTTTTATTTTCTACACGACCATCGGTTCATAAGTCTATCGTTTATACATTTAGCATTCTATCCATCCATCTTTCCATACGTTTGAGTGCTCTCAATCTTCTACCCACTTCTTCATTCTTAGACTCATGTAACTGTCCATCTCTTTGTCCGCCTATTTCTCTACACGTCGAAACATTTTCTTATCCACCCGTTCATCTTTCTCTCCCTTCCTCCATGCATAGTTTATTACCAGAGTTTCATGGCTTGGGTGCTTTTAGTAATTTGTAGCTATGAATTAAAATTTTTTCCGGAACCGAGAAGAAGCCGTCAACGAAATCTTTTTTTATAAATTTACTGAAAATCGTTTATTAACTTAGCACTCGTTCAGAATTAGTGACGCGAGCTGCCTATTATATAATCCGCTTCAACTTTTCATTAACTAAGCTAAAGAATGCGATATAAAAAATGTTGAGACAAAGTTTACTTTTTTCGAGAAAGCTATATTTTATTTATTTATTATTTAATGTGAATTTGCTTGAAAGTTAAAAAGCATCGCTAAATCGTAGTTTCTAAGATTTGGGAGGCATATATGGTTGGTCTGATTGCGATGCATTTAAGTAGAGAGAATTAAGAAACCAATCTCATGCACGATTTTTCATTTTCCCTGTAATTATAGGATTTCTTTTGCTAACTCAAGTGACATTTGATTATTTTAACGAGCAATTTCATTTAATGTATTTTACAGTATATTTCTTATGTCCTACATACCTCTTGCCTACCTACATATCTCTTCATATTTAGTTTGTATTTTTGAAGTTTTTTGGTTGATTTTCTCATTTATTTCTATTTTTTAGCATAAAAATACAGAAAGACAGCGATTCAATTTCGGTTTTATGCAGCATACGTACACACCAACACAAAAATGTGCACATACCTGTCGTTTACCATTTTGTCAAACTTCAAAACTGTTCTCAGTCAGTTGCAGTTACAGTCAAAATTAGCTACAGATGTAAGTTTCAACTTTTAGTTACCGACAACAATACAATATGTCTGTAATATACAATTATACCTTGACATTATGTGAACGCTATTCGACTGATTATACTCTACCCCTCACATATAGAAACACCCACCGTAGTGAAGTTAAGCAAATTCTGTAGCAAATGCGAAACGGAAACAATGAAGAAATCAGAAAATGTTTCATAAAAACGGAAATGAAAAAAAATGAAAAATGATTTTTACAGTGAGATAGGTAGCTACGATTTATATATATATATATGCATGCATGTGAATGTTCGTATGTTTTTGTTTATGCAAGTGTTCATATTTTCTTTGTACTATTTGTATGCAATCTATGTCTGTGTATGTGTTGCGTTCGCCTTTTAGTGCGACTTTTAATGAATTGCAAGGCAATTTATTTTTGTTGTGTATGTACGTATGTATATAAGTTTAAATTTTTTTATTACTCTTGGCGGTTGTGTTTGTTGCACCTTAGTCAACTGTTGTAATTGCTGTTGTTGTTACACTGCTGTAGCTGTACAGCTGTTGTTATTATCATTGCTCTTTATACACAACAATGATAAATAGCTACCGGATACATATAGGAAAATATAAAGCGCATATTAAGTAATGCTCTGCAATCATAAGACAATAATAACGGTATTTCCTACTCGCCAAACCATTATTGAAGGTATAAATTAAACAAAATAAAAGTATTTTCGTTCTTATTACAATGCAGATTTCTACAGGTGCTCAGTAATACAAAATTTTTAAACAGCGCGAATTTTATTTTTGAAACGAATAAACATTTTTATAAATATAACTACTACATATTTAATATTTTTATATTGAGAATTGTAACATAAAAACATATGCGTCACGGATCTTATAAAGCAGAGATATTCTTAATCAGTGTGCCATGAAAAATCGATTGACATGAGCCCGTCCATCTGTCCGAGCAATAAGAGTACAGTTGCAATTTTAACAATAAGTTTAGATAAACTAATTTAATTTTGAATTATTTCTAAATATATTCTAGAGAAGTTATGTTCGAGACTCAGTAAAATCTACCCATTGGTTTAATATCAATTACCATAGGGTTCCAAATTGATAAGGTGGCTTCTAGTTCGTACAATTATCTACATAATGCCGCCCTCTTCGTATTCCTTCGACTAGCGTTTGCTAAAGCCTAGCACTGATCTAGCTTTATTCACAGTATGTTCAACGTGCAAACTGGATCGAAGTTTATGATCAAGCAACATACCTAGGTCCAGAAATGAGCCCACTTTCTCCAACTTAAGTGTATCTATATAATATTCCATTGCGAACAATTTCCTCCTCGAAAATAACATTTCGTTTGATTGAACCTAATGAAATTGAAGGAACATTACGTTGCCAAATTATTTAAATCATTTTGGAAGAGACATGAACGATTTTTTGAATTAAGAGGCTAAAAAAGTTGCATACATGAGGATAAGGGCACATTCATTAGTTGAGGGGAGACTGGTACTATGTAGGGTAAGCAGAATAGGTTCCTTGTTGGGAGGGGGAGTGGCCTGAATCTCATCAGATTGAGAAGAATTGAAAAGCACACTAAAGGATCTTCCACTCAGAAAGTAGGACAACCAAGCTAAATAAGGTGGGAAATCTAAGTGACATAGTTTTCATAATAATAATTTGTGGTTAATTCTGTAGCAAATTCAAGAATGTTAGTGGTGGTCGGACTACTTTTTAAAAATGTACGCTGGCACGGAGCAATAGCAGAGTTGTAGCCAAGTTAATACTGGACGTAATAATGCGTTCAAATAATTTAGGTAGAACATTAAGTTTGGCCATTCAACTACAGTTTTCAACGTAGCGCCTACTGTCACTTTTATAAAATGGGAGAATAAAACTAGTTTTTCAACAAGCCAGAAACCTACCCATTTCAAGGGAACGGTTGAAAATGAAAGCAATAATCCCATGCACTTCAACTACGAAGTTTTTAAGAACGCAGGAGCAAAGCCCTTCTGTGCCCGACCTACAGCTTTACTTTACCGATTTTAGTCCTTGTAAAAGACTTCATCATCAGAAATAATTATTCTTGGGATGGATGTGCACTCAATTAGCTGATGTGGATATGGACAATCACGATTAAAGTTGAAGTGACATTGAAAGAAATTAGCAAACAAGGTTGAAATCATAGGTGCTTCAAAACCATCTAAAGTTATAAACGACGGAAATGCAGTAACTTTCCTCTTAGAGTTGACGAACTTATAAAAACTCTTTGGGCTACTCACGATAAGGACGTCATTCCCAATGTTATTTGATCTGTCCTTTGGCCAAGCTGGAAAAAGCTGCTAGCTGTGCGCTTCCGCCTTCAACCAACTTTTCGGAAATACTGGTATTGAAAAGTCGCGACTTAGTCGATTAAGATAAACTTGGCTCAGCTTAAAGTTGAAGCCTCTAATATTTTGGTAAATGACAGAGAACTGAAACATTAGTTTTTAGAAAGTGTAGCAACTCGGAATCACTATTGCGTTTACGGAGTCCCTCAGCGCCAGTTCGTTTCCCTGGTTAGCCCTCAGATCCTTCAACCTCGAAATTAAGGCACCATCAGGCCAGAAAGCCTTATCAAGAACGAAGATAAGGTATTCCATGGGCAGAAGGATTTTAAAACCCCCGATACTCCTCTGCTGATCCGACTTCAGGCTAAAAATCGACGTCATATTGGCGTTAAGATCAGGAATCATATGTATACCTTACATCTCCAACATCTGTGATTGGATCAAGCCTTGATTGAAAAATACGTTTTCTTGACACCAAACCACTCCTAACGAGAGGGATCTACTAGAGCGATAGAAGAAACACTATCTTCCACATCGCCACCCCCTTTTTCGGGGAAAGAACCTAAACATTGGTTGGTAGGTGCAAGCAAGAGCTCGAGGGCTGAGAGGAAGCTAAGTAGTTTGGATCGGTAAATAAAGCACCTCTATTGCCAATGGACAAGTTACATTAGCGCCAGTCGCGACAGGCTGAGTCAGGCACTTATTCGGAGGGGGTTTTGCAGGGGTCAAAACTAACAAGTGCCCCCAGAAGCAATATTAGTACCACTATTGTTGATTCCATAATAACCGTCAGTTTTGCATCTCAAATTTTATAACTAAATGTAGGATATGTGAAATGAACTAAATTGAGTTAGAATCTAAAGTTTACGTAATTTTTATATACCACTTAAAAACTATTCAACCTACATTTTTGCGCTTTGCAGACGGAATGATAATTCGGTTACGCCCTTATCTCCCAATTATGGCTGAATTAAAAGAAAACATTTTAAACTCAAAACAGGTTGCAAAATAATTATGTCAAAAGTGTATATAACTATGCGTGTCTTATGAAAATATATGCCAGTTGAGTGTTCATGTACACACTTCGTTTTAAAAATACATTTAGGTGCTGTTATCTCTTCGTCTCCGCTTTGCTGCGGAACAACAAATTTAAGTCAGTGCAAAGCAATCAAACCATACAGACACCTAGTCAGGCAAGCAACCTTTCGTTCATTCATGTGTCCATTGATCAAAGTTTAAGTGGCAAAAAGGAATATGCGTATTGCAGTTTCAAGGTGTTTGTACACACAATTAGACTCACAGTATTTAACTCACTCGAATATCTTTGGAGCATAATTATATTTTAGTTAGAATTTATATATTAAAGTAAACCTACAAAACTTTCTACGGTTATTGAATTAAAAAGTGAGTAGAAAGAAAACCCGCAAATAATACGGTGGTATTTGAAAGTAAGCATGTTATTAAATCTTCAGACAGTACTGTAAAGAGTTTAAATCAAACATGTAGCTATAGACTTAGCAAGTGTCAAAAGTAACACATCATTAACAAGAACACATAAATGGCTAAAAATCAACCGATGCGAAGGCGTCCATTCATTGATGATGCTGATGACGATGATGGTTATGCCAATGCCTATCAATGCCGGCATTGGCTATTGGTGGTTACTGGGCTTATAAATCTGTGCGCACATAATAATAGATCCCCAGCTGACTAGTTGGCTGAATGTGTACTGCAGTCAGGCCGCATACCAACTGAAATCGGGTGTGTGGTACAATGATTTTTGAACACCAGTGACAACCTTAGGCCGGCACAACTCGTTATTTCACTTCATTTTACCTTCTCTGCTTAAAATTCATAAGTATGTACACAAAAGTGTCGCATACATTCATACAAATTGAATGACAAGCGTATAACGTATGTGTATCTATGTTCCAGTGTCTGAATTGACTGATAAAGTACAGGTAAAACATATCTAAAGTGACATTAAGGCATTGTACCAGACATGGATTTCGCACATATGCATGCACACGCACACAATGAGAAAAGAAATAATCACTTATGTACACTCGCATGTGCACATATATGGCCAGATATAAACCATCAGAAGATTTTATGCACATATAAGCACAAATACACGTTTTTCATCTAGTTCTACATGTAAGCATATATGATTAAACGAATGGTGGTCATTCAGCCAAGCCTTTATTCATTCATGCACATGGATAAAAATACAAATAAGACAGCCACAGCTGAGCAACATGCTAGCGCTGTTCTTGTTGTCCATCATTTAATCAGGAGTTGAATAATAATTTTCATTTCAATTTTCATAAATTTCATTTTTTCATCATTATTCGATCCGCTTTGATTGTCTCGTATCAACGATAATGAAAACGATGTTTACGAAAAATGTTTGCCAAACAACTTAACCCCTGTTCTCTAGAATAGATTTCTCTTCGATATTGTTTACTTATTGCACTAACCTCTTTTAATCTATTTTAATCTTATCTTAAGACTCTATATTGGTTTATCCGTTTTAAATTCTAATTCTAGGCTCCTAAATCTAGACTTTTCGCAGTTATATGCCCTGTTTGCTCAAAATTTTGCTCTACTCATATAATTAGGTTTATAGTTATTGTTATATGGCAATAAATTATGAGCTTTCGGTTGCCCGCGGGTTCTCAGCGAGGACAAATTCCCATCGCGTAGAATCGAGATAGAATCAATATATGTTGTAATGCGATCTAGGGCTTTTTTTATAACGAAAGAATTGGATTGTGAAATTGTTATGCTAGCATCAGTTGAAGAGATAGCAACATATTTTTTGTCAATAGGAGTAGTGCAAAAAAATTTAAACAATAATGTTTAAAAGGGTGATACTTCACTTCACGTTATTAGTTTTGTTTATTAGCACAACATTAAGTACAACTGCACCGGAAAAGAAAGAAAAAGGCAAATCAAAACAATTGAAAATAAAGTCTGGCGCTCAAAAAAGGATTTCACGATTTATATTTGATCGATGTAGAGCCTTCAGCTAAAGAGATACTCATAAATTGTCAAGCCTAAGAACAAGAATACATGGAATCGTAACTTTAACAATACATTGTGGCTGCGATATGCCAACAAGGTAAAAAAATTCATAAATAAAATAATGTTAATATATTTATTACTTTTCGGAGCATCTAACCTGTGGGCATCTTGAAATTGCTTGGAGATCTTAATATCAATAAAATATTTATTCTTTGCTCTAAATAAGTTATAATACTAGTTTGGTTTATAATTTCTATAGATTACCTTTGCACATGAATAAAAAGAATTTCACTAGTTATTGGTGTCATAATATACTATTATTGGTATTTTTCTTCAAGTGTGCAAGGTCTGTGTGTTTTAGTTTCTCTAATTTTTGGCCAATCGATAGGCAAAAGAACTTGTTTCGTTCGGGCTTTATTTCATTGTCATTTTCTCGCTTTGTATCTTCGTAATTATTATTATTTATCTCTATGTCAGCATCAATAGCCTCAAATGCTTTCCAAGAATCCACACATAGAAAGACGATGGAAATTTCTGCTTGAATACAAAACAAAGCCACTCTTATAAAAATATTGTTATTGTTATATTCGGCGATTTGGGGATTGGCATACGTATGTTTTTTGAGAGAAGTCAACAAAAGCTGAAATAAATCTCCATTCTCTCGCAGAATTTGTAAAAATCAAACTCACAGTCTCTCAGAATTTGTAAAAATCAAACTTAGAGACTCTAAAAATGAACAAAAACCACTCAGAATGTGTATCAGAAAAAGCGGCGATCCCATTGCGCTCATTTAAGTTTGGCGATTTGGTTATATGTTACATTTTGAGTGGCTAAGTGGTAAATTTTCCCTTTTTTTTTATGACTAATTGCGGTTTATATTATGACTGTTCTGATATATTGACATTCTTGGTTTATGGCTGGAGACCCGAATTGTAATTCGTAAAGTGTAAATAGGAAATAAATTATAGTATTTATATCTCGTAACTGTAATTATAAGTGCAAGAGCAACAAAAACATAAGCACCGAGAAGAAGTCAATTATATCAAGTACATTCGTTCTTAGTTATAAAGCTTGGGGAATCAAATAGTGTCCGGAAAAGTGTTAAAATATATTTAAACTCTTGTGTATCGTCCAAAAAAGAGTAAATGCTTCAGTATAAAGAGAGAAGGAGGATAAGGTGTATAATAATATTTAACAACCGCATTGCTCTTTACGATATTTTCAGGCGAATATTGTTAAAAAAGAAACACCAAACCACATTGAACTGAATGGAACCTTAAAAGGGGTCCATTACGCGTTTCTTAACATTTTGCTTGTTTTTTTTTTTACTAAAACTAGTAATAGACAGCAAACCAGTGAAGTCGTAAATGCATAGAGTTAAAAAAGGTTTCTTTTTTTTTTAATTTCGCTTGCTTAGAAAACCCACAGGATGACCAAGAGGAAGAAGCAGAAAATGCATAAAGTTATAAACCAAAGCGAGTGTGCATTAAGGGATTACGAGACAACAGGGAAGAGTATAGTGTGAGAAAAGCTACTTAAGCTTGTAATAAAAACAAAATAGAAACTACTGTTAAAAGCTAGTTGAAAAAGAAAATATTCACATTGTTGTTATTTAATGCTCTTTGATTCTCTGGAGAATCAAATTTTTACAGGATACCACTTTATACTCATAGCATATTTTAACTAATAGTTTCGCAAGTTTTCGAAAGTCGTGAAAGTACGCCGAAAAGCAACAATACTATAAAGGCTATTAGTTGTACATCTTACTTATTTAGGGAATAAATAAGTACGCTTCTGCGTCGCTCGACATAACGGACGCTATATTCATATGTATGTCGCTTTGATAAGTGTTATATATATAATTAGAAGGACTAGTATAATAAGTTATAGTAATCATATTATATTTATAGCTCTATTTGGTTTTAATTTCATCTATTACAGCACAATGGCAATTAAAAGATGGCAGAGTGACAACAAGAAAACCTAGAAATATAATGTAATGTAAATCCTAATGCTACCTAGTATAATGAAGACACAAACCTTTTAAATGCATTTTTGCTCTTCTAACAATATGAAATGCACTTAAAACGTAGCCAAAACAACTTCCGTTGACTGCTTATCCTTGTTTTCCTTTCTTTTGCAAAGCAG
The DNA here is from genome assembly GCA_000688735.1 of Glossina austeni. Lineage (NCBI taxonomy): Eukaryota > Metazoa > Arthropoda > Insecta > Diptera > Glossinidae > Glossina > Glossina austeni. The sequence goes on from KK502667.1 coordinate 367,215, forward strand.
GTATTTTCAAGGCCAATTAGAAGAGCCTTATGTCTCTGGCATTACCTGTGCATTAGGTAGATATAAAAATCGTTACATTTGAGTTCATCAGATACTTAAGCAGAATTGCAGAGGTAAGTCTTCCCCGTTAGCTCGCAGTACTTCGGTACTTACTTAGGTGCTGACCTTTTTTAACAGGGTATTACTCAGTGCTTTTGCAGACGCTCGTTTGCAAGAAACTTGTAAGAAACTTGGACTTTCGTGTGATCTTAAAATTTTTTATTGAGGGATAGCTTAATTATTTTTATGAGTAAAGAAGGAACACCAGTTCATATGGTTGATAGGTATCGAGTGTCTCGTTTGGATTCGTTGGTTATCTTTGACCGTTTCATCATTGTCGTTTTACATCTGTCGCGTTGCGGTTTGCTAATTTCGATTCCGGTTCGCATTCACGATTTTAATCGTGGCGTCAGTTAAGGTTGAAACTCATGGTTGCCATCACTGAAGTTACGGCAGCTAGCCCTGTAATGACGCAGTGCTGACAACGGCGATAGTTCCTATATCCTCGCCCAATTATTGGTAGTGCTTAACCTAAGACCGCCGACCTCGTATCCCTATTTTCACATCAGTTACTCAGGAATAACACCTACGCAAAGCATGCTGGTCCTCTAAAGTCTGATAGTCGGAGATGGTGTCTACACAGAGCCTGACGATTCTCCACACTTAGTTGTCCTATCAGTCATTCAGGGATGGTGGTTAAGCTTTATTCGTATTCAACCTCTGTTTACTTTCAATAGAAGGTATGGTTGCAACGCTTACTCCTCTTCGGGTTCCTTGATATATTCGTAAACACGCCTGCTCTGTGCATCACACTTTTATAGTTGCGACAAACGATCGTTGTACTATTTCTTATAAAACAATACGTGTGTGACTCACTATGTTACTAACTTAAACTTACTGTGCAATTAATGCAAATAGTTTCCTTTAAGTATGCACAGTTCGACATGCATGTTCACAACATCAACTAATTCTAATGTAGTGCGATATGTAACATGTAATGTGTAGCAGAGGGATATAAATGTATAAATGTACGTGTGGGCTATTTTTCAGAAGTAAAGTGAAAACGGTAGCGAAGCGGCCGCAGCCTAGTGCTCGATCAGTAAGTGTTATGCCGTATTATGCCGTTATGTTCCGTGCACCTACACGATTGTAACCCAGCAAAAATTGAAATAATATTCAATGAATTAAAGAGAATACAAAATATACAAAAACGCATCAACCCTGCGAGAATATTGCCAGTTCAAAAAAAGCTCTAACAAAATAAATATTGAAAAAAGCAAATTTATGATACTGTTTTGTTTTGGTTGCGTTTTAGAGATCGAATAAAAGACTTAACAAAAACAGTATAGAATATATTTTTAGTTCGGCTTCATTGCCACCTATGAGACCACTTTAGAGTAGTCGATATCGAAAGAAAATTCAATTGAAAGTTTTTTTCGATACTATCGTTTTGTGAGTTTATATAAGTCGACTGCTATCAAATTGAATGAAATTTTTTATTTTGAAATGCTGCAACTTTCTTCTTATCTCAGGCAAGTGAGCAGCCAATTACAGGCAAAAATTATCCAAGCTTCCCATGAAGGGTATTAAGAGATAAGAGTAACCCTCTGCTTTACCACCGTGGGCGTAAGTTTTGTGTAAGATTTTCGTTCAATGTAATATTTGTTATATGACAAAATCTCTATGTTGAAAGAAATGTTTGCTTTCCTTTTGTCTTTATCGTTAATTTATTTTGGATCTCATTGTCATTTGTCCTTTAGTATAACAACTGAATTGCCAAGACTTGTTGTTACTACTTGACGGATAGTTTTTAATAACCTTCTCATTCTTTTTCAATCTTTCCGAATAAAAAATTTTTGTTGAATTCTTTTTCATTTTATTTTATGACACCGATCCATAGAAGCATCGAAAATAATTATTTACTATTCCTAACATTTTGAAATTTCCGTTATTAGCCAGATTAGTTAACTTTTATATCCACTAATTGTGTTATATTTTTCATATAGCCAACGGCTTTCAGTGAAAAAGAAGCAGAATCAATTTGCCAAGCTCAAAAAGCACACACAAAATTGACTGAAAGTGAAAAAAAATCGAAATAAAAAAATTGAAAAAAATTAAATTAAACTTAACATTGATTCACGGTTATATTATTTATTTATTATTTATTTTCTTTATTATTCTTTTTTCTTTTGAAATTTAGTGTTAGTCTTTTTTGCGTTCAAGTTACAGCTTGCAATTTTCGAGATATTTCGATGAAATTTGGTACAGCGGCGTGTTTCGGTCCAAGGCCGAACGATTTTGAAAATGATTCGGATCGGTTCACTTTTTCGACCACTCGTCATATAAGGCCCTATTCTGAAAAGTCGTTACATGAAAAAGGATTGTAATTTTCGAAATTTCTCCGCAAACGTGACTAAGTAGTAGTACTTCGGCATTCTAAATTGGTATGAAACTTTGGATTGGCTGGGGCAATTATTGAACCTCCTCATACAACGAAATCTGAAGTTCATACGACGAAAAGGTATAATTTTCAATGCTTCACGATGAAAATTATATTAAAATAATAATTTAACATAAAAAAATTAAATTTTTTGGACCGTACTCTAATAAAGATTTTCATGAAAATTGATCCTTTGTAGAGCAGAAAAGTTTTAGAATGTGGTGATCGAAATTGACCGATAATATTATAGCAATTTTATACAAAATTTAGACCATTTATGCCTATTTTCGGATCCTGCCCAATGTAAAGATTAGGCTTATACTACATAAGGTTGCGTTTCGGGCCCGCTTCCCCATAAGTACGTACTTGAAAAATTTGCCCTTATACCGAAACAAAGTATAACTTTTATGTTCTATAATAAATATAAGAATTGTGTTAGACAATGTGGTGTAGGGTATTAATGGTTATGCCTTTACGGACTATGCACTACTTGTAACTGCGAGCAAAGTAATCACTATTTAACTTGGTAGTCACAATTATTTGGTGCTTGGCTACTCATATGGATAGTAGATTTGCTTCTTAAAAATGTAGTCAACTAAGGCAAACAATTCTATTGGAAGTATTTTTGCTCGCTTGGCTTTACTTTATCGACCAAAGAGATAATTGTAACGTATAAAAGTTAACAGAATTCAAAAGCTTCGTTTTGGCACAACTAAGTTTTTGGTGTAATCAATATAGTGGTAATATTGATACAAGCTGGAACTAAATAAACCCAACGGTCATTTCATTCAATTCTGTTTTCAGGCTCCCAAAATTGTGTTTAATAGAATCATTGTTTTAATAAATATGTAACTGATTGCGATGACTCCGTAGTGGAAAATAAAAAGACAAAGTAATAAGCTGCTCCGAACGCGTTTTAATTTCTTTGCGAATGGATTTCCTTTTCACGTTTTCAATAAGAAGATGGTGTATCATTTGCAATGGTCTCGACGATAGTTAGAGGTGATCGGTACCTGAATTAGAATTCCTAATGGTTAGGTTTTTTAATGGTTTATGAAAAATTGTAAAACTATTTCCCTGTTTTAGACTATTCTGTAGTTCATTAAACCGGCTTTTGCTTTGCATTTGCATAGAAACACGTCAAAAGCAATCTTTAGCAACATTAAAAGTGACATTAAATAAATTAAATTTACGCGGCATGTCCTTGAAAAATAGAGAAATATGGAGAGCGAGAGAGAGCGAGAGAGAGGGAGAGTAAAGAAAGAAATGATGAAACCTTATGTAAATATTTGCATTATTATGACTCATTTAATTTTCTTTATAGAGCTGTATGTACGTGTTTGCAATTTCACTATATGACAATATATGACAATAGTCAATCAGGCACATCAAATTAATTTGACATTTTTACTCAAGTAAAAGCATCTGCATAGTCGAACAGATGCATATGCACAAATACATATACTCGTACAAAAATCAGCATATCTCTACATTTTGCATGAACATCAGAAAATGTCCGTCAAGCGTGACGTTATCTCTTTACCATAGTCAAGTATGTATGTATGATCAAATTGCAAGAAGATATTTGGATTAATGACTCGTCTATGCGTATGCTTCTACATGTTTGTATACATAACCTGATTTCAGAGATCTCTGGATGCTGCCTGATTAACTTATGCGTATGTGTTACATTCATTTCGTTCACATTACGCAAAAGCCTTGACCAATAAAAAGAAAATTTAATTTTATTTTAATTTCATTTAGCATTAAACGACAAATAATAAATAAAAAAAATAAAAGATTTAAATATTAAATAGAAGAATGAACATGTAGATTTTTAGTGTAGACAGTACGAGTGGTAACAGAATGGTAGATATGATAAAGGGTTAGTTAATAATTTTTATTATTAGCAAAGAAAGGAAAAAGGAAAAAATTTTTACTAATCACGCGGACGCAAAACGATTTTCTATGTAAACTGAAAACTTAAACATCACTAAAGCATCGAATTAGCCCCACGTTGTTACGAGAAAAATTATGTCACTTCAGCGTTCTCTCATATTTTTCAATCTCCATGGCATATACTTAAGACCTGTTTTATACACTGATCATCTCCTATGCTCATTCCACATTCAAAGAAATGCAAGAAAACAACTTCGTCTTCATCTTGAACTTTATTCAGCACTGAATTTTTATCAATGCACAAAAATTAGGGAATGTTCGCTTACTCCTTGATCATGAAATTTTAACGTATTGAATAATTCTTAAATTACCTAAATCTATATCCTTTACTGAATATTGATCTAGAGAAGTCGATGCTCTATTCCTTACAAATCAATCGAATCTTTACATCAAAAATTCTTGTTTTTGCGAAAAGGAATTTAGTTTTGACTTTGTTATTGGCATCATACATATAAAGATAATTACTTATGGCTTTACTTTCACTAGAGAAGAAGAAGTGTTAGGAAATATTATTAAGTAGTGTAATTGATTCGTCAAATATATTAAACGAAATAAAATTCAACGTTCCCACCTACTCTTTAAGGAAGTTTAGCTATTATAAGCGAATTACCGTTTTAAACGATATTTATAACCGAATCTCCTCGTCGGATTCTTTACATACTATTAAGTATACTTTTCGTAATACTCAACTATTGCAGTTGTTATACCGAATTCGAGACTTTTAGTTTTCAACAACGAATTACGATCTCTTAATGGTTTGACTTCGATCAATTGCTAAGCTTTTGTGCATTTGCGTGGGTTTAGTGGTATCCTCTGAGTTTGATGCGTGGGAGTGTATTTCGGCACTAAACATGCATGTGTTTTTGTATTTATTTATTTATATATGGGTATGGAAGTTTTATAATTCCGTGCTTTTTGTTTGAACTTTAATTATAATGTCACAGCTACGCCTATAATTTTGAGTTCGCTTGTTTCAGCTGAATTGTTGTACCTGAATATTATGCGGACGGAAAAATAATTAAATAAAAAATGTTCGTTGTTACTTCTTTAATTTGAATTAAGTAGTCCTAAAGTATCAAAAAGAGATGATTAAAATTCTTTATAAAAGTAAAGCAAAAGAGCCTTAAACGACGAACAAAAACTCACATAAGTAGTATATATATGGAGGAACGTCGGCCGCACGCTTGCCCGCTCCAGCCACATAACCGCACACCCATAAACAAAGCACACACACACATACACACACACAACACACACACAGATTGATCGTTGCGATTTCGTAGCGCGCGGACGTGTTCTTAAGCGCTCCGTTAATATCATAGGCGATTGCTATTAAAAAATTACTCTAGGTGGAATTATTTTAGTGGAAAAGAAACTAAGCGATATTTATAAGTGCGACAGTGCTTCTGATCGTTTTTAATTACATACAAAGGCAATAA